>PVIW01001034.1:0-229550 GCA_004026585.1 Noctilio leporinus
AGGGGAACGGGGTAGGGGGGAGGGAGAGGTAGAGGCAAAGATGGGGAGCAGCTTAGACAAGAACCTAGTATAAAGGAACCATGGACATGGACAACAGGTGGGATTGACTTTGGGGGGAATGGGTGGGTGGGTGGGGGGACAGAGGGGAGCAAAAAGGGGATGGATGTAATACAACAACAATAAAATTTAAAAAAAATTAAAATTTAAAAAAAAAAAATAAATAAATAAATTCCAGAACATAAAAAAAAAAAAAAAAAAATAATGCTATTATGTAAGGTAGGTAGTCTGGATACCACATTGATCCAGAAGCTTTACCAAGCTAAAACATGTTTATCACATGCCCACAATATTAGTTTACATTTGTTGTCAATGTGTTCTAGCCAAACACTACCAGGAACACACCTATAGTTAAGGAAGTTGGGTTTATTACTCAATGTAGTTAGAGAGAATGTACTCTTGGGACAACCATGGGGCATTTCACTAGGACAGTAACAGAAAAAACTTATTTTAGGACTTAGGCTTTACAGGACGATTTTGGGGGCCAGCTCAATGAAGCAGGGACTCACTTGGGATTGGAACGTTCAGGAATCAGGGAACATTTATGATGAAATTTCACAATAGCTTTTCTCCATAGGATGGACAGAGTAGCACAAAGACGTACTTGATAAATACACAGCAATCATTCATATTGCCTTGAGTGGAATACTTGGAATTCTGTCTTAAAAGTATTCCTGTTTCATCTGGTTCAAGTGTGTTAATGAAATGTTCTTGTTTTTGGCCCTGACTGGTGTGACTCAGTGGATAGGTACTGGCCTGCAAACCCAAAAGTCACTGGTTTGATTCCCAAGCCAGGGCATATGACCAGGTTGCAAGCCAGGTCTCCAGCCAGGTCTCCAGCCAGGTCTGTAGCTAGAGGCAGGTGAAAGGCAACCATACATTGATGTCTCTCTCCTTTTCTGCTTCTCTCCTTTCCCCTATCTCTGGAAATAACTAAATCTTACTGGAAAAAAAAAAAAAAAAAAAGAATTCGTTTAATCTTAAAACAGAGATTTGGAGAGATTTAATCAATATCCCAAGGCTATACATATAGTATGGCATAAACTCAGGGCTCTAACCTAGGAAATACCTCTTTCAAGTCCTTACTTCGTCCTTGAACCACATTTGTCTCTTGTTCCCTGCTATCAAAGCCAAATGTACAGCTTTGTATTTAGTAGACTCTTCTCAAATGTAGTGTTATTACTTCACTGCTCTACAGCTTTCGAAAAGTGCTAACTGGATTATCAAATCCCTCATGCCCTCAGGATAACAGGGCATCTGAGTCCCTCTCCTGGCTCTTCTCCTGCCGCTTTTTTATTTTCATGACTTACCTGGTAATGTTGCAGTTTCCTCAAGCTATACTCTCCACCCTAAGTGATACAGAAGGTCACCAAGAAGACCCGACAACTGGTTTGACTCATGAACTGGATTCAGAATCGGGGGACCGCACCTTCCCTGTTCTTGGAATGCATCTTCTGCTCATCTTCTGTGGGCTGCAAGCTGCCCAAGGACACAGCCTTGGGGTAGAAATGTGTCAAAGAGGCTTTCTATGGGGCTGAGCATGTTAAGGCCTCCTGTGTGCTAATTGAATCTAGTTAAGGATTCCTTCTGTGTGACTGAACTCGTTAAGACCTCAATTTAACCTTTTAAGATTCTCGCAGACAGGTGTAAAAAATGACTCATTTTGTGACTACCTAAGACAAGCCTTGTAAGTTTTCTTGCTCATTAAATCTGCCACCTACCAATCAATCCAGAGGGATATGCCTTTTCCTTTCTTTCTACCCTTCTCATACCTACCAGTCTCAGGGTTCACCTGGGAAGCCCCCAGGGAGGCTGGGAACAAACACTAGGCCTGCTTCTTTTTGTTTTCTTTTCCTGTGTAATTTCACTCCCAGAATTTTCATTACTAAACATCTTTCCGATTCATGATTATCAGATCAGATGTTTTACCTGAGTTCTGCTTCTTTGCCTTACTTTCAAACTTCTTTTATTTCCATTGTCAGTTGCTCTTAAACGAGTCTACCAAGTTGCCTAAAACACACACAACCACCCCCGTTTTACTTTATTTCTAATATTCAATGAGTCATTAAAATCTATCATTATTACCTCTCAGATATACTTTTATTACTGGATGCTTATAAGAGCCTTCTTACAGATTATCATCTCTCGTAAAATTAACTCTCCGTGCTGTATTTAAAGCATATATTTAATAATTCAGGTTTGTTCTTACTAAAATCTAACTCTTGGCCAGATTTATTATATTTTTAATCACTTGATCCTGACCTGACACTCCAAATTCAGTTTTACCACTTTTTACTTTGATTGCATTGTCTATCAAATTATGTTATTGAATAAACCAAGTCCTTTCATTTCCTCTTTACCATTTCAACTATATGGATTCTTCTGTCTTAATTTGGCCTTTTGGAAAATTTCCACTCCTATTAACTAAGATTTATTGACTACTTCTAATTCTCTGACATTGTGTTAAAGTTTTACATGTATTTGCTCATTTAATCTTCAAAACAACCCTATAGTGTGGCTAAATTTCTTCTCCACAGGTACATAACATTCAGGTAATGAAGTTGGTATTTGAAGCCATGTTTTTGCTACAACCATGTTGTTCACTTTAGGGGCCAACTCAGGTGGCTTCTCTGTGAATCCTTTCATATTCCCTGTTTGTGCTTACAGTAATAATTATTATCTCCCCTTGATCAGAACATGCAGTTAGTCTTCTACTATAGAATTTAAATTCTTCAAAACTTACATATAATTACAATGCTTATTAATTGATAATTAATGGATGATAGCCATTGTTTCCTATTCATGTTCAAAACTTACATATAATTACAATGCTTATTAATTGATAATTAATGGATGATAGCAGTTGTTTCCTATTCATGTTCAAATATTAGCACATGATAGATAGCAAGTCGTATTGAATGAATTTTAAATAGATATGACATCATAAAATATTTTTTTGCTTAACATGTCAGCTACTATGTATGTATTTTCTAGTTTGAAAACAAAGTGTTGAAATATAAGAATTTTTTTCCTATGAGTTCCTATAAATTATGAGTTTTGATTCCCTTTTTTCAATATTTCCTCCTCCCCTCCAAATACATCTAAGAATAAAATTAATCTCAAATGAAGAATAGTTTCATAAGAATTTCTAGAGTTCATTAATTTTGTTATTCTTTCTCATTAGTTTTAAAATGTTCAGTGACACTGGCTTTGAAATATTTTAGTACATGAGTATTTTGACAAATAATGTGAAATTTATTTCTAAAATTATACAAGAAATCCAAAGTTGCAATGTCAAAGCTGCTTTAAAACAGCTATGAGTTGATAGACAACCAATTTTATTCTTGTAGTTCTTATCTTTTGACTAGTGCACATTATTATGTGGAGAGAGGATTATCCATGAAATAGAAATATTACTCTTTTCAGTAACTCTTTTCAAAGTCTTAGATGTTTTTAGACACTAATCACTTGGAAGGTGGAAAACCAATTTTTCTCTAAGTTTACAGAAAAGTCACTTTTATAAGTTCAGAATCAATACAGAAGTTATGTAGTATACAAAGTTTATTTTTATTTACTCACCTCAAAAACTTTATTTATTTATTTTGTTTAGTAGTATTGAATAGTAAAAAAAAAAAAAAAAAAAAGAAGAAGTATAAAGGGACCAGGACTTCTACAAAATGATCTTATATGATTATAAAGATTCTAAAACAGAGGTTCCAAAATCTAACATCCAACAAATTACCTAGAGGGGTTTAAAAATACATACTCTGGGGCTTCTCCCTGTGTCTAGTGAACCAGAATATTTGAAGAGGGCATCTGGGAATTGTATGCTATTTTCTTCAGTATTTCAAGCTCTTTTATACAAATGTCCTTTGAGTACTGCTACTCTACTGTGACTCATTTAGGACAAAAAGCAAATAAATCAAAAGTGCTATGAAAATAATACCTACCCTGTACTTCCTAGTATGGAAAATACTTTGGTATGTTTGAAAAAAATAAATGTTAAGTATACTTAATGCATTTAAACTCTTCACCACACACACACAGACACATATTGTCCTTATTCTCTGTATTTACCTAGAATTGTTTGAATTTGTGCTAAACCTCTTTCATATCTCCCACCTCAGCAAATTTAAGAAACAAGTGTGCATAGTTGTCTGGTTAGTATACCTTCACACAATTGTGAGGATATTTATCAGAATTTTTAGAACAGTAAAGGTTGCTTTTGGAAGTCATATTCTAATAAACTTCTTCTGACTTAGCGAGGGTGAGGAGGAGTGATTGATGTTATAATACACCTAAAAGTAAAGGATGAGCCCTGGCTGGTAGCACAGTGGTTAAGGCGCCGGCCTGCGAACCCAAAGGTCACAGGTTCGATTCCCCAGCCAGGGCACATAACCAGGTTGCAAACCAGGTCTCCAGTCAGGTCTGTGGCTGGAGGCAGGTGAAACGCAACCATACATTGATGTCTCTCTCCCTCTCTGCCTCTCTCCCTTCCCCTCTTTCTAAAATTAATGAAATAAAATCTTTAAAAAAAAAAAAGTAAAGGATGATATGATAACCATCTCCATGACAAATTCCAAATGAGGCATCATTAATTATTGCTTTGGAATAATATTTTGACATGCAAAAATCTCTTTAAACCAAATTCTATAAATTAGAACACAAGATAATTAAGGCAAAGCTTATGAAATATTCCTTTCACTATGCGGAGTATAAATATATATTTTAAGAGAGTATAAATATTTTAAACATCTAAAGTATTTATATTTTATAGTAACCATTTATGAGTCATGTGTGCTTATTTTCTTTACTCCAATTTACAGCGTCTATAAAATGATGTGTCTACTTTTGTTCGAGTTAAATTTGATTAAGAAAGCAAATATTCCAAAAATTTATAAGTACAACTAATCATTAAAATAACAGATCTGCACTCCTCTATCATTACACTATCATTACTCATTGAGCATTCTTCAGAAAGAGAGGAGAAATTCGAGCCTGGTTGGGAAAATGAACCTCACCCTGGTACAGGCAGGTAATGAGGCTAATTGCTTTACAAGAGCCTTACCATAATTTGGAAATGACTGCAGTACTTGGAAAATCAAATGAAATTCACTCTGCACTTCTTCTCTCTGTGCTAGATACCATTTTAGATATTAGGATTACAACAGTGAAACAGGCAAACAAGGTGTTTGATGAAGCTAATCCTATGAACTCATACTGGTGTGAAAATGGTCCCTTCATCAGACAGGAAGTTGGAAATGAGCCTTTGGCAAAAATTCTTGAACAACTAGAAACTGTTTTTTTTTTTTTTTTTTTGAAAACCTTCCATGGCCTACTAAGAAGATATAATTAGCTAAATATTTTCTCGTGTTAAAATGATATTAACCAGTTTCAGGAAATAAAAAAACTTTAAATTCATCTATGTTTTATTTCTAGAAAAGTATATAGAATAGTTATCCCATAGATATAAGGCTAATTAACAGTTTTCTCTAGTATTATGACTTGTTAAAGGGTAGAAAAAAATTTTTTTTTTATTTATAAGGTACTAGAAATTGACTCTAGATTCAAGAAACATTAGTTAAAATAGATGATGGAAAAATAAAAGGTCTATAATTCTCCATAGTGTTACTTGGAAAATTATATTGAGTCATGTATGTGCTAGATCTACCTTCAGTGGCTCTTAAATATAAAATACAACATATATGAATTCCTTATCATGAGGTATTTTAAAATTTGACTTAGTAAAACATTTTTCTTGCACAAAACCTCACAGAATTTGTAAGTAGAAAAACAAGAAGCATGTTTTACTCCGTCATTTCCATATAATTTATATTTCCCCATATCAAATAGCTGAAACTTTGTGATTGAAAATTCTTGATTCATGCAATACAGAAGAAAAGATTGTATTAATGAAGTACTGGTTATTTAATACTTTGTTTTGGAGATGACAAAATTGGCTTCATCCTTTCATTCTAGTCCCAATGTCTTTCGTTCTATTCTCATTCTCCTTTTAAAGTCAGTAATCTGTACATGTGAAGAATAGGCAGAGAAGGGGCACAAAATACATTGCCTCTCCATCTTATAGTGGACCATGAAATAGCTGTAGCATTGAGCAGCAGATCTCCACTTGAAAATCAAGGTACAACTTGAAACATTCATAATATGCATTAAACTCTGATTAATCCACAGATGTTCCTTTTATTAAAGCCGGAATTAAATTGCTGGTGGTTTTTGCTATAGGTGAAAATTTTCAAGGATTAAATTTTTTTTTAATCTAAGAGACTAAACACCAAATTAATTTACCCATCTATTTATATTTTTTTCAGTTTCTTATCAATTAAAGAATGAAATTCTCAAATATTGGTATATGTGAATGTACATGGAAATGGGAAATTATGTGAATAACCTTAAATTGTGTAATATTTCTAATTACTGTTATTTTGCTGCTGATTTATTACTGAAATCAGTTTTACAAAGTGGTTGCTTCTTTACTCCTTTGTTAGTACCTATGTTTACAGAAATAAATAAGGGGCGTATGCTTATCAGCAATATGGTAGCCTTGGCTTTCCTAGATATATTAATTTCTAAGTTTTATGCTTTTAATTATGATTAAACAAACACTTCAGAAACTTTAGAGACCATTTGGAAAGCTACAAATCTTTTTGTAAAAATAATATTAAGGAATTATTATTTATTTTTTTAAAAGATTTTATTTTCAGAAGGAAGGGCAGAGAGGGAGGAAGAGAGGGAAAGAAGCATCAGTGTATGGTTGCCTTTTCACTTGCCACCAGTTACTGACTGGAGACCTGGCTTGCAACCTGGTTATGTGCCCTGGCTAGGAATTGAACCAGTGACCTTTGAGTTTGCAGGCCAGCATCAATCGACTGAGCCACACCAGCCGGAGTAGAAAAGCTACAAATCTTTAAATGCTATAATTTTATAGGTTATTACTTAAGGAAATTGGCTCTAACTTTTAAGAAGCTAAATTTTTTTTCATTCACAGCCTGATTATGAATGTGCAATGCTACTATATTTCTGTCTATTATCTCTGTAACTGAATCTATAAATAGAAAAACAAGGAATTGTGTAGATTAAATGTGTCTTGAAAAAAATCAATCTATATTTCAATTTAGCTGTCTCACATAGAAGCTTAATAGTATCTGAACTTCACAACTATTATAAGTGTAATAAATGATGTCAGTGATGTGTTACAAATTTTAAATAATTAACATTATTCTCAAGTTACATACTCCTTCATGGGTGAGAAATATTATGTGAATATATAAAAAATGTAATCAGGTAAAAATAATAGGGAGCCATGGTTGCTTCACCAAGGTAGAGATCACATGTCTTTCCCTAAATTAATTAGAGTTAAAATTTAAAAAGAAGAAATATGCTGCTATTTCTGCTGCTATGCTATCATTTTTAACCCCCAACCCATCATTTTGCTAATCCTGAATCATCCTTAACTACCATGCTTGAAATAGTTTTTGTGAAGTGTCACTGATTTTGGTATTAAATATTTTAGTTGAAAAAATTTTTTTTTCTGATGTGAAATAAATATAAAGGAAGATACTTGCATATGATTCTTGTGGATATACAATGTTTTCTCTATGATTTTTCTAATGGGAGGGATTTGAGGCATGAATATGGATCAGAGAGTCTTCTCTCTCTAGTATCCTTCCTTTCTCTTTCTTTCTTGATCAGAATATATCACCATTGCCATGTTTGAGCCTAGTCCTCAAATGGAAAATATTATAACCAATCTTCTTAATAAGAATGTGAAAAAATATATAATTACCAAACTCTACCATCTTTTATTTGAGCTGTTCGAAGTAGGGTTTTGGTTCATAATATATTTTATGATTTTGCACTTTAAATGTCCTTTGTTAAAACTTGACTGTGAAGCCCTTCAGTCAATGATATTAAGTAATTGCTTTTGTCTTCCTGCATTTACTACAATTCCTGGCACACAGTAATTTTACCAACAATTTATTGAGTACCTTCACTGTATTAGACACTTTGGTAGTCATTTATGTACACTTAACTAATGAATTTTTTAAAAGATTTTATTTATTATTTTAGAGAGAGGGGAAATGAGAGAGGTGGAGAGGGAGAGAAGAAATGTATGGTTGCCTTTCACCTGCCTCCAGCTACGGACCTGGCTGGAGACCTGGCTTGCAACCTGGTTATGTGCCCTGGCTGGGGAATCGAATTAACTAATTAATTAATAAATTCAAGTTGAGTTAATGTTTAATGTTTGATGACTAGAAGAAAAAGGAAAGAGCTGTTTCTCCCTATTTGAAAGTGAAAAGATTGGAGAATTTTAAATGGGTATAGATATTACTAGGGTCACTATAGCTAGCATGACACACCATCTCTGCTAGTTTATTGTAGATAAAGGAGGAAAGAAGTGAAGGAGTGGAAATTATTGAAAAAAAAATACAAATTGAGAAGAAATAAATGACTATAGTTTTGAAAAAAATCACACTTTATATAAAACTGTCATCCAGGGAAGTTCTTCTGTAATGCAACCCACTGTGCATGCCATTTGGTCCTTTTCATGTTACTGTTTGAATTGGGTTCAAGAGAACTAGTGCAAGAAAATAATGATATTCAGGCTATCTCTATTGCCCTGAGAAAATATACTATTATTTGTCTCCAACTCAGGAGTCCTGTGTCTCTACTGGACTCCATGAAACTATGACAGGTTAACCTAATTTACAAGTAGTATAAAGTACATATAATCTCAGTCTCTTCAGAGTCTTATTATAGACCTGCCTGAAGTTGGTTGTTTATTAACATTAGCCACATTTGTAAATACTTACCATCCTTTATTATTACCTTTTCTTAGTTTTGAGAATCTTCAAAGAAATGTGTAAATGTTATTATCCTAACTTCTATCTCTAAATGAAGGCTGATTTACCAATAGAATTATCCACTTTGGTATCAATATACAATTTTTATAAAGAAAACTATATGTATATAGGTTAGTATAGGAAGTTTGGCATGGATATGGATATTGAGACAGATTTCTATTTTCAGTAGCATAAGTAAACCAAGCAGTAAATATAATGATCTATTTTAAGTAATTGAATGAGACTGTTTTGCAATCAGTTGCATGAACTATTTTTTAATATGCTTGAGAAAATAAAGTTTGAAAACAATATGTATATCTGAAACTTTAAAAAAATCTGTGGGTGGTAGAGTTAAGGGTTTTATTTAAGTTTCCTTGCTAAATTAAAAAAAAAAATTGAGTGTATATATATATATATATATATATATATATATTCTTCTGTAATGAGAAAAAACATTGTTTTCAAAGAGTGTCTATGATGAACATATTAAATTTCCACATATTTAATGTTGTTGTCTGTAGCCATCTATCATGGAAGTTTGTCACATTGGAACTGTGAAGTTAAATATTATGAGTTACTGCAACCTAGCCTATTTTGTGACCTAGCCTTCCACCTATAATAATCTTGTTATAATTGCACTTCAAAGGCGTTAGTTTTAAAACATAAGATTATTAAGAAAAATTGCAATTTGATATTTTAAAGTTAGTTTTTACTACTTACAAATGTTTAAAAACATAAAGTAGACTTTAAAACAAGTTAAATTACTTTTCATATTATTTTAAATTTTATCTTTAAAAATTTCTCTACCTTCTTAATGAAATACTTAATATATCAAAACAACAACTTTAAGGAAGTTTTTTTTCAGGTCATGTGTTTAAAAGATCAGCAGTCATATTATAGATATTGAGCATATATTACATTACTTTTCAGAGCTCAGCCTACATAATTTATATCTAAATAACACATAACCTATGTGAAATCAATCATGCAATGATGAAAAGACCAATTTGTAGACTTCTTTTTTGCATTTAGTCCTCTTTTCCATTAGAATATAAAAACACTGGGCATGGGCTAATGTTTACGAAATGCTAACTATTACAAGCACTGCATACTAATTTTCTATACATTATCTTATAGCATGATATTGTGGGTCCCCAAGACCACACTCAGTCTTGATGATTTGCTAGGACAGACAAGGTACAGAAATTGCTAACTTCATGGTTATGATTTCTCACAATAAACGGATGCAAATCAAAATAGGAAAGGGAAAAGGTCAATGGAGAAAAGTTTAGGAAAAACTCGGAGCAAGCTTCTGGGTATCTCCTTCCAGTAAAGTCCTACGTGGGTGTGCTTCATTCTCCCAGCCATAATATATGACAACCTCTGAGGTGTGGCCTACCTGAAGACTCACACAAACCTTGATGTCCAGAGTTTTTATTAGGGGGATCAACCACATAGGAATGTAGTCTCTGCATGACTCAGCTGCTCAGAATCCAGTACCTTTGGTGCAGTCCTACCCTGATGCCTGAGCTACTGAATGAAATAGGCATGCTGTTCAGATAAACAGTGCCATCCAGAGGCTCTAAGTGTGTTGCCAGAGATGTTAAGTGAAGATAAGCTTCCTGATGTACAGGGTGCGTGCGATAAAATGGCAAAATTTTAGTGAAATAAACAACATATCACAAAAGTGTTATATTTTAAAAATAAATTTATTCTTATATGTAATTACATAAACATAGTCCTTATTTTTTAAATTGTTCAAAAAGGTCTCCATTTGCTGCAATCATAGACTCGATTTGACTTGGTAATCTTGAGCACACTTTAATTAACTTTTCTTTATCCATGGACATCATCATGTTTTCAATTTTAGCTTTAACAGCCTCTTTATTGGAATGAGGTTGTTTATGAACTTTTCTCTCTCACAAATGCTCCATACATGATAATCTAAAGGATTTGCATCTGGTGAACCAGGCGGCCAGATTTTCTTTGACCAGGATTCAGGAACACTGACACTGAGACTCTTGCACCATTTTGGCATAATGTGCTGGTGCACCATCTTGTTGGAAGATCAGATGATGTCCATTTGCGACTTGCTTCATCCAAGTGTAGTTTGAATAGTGTTTCTCTCTTATTCACCATAAAACTTAACAATTCAGAGTAATGACCTTTCTATGCTATGGCAAATAACCATAGTCCTTTCAAAGTGTGTGTCATCTTACTACATTTTATCCTTTGCTCTTTCAATGCCAGAAAATATGTAAGAGCTCTTTTAATGTAAAGGGTTTTCATTTGTTTAATTTTGAGTTTGCCAGCATCCCTTCCTCTGGGCTATCTTGAATACTTTTGTGATAACAGTGTATGTCAACAAGTTATGTCTTTTACATTCATGGCTCACTTGACATGGATACATTCTGAGAAATGCAGTTATGCAACTTAATCTCTGTGTGAATGTCATAGATGCACTTACAGAAACCTAGATGGCATAGTCTCCCACACCTAGGCTATATGATATAGTTTATTGCTCCTCAGTACAAAGCTGTACAGTGAGTTACTGTACACTACCGTAGACTTTATAAACACTGCCCCATAAGCCCTCTCCTAGCTTCCTTCTGAAAGGGTAAGAAATAAAACATTGAAGCTGTCTGTGCTGCTCTATGAACAGGGATATGGGCTGAATTGGTTAAAAATATCAGAAGAAACTAGCTGGGCAACATGTAAATCACCAAAACAGTGACTGTCAGGAGGGGTGAAATGTAGGCTATGGACCAGCAAAATTAGAAATCAAGATGGAGAGATAAAGGAACATAAGGGATTGTCATGGGGGTATGCTTTTGGATTGAAGGTTGGAGCAGTGGTCATATTAAGAAATGGTGATGGCCATAAAAAAAAAAAAAGCTTATTTAACATTAAGATCATGAAAAGGGTGTATAAGGACTCAATATTTTCCTTGAGAAATTTGTTTCTGGTTCCATTGACCCTGTCTGGCAAAAAAAGCTACTGTGACATTGAAATAATAGAAGAAATAATATTATTTATCTGTGCTTTATATTATCACAACCTTAAAATATTTTTAAACTACCAGGACAGGTTGGCAAAAGTGGCAGGGACACTTTATTAAGTGCCTTTGTTAGATAGCTCCTGTGGACCTGTGTCTTTGTACAGAACCTGAGGTGTTTAACAAAGGATTTACAACCATGTACTCTTAAGGCCATCAAGCTAGAAATTTGAGGACTGCAGCACACTCTGGATATTAGCACTAGAAGGACAGCTGAAACAGGTCAGTGGCTAACTGACTCAAATATAATCTGAGTGCTCAAAGTTGAAGTACTGTGAGTGAGGGCATCTATTGCCAACCCCCACGGATAATGCTCCATTCAGAAAAGAAACATCTTGAACTGTTTGTCCTTCTATGTCTTAAAGGAAATTCAACTTTATTATAATCTTATGCAACCACCATTGTCTGTGTAGCTTATTGTTGAACAAAATGTTATTTTGCAATGATTGACTGTACAGTATATCTTTAAAAAGAAACAAATAATTTAATTTTTAAGGTACCTAGTATTTTAAAATACAGTGTACTATATAAAAACAATTTATTGGCACCTTTATTTTCCTAGACACTTACAATGTAAAAAGGCAGTTTTTCATGTTCACAACAGTTTTAGAGATGATAGAACAATTGTAATATAGCTTATTATTTTTTAAACTTTTGTTTTTGTGATAAAACACATGATATTAAATTGACCATCTTAACAATCTTTAAGTGTACAGTTTAATAATGTTGTATACTTAATATTGAATATTAAGTATATTCACATTCACATTGCAACAGATTTCTAGAACTTTTAAATCTTACAAACTGAAACTATGCTTATGAAATAATTATTCATCCCCCTAACCCCCAGACACTGGTAATGAAAATTCTACTTTGACTACATTAGATAAATCATATATATATGAGTTATATATATATGTATATATATACACATTTATATATATATAAAAGTCATATAGTACTTACGTTTGTGATTGGCTTATTTCACTTAGCACAATGTCCTACCTAAAGGTTCATTTATTCTGTAGCATGTGGCAGGAATTCCTTTTTTTTTAAGGCTGAATTGTATTCCATTATATACATACCACATTTTGTTTATTCCTTTGTACAGGACATTTGGGTTGCTTCCACATTTTGGCTATTATGAATAATGCTGCATTAAACACTGGCATACTAATATCTTTTCCAGACTCTGATTTCAATTCTTTTGGATAAATAACCAGAAGTAGGATTGATGGGTCATAGGTCTATGTTTAATTTTTTGCAGAACCATCATACTTTTTTCCATGGTGGTTGCATTATTTTCCATTACTTTTTAAGATTGATCATATATCTTCAAGTTCCATGGTTAATTTTATTAATGGTCTCATAGTGCTATGAAACTATGAACTATGTGCACAAAGCATGTATGTAGACACATATACATGCTAAAGCCAGTTCTTATTGCTTGTAAAAGTTGATTATGTAACTCTTTCCCAACTCCACCTACAATAAATAGTAACATGTTGATAGATTCATATTTACATCATGAAAATCAGCAAATACTTGTTATAAATAAAGATTATTTTAATTCCTGAGGGATAGACTTGAAAAATAAGCCTATTAAATGGTCATATGGTTCTATGGAAGATTTTTTACATTCAGACACACATATACATGTACAAAGATGATCATACACTCATATATATCTTATAGATGTTCTCTTTAATGAGTTATTAATACTTAATGTTAATTTACATCTAAATCTTGCAGTCATCATGATATGGATTTATGTATAGCCTTTGATGTTTTTTGAATTAATGTTTTAACCTGTTACTTTAAACATTCATTCACCCGCAGATGTTTACTTGGCTTGTACTATGTGCCAGGTATGTGCCAGGCACTGTTCTAGGTGTTTGGAATACATTGGTAGATAAAAGAAGTGAAGGTCTCTGTCTTCTTAGAAATTGCATTCTAACATATGTAGGTAATAAACAAATAAGTATAATTTTTAAGAAAGCATATTAGAGAGTATGTTAGAAAATAGACAAAAGAAAAAATTAAAATGTAGCTCAAGATAAAGCAGATCAGATGTGGAGAGAAGATGGTGGGCAAGGTGTAACTGTGTGGTCAGAGCAAGCATCATTGATTAAAGCTTGGGTGCCGTACAAAGGCTTTGTCTTTGTGGATGGAGGATGAAGGCAAAGTCCTATGGTAGCAACAAAGCTTATAGGTTCAAAGAAAGTAGTAAGTCTAGTGTGACCAGAACAGAGTCAACAAAACTGGTGTAAATGATGATTCTTTAGCTGTGCAAAGGATTTTTAATTTAATGTAGTCCCATTTGTTTATTTTTTTCTTGATTTCCCTTGCCTTAGGAGATATATCAGCAAAAATATTGCTACATGAGATATCTAAAATATTACTGCCTATCTTTTTCTCTAGGATTTTTATGATATCATGACTTATATTTAAGTCTTTTACACTTTTTGAGTTTATTCTGGTTATGGTATAAGCTGATGGTCTAGTTTTATTTTTTTGCATGTACCAGGCCAGTTCTCCCAAAACCAGTTATTGAAGAGACTGTCTTCAATCCATTGTCTGCTCTTACTTCCTTTGTCAAATAGTCATTAAGCAAAAAAAGAAAACACGGATTTATTTCTGGGGTCTCTGTTATGTTCAATTGATCTATGGGTCTGTTTTTATACCAATACCAGACTATTTTGATTACAGTGCCCTTGTAGTATTCTTGATGTTAGGTATTGTGATTCCTCCAACTTTACTCTTTCTCAAGATTGCCAAGGCAACTCATGGTCTTTTGCAGGATTCCAGAGGTTGTGGGGAGCAATATCACATAGGGCAAGTTAATTGCTTTTCTCCTGGGAGGGGCTTGCTCTTCTCAAGAAAAGTGGTTATTGCAGAATCCAGGTATATCCCAGCACATAAAACACATGGCTGCTCTCTGACATCTCTCCCCAGTATCTTCCACTCCAGAGTCTTCTTGTGACTCTGGTCTGTGCCTCCCTCCCTTTGCTTGGGCCCAACATCAATGATTGAGAACACAAAACCTGTGTTTGGCCCCTTTAAGAATTAGGAAAGGAAATTTCCCCAAACTCCTTCCTTTCTTCTTTTGCTTATCCCTTCTTTTGTTCCCTTTTTCTATTTTCCCCATTATTTTTGAGAATATCATTTGCATCGGAGGAATCTGTTTTCTGAGTGCTCTTTTTATAAATTTGTACATGGCATTACATATTCATTTTGGTATTCTTTCAAATTGAATTTTTTACTTTATACTTCAAGCTAGTGTTCAAGAGGCAAAAATGTATTGCTGTTTTGTCTTAACTTATAAGTCACTGAATGTGTACGGTTTTTTCATTCACATCCAGACAATTCACCATTTAATTACTGCCTTCTGTCAGCTTTTCAAATCATATTAATACATAGTTTTCTTTCATTATTTCAAAATGCCTGCATTAACTCATTTGTTTAAAGAATTACTGTTTTAAGTAATAAAAGTACACATTGGTGGTTACAGAAGAGAGAGGAGGATGTTAAGAAGAATAAAGGAAATAGAGAAGCCAAAGAACTTATATGCATGACTCTTGGACATAAACTAAGGGGGGCATAGCTCGAGGAAATGGGGTACTGGGTGGAAGGGGCAAAGGGGATAATTTGGGACAATGTAATAGCGAAATAAATATATTATTTAAAAATAAATAAAAATTTAAAAACAAACCAAAAAATATCACTGAATGTAAAATCTGAATGATTATCATGGATCGTTTTGATGCAATGTAAGAAAGTTTACAATGTGAATTACTCATTCTTACCAAAACCTCCTTATTTTCAAAGAAATTATATTCTATATAATAGAAATAATAATGGGATAAAATGATTGACTAAAAGGTATAGCTAAAGTTCATAAGGCAATTTATACGCTGGTAAATTGTTTGGTGAGTTTGTATGTGTCTGTTATTGCATTATATGGGCCCCTTTCATCAGCACTCCTGGGAACCTCTAGATGTGTTCTGTTCGTTCCCACTAGGAGAGGTATAAGAATAATATTGTGAATGAAAACTCACACTTGTGTTGATGGAACTATTAAATCATTTGTCCTCATAAATATTTTCCAGGTTTTCAACTTTAGGGAAAAAGAATATGTATAATCAATCAGTGAATATGTGTTAATTCACTTTAACATCTGCATCTTAAGTTGGAATTTATGATTTCTTTAACATAGCAAGCTTGACACTTCTTTATGTAACTAAAATATCCCAGATTTGTAAGACTTATAATTTAGACTCATTTCCTTCATGTTCTTTTGAATTGAAAGCATTCAATATAAAACTCTCTTCCTTCCTCCAAAATAAAATCAAAATCATGTCTGTTTAAAAGCAGAAAATTTAGTTACATTGTGTGTGTGACCCATTTAAAGCAGTTCTATTTTATGTCTTGCAGTTTTAAATGCAAACTTATTTAAGTAACTGAATATAAAGAGACCTTTCAAAAGAAAACCTAACACCTGAAACAATGTGATATCTTGTAAATTTTTCTGTTGTGATCTGTTGTTTTGTTCAAGGTTTATTTTAATTTTATTTTTTTCCTATGTGGAGGTTATTTTCTGTAGAGACAGTAGGAAAAATTGAGGCTTGTTTTTATGCTCTTACTATTAAAAACTATTCCGTTTCACTTTACGTGTTCTGTTCTGCTCTAAGAAACATAAGTAACATGCATACAAATTTTATAATTTAAGCTATGTATTCTCTGGTCAGAGAGGAGAGGTATAAACCATTCACTCTCAAGTGTCCTTGCTCAGGGGAGATAAGGCCTTGCAATTCACCAACTGGCTGTAAATTGTTCAAATTGTTTGGCTTTGTTTAATTTTCTTGCCTCAGTTTCCCTATTCCACTCATTCAGAAATTTTCCTAGCTTTTCCTATCCTGTCACAACCAGAGGGCTTTTGAAGGGCAGCCTGTAAGTGATGCCAAATTAAAAAGTGTAGGCTACTATTCTGGGGCCTTCTCTATACTAATAGCCAGCAAAAGAGGCCTTAGCAAAATGACTTGTTCTTTTTGATCCTGCATGGGCTGGATAAGCTTTGTCTGGCCAGCTGCTGATATTACCTTTCCAAAGAGACAAGGGTAGGGATGTTATCTAAGTAAGCCTCAAAAATATCCTCTGCTTAGTTAAAAAAAAAAAAAAAATTAACATAAAATCCTAATGCTGTAGAAAGTACATTTTCTCAGACAGCAATAGGAGACACAAACGCTTCAGATAAACAACTGGCACATTTACACTGACATGAAACATGAACCTCAACCAGAATAATGGCAAGCACATGCCAGTAATGAGACGTCTTCTCATTAAGGATCATAGCCTTGGCCTGGGTACTTCCGTTCCTCTTACGAAAGTACCAGTGGTGAGAGAAGCCAACATCTTGGGGCTTTCAGTTGTGCTCAAGACTTCGTCGTGGCCCTATGTAGGCAAAAATGTATCAAAGTAGTTGGCAGTATAAAGACTCAGAACTGTTATTCCTGTTGGCACAGCTCAGACTGGCATAAGGTTGTTCCATATGGGCTTGCAACTAAACTCTGATTTGCCGGATTTATCAAGCAGCCACACATTGGAGAAGCCTATCCATGGTCCCCTACTGGCATGGGAAATTTATAAGGATGGTAAACAAAATAGTAAAATCTTTTTTTTTTCATATTTGAACTTAGGAAAAAATTCTAGGTCATTCACATGTCTTATTTTGAAATTAATTAAAACTCATTTGTACTTTACCTGATTAATTTCTTGGTTAGGAGCAAGCACTTGCTATTAATTCATTTTAAATTTCTTGATTTTAGATGAGGAAACTGAAATTCACAAAAATAAAATACACTATGCATAAAACAAAGAAATTGAAATATAATCCATATTTCTCAAACCCTGGATTATGAACTCTTCTGATTACACAAAGGCTACCTTTACAGTGCTGGGGATTGAACCTGTAGTTCTTTCATTTATTCAACAAATTTTGGGGTTTAACAATATATGAGGTATGGAACCAGGAATTGAAGATCCAAAGGTAACTAGCATAGGAGTTTTTATGGCCAGTACACATTAGAATGACAAGGCATATAATAAGTAACTATGTTAAATACCTTAAGATGAGGCTACTTCTAAATCAAACCACCAATCAATCAAATAGCTAGTGCACAAAGATCATGAGGAAGGCTATTTTACATTTAATGGTCAAAGAAGACATTTTTGAGATGATATGTAAGTTTATATTTGCTATCTTAACACATCGTTGACCAGAAATTTTATGGCAAAAAGCTAATGCAGGTGCGAACACAAGCTAACTCATTATTAGTCAACAACATTTGGGCTTGAAAACATGAGTTTTTTTGTGGCCAGTCAACAGTATGTTCATCTCCAAACTATGATATGAGTTCCATGTGGGAAAAAATGTTGTCTGTTTTATTCACTGCCGTCTTATTATTTTTTTTAAAGATTTTATTTATTATTTTTCAGAGAGATAGGAAGGGAGAAAGGCAGAGAGGGAGAGAGACATCAATGTCTGATTGCCTTTTACCTGTCTCCGGCTACAGACCTGGCTGGAGACCTGGCTTGCAACCTGGTTATGTTGCCCTGGCTGGGAATCAAACCAGCGACCTTTGGGTTCACAGGCTGGCACTTTATCCACTGTGCCACCAGCCAGGGCTCGTATTATTCTTATATTGATTTTTTTCTGATGGAGTCAGTTCCTGTAGAACTCTCAATTTAAAAAAATGTTTAAGTCTCTTCTTTCTTCTGTATCATTTCTAGGTTTTTATTTTGGATGTTACTAACTTTTTCCTCCATTTGGTCTGCTGTATTTTCTATGCTTGCTACTTCATTCCTAATTTTTAAAAATTAATTTATTGTTGTTGTATTACAGTTGTCCCATTTTTCCCCTCCTGCTCTCCCATGCCCCACCCTTCCCATCCCCTCTCCCAAAGTCAATCCCACATGTGGTCCATGTCCATGGGTCATTTATACTAGTTCCTTGACTATAAACTCTTTTCCTTCTTTCCCTCTTTCTCCCCCACACCCTCCCTTCTGGTCACTTATCAGTATGTTCCTTGTTTCCATGCCTCTGGTTCTGTTTTGCTTGTTTGTTTTATTCACTAGTTTCCTGTATAAGGTAAGATCATTGCCCACCTTTAGATGCTGTAATATTCAGAGCTCTGAGGCATCACTGTATGTGGAGCAGGGAATCCTTTATTGAGTTATAGCTATTGAAGTTATTGAAATTTCAGTGGGAGAGACCAAGGAGATCTTTCACACTGCCTTTCCTCTCATCACTCTGTTATACTAATTTTTATCAGGATTTCTTATTTTTATTACTTTTAACAAATGATAATCCTATCAGTCTCCTTTATTAAGTTTGTCATTTTTTAAATTTGTTTGAAGTACTAAACTTTCACATCTGAATCTCCTCAAAATAATTTATGATAGCTCTAGTTGGTTAAATATTCCTTGGTTAGAATTCTATATTGGCCTAGCTAGCTGTATTTCACAAACAATAATTGATTTGTGTGTGGGGTCTTTGTTATTAAAATATGAAGACATTTGTTGAATTAAAAAAATAATTTTGAACTTAACATTTAGAAGCTGTTCATTGCAGGAAGTTTGTGCAAATATACACTAGTTTCTCATAGCCAGAAAAGAAAAAGGGAGGTCCACAAGGACTTATAAATAGAAGAAATATTATATTATTATTTCAGGCTTTTAAAAGGTTTTTAAGGTTGTTTGTTTTGCTTTTGTTTTTTTGTTTTAAATTCAAGTGATCTTTGGGAGAAAAAACCTTCTATGTGACCCAGCAATTCCATGCCTGGGACTTTATCTGAAGGAAAGCAAAATACTAATTTGAAAGACTATAAGCACCCTTGTGTTCAGTGCAGCATTATTTACAATAGCCCAGATCAAAAACAGCCCACATATCCATCAGTATGGCTGGATAAGAAAAACTGTGGTACATTTTCACAATGGAATACTACTCAGTCGTAAAGAAGAAGGGGATTTTACACTTTGCAGCCGGATGGATGGGCCTGGAGGGAATTGTGCTAAGTGAAACAAGCCAGCCAGAGAAAGACAAGTACCATATGATTTCTCTCATATGTAAACAATAATGAACAAAATGAACTAACAAGCAAAATAGTGACAGACTCATCGGTAAAAAGCAGGCTGACAACTGTCATGGGGTGGTTACATGGGATGGATGGGTGGAGGAACTGCACAAAAAAGAAAAAACAGAAAAAACTCATGTACAACACTATGCTGATCACCCAGGGGTGGTGGAGGGGTTGTAGAGGCAGATAGAAGAGAGTAAATGGGGGATGAATGGTAATGGATCGAGACTTGACTAGGAGTGGGGAACACGCAATACAGTATACAGATGATGTGTAATAAAATTGATGCCTGAAACCTGTATAATTTTGTTAACCAGTGTCACCCTAATAAATTCAATAAAAAGGAAAATACTTTAATAAACTTTTAAATTTAAGAATAATACTAATGTAAAGTAGAAAGGTTTGAATTAAGATTATTAGTCCTTTTAGATATAAGCTTCTTGAAAACAGAGAGATTATTTATTTACCCTTATATCTCCTGAGACTTATATCATTTTGGAACATTAACTGACTCTTAAAAAATGTGAATAGATGAGTATATGGATGATTCCCATTAATGAATGTCCATAATCTGATTTCAACTTTTTAAAAATAATGTGCTGTTGAAACACAGCCATTTTTATTTAAATACATATTGTTTAAACCAGCTTTCATTATACAATGGCAATGTTGAGTAGTTTGCAGCAAAAACTATTGAACATGGAAAGTTATAAATTTTTACTACCTAATCCTTCACAGAGAAGGTATGCTGACTTGTCTTACTCTCCATGTCTCATGTCTTTTTTCAGTATGCTCACCTGCCATGATCTTGTCACAGACTCATTTCTATCTTTCAGAAGTTTACTGACGAAAGTCAAAGGCAGGGTGCCCCTACATGTGCCACTCAACATACTGATCATGTTTAATTAAAATTTTTTGAGAATCACCCAGTACAAGCAGGACACTTTAATCTCATTCTTTCCCCTGAAAACAAATAAATAAATTCCCTATGTGAAAAGCATCTTCCCTGCACATAGGAGTGGAGAGACATCCTTATCACTAGAGAAGGAGAGTTCAGGGCTGAGGAGACTGTGTAACAAACCCTACATAGTTTATTCACTAATTAATGCCCAAGCCTGTTTCTTTGTCTTTCAGTTCTTCATAAATTTATTGTTTATTTTTCTTTTTGTCTAAAGGTACATGAACATCTTTCTCTGGTCATTTCTTAAGCCCCATATCTATGGAACCTTTGTACCTATGAAATTAATTTTTTTTACCTCCTGTTAATTCGTTTTGTGTCAATTTAATTAGACCAGCCAAAAGAAGCTAGAATGGTAAATATTTTCCTTCTTGACATAATCCACATTCCTCAAATGTTATTGAAATTAGTTCCATGTTTCCCAATTGTAATTAACCTTTTCTTTCTTTTGCTCCTTATCACACATTAGCTTTTTATTTTATCCTTATTCCAATCTCTTTCTTTCGTAGTTTTCTTCCCCATTACAAGTTATTTAAGTTCAGCATCAGGGTGCATTTATCTGAAACAACCCATAGCTTTTAGTCAAGGAATTTGCCAATAACAGACACTTCGTTCTGATACTAAAATACATGAATGTGATAGTCTAAAAATCATTTGATCCTTTGCCCTGTGTTTTGTAAGTTTTGGTAATAGCTTGATTTTGCTAAAAGAATACTTATTGTACTAATATTTTATGTGTTTAAGAAAAAAACATTTTAAAGTATATTTTATGTATTATGCTGCTTCTTCACTGCCCCCTATCCACCCAGTACCCCCCCCCCCCCCGGCAATCTCCCAACCCCTGCTTGGTTCATTTCCATGGGTCATGAGTGTAAGTTTTTTGGCTTCTCCTATACTATTCTTAACATGCCTCTGTCTCTTTTGTTCCTACCAATTATGCTTTTTAACCCCTGTACAATTTCCCCCTTTCCCCTCTTCCCCTTCCCTGCTGATAAACCTACAAATGATTTCCATATCTATAATTCTGTTCCTGTTCTGGTTGTTTGTTTAGTTTGTTTTTATTTTTTTAGATTCAGTTGTTGCTGGTTATGAGTTTGTTGTTATTTTAATGTTCATAGTTTTGATCTTCTCTTTCTTAAATAAGTCCCTTTAGCATATCATGTAATAATGGCTTGGTGATGATGGATTCCTTTAGTTTTACCTTGTCTGGGAGGCACTTTATCTGCCCTTCTATTCCAAATGATAGCTTTGCTGGATAGAGTGATCTTGGTTGCAGGTTCTTGCTTTTCCTCACTTTGAATACTTCTTCCAAGCCATTTCTTGCCTGCAAAGTTTCTTTTGAGAAATTAGCTGATAGTCTTATGGGAACTCCTTTGTAGGTAACACTCTGCTTTTCTCTTGCTGCATTTCAGGTTCTCTCTTTATCTTTAACCTTTGGCATTTTAATTATGATGTGTCTTGGTGTATCTTTCTTTGGATCTAACTTATGTGGGGCTCTATATGCTTCCTGGACTTGTATTTCCTTCAACAAATATGGGAAGTTTTCTTTCATTATTTTTTTCAAATAAGTTTTCAGTCTCTTGCTCTTCATCTTCTCTTTCTGGCACTCCTATGATTTGGAAAAACTTTCTAAATTTAAAGGAATCAAGTATTACTAAAGAATTTTCTGAAAAAAGCATATACATATCTTTGTATCTTCATAATGTATCTAATATCTTCCATTTACTGTTTTTATGGGCAAAACTATATCTCTCACACCATTTCTCTATAAAAATTTTACATTTTTCACAAAATAGAATGAATATTTTAAAAGGTTAATTTTGTATACTGCCAAATACATTTTTCTTCTTATCTTTGGGTTGCAATTTTGAAACTTTATTTTAGGTGTGTTTCTTTAGGTACTAACATTAATTTCTTATCATTAAAATGGTGATACAGGGATTTCAGGGTGCATTTATTTAAAAAACCAGGTAGGTTTCTAAAATCAGCCACCAACACTGAATAAATATATTACTTTTTCCTTCCTATATTTATGCATATTAATAAAGTAGAAATTTTAAGTTAGATATCTAACCCATTCAATAAAAAGGATGTTTATAAAACTGAAGTAATGAGATTTTTAAATTAAAATTATCTCAGTTACTATGAAATATTTACTTTTATGTGAAAAAAATCTGATGGAAATAGTAACATATGAAAGTTGATATCATATAAGTGAACAGAAATTATTTCCCAAATTGACACTTCTTTTTTCTCGAAATTAATTTCTTCATTACATTCCTTACTATGGTTATTAAGGGAAAGTAACACCTTCTGTAGAGACATAAAATGTTATTTTTTAATTTGGATTTGCAGATTTTATTTTCACTCAAAAATTTTAGTGTGCCTAAAAATGTAATCCATATGCTGTTTCAGCTTGGTGGCATTAGAAAACTATGTATTTGAAGTGGCTGCAAGTATGTGGCTAAAATTAGTATAAATATTCATTGTATGTATCTTTAATTAAACAGTAGGTTTTTAAATTCTATATAAAAATCCCAAGTATTCTTCTATTCTTTATACATTACTCTGGTCTAATATAATATTCCTTTAGAACTGATATCTATAATTGAGATTAATAAAGTTCCTCTGCTTTTAGTGTCAAAATACAAAATTTAAATGTTAAGCCAAAATTGCATATTTTTTAAAGGCTGTGAAAAATAGAATCCCTTAAAATTATATGAGTGTCTTTAAAGCTTTAAAGCTTCATAAATCATTCTCTTTTAATATATAATTCAGTCTAATTTTATTCACTTACAAAAGGGAATAACCCCAAACCATTAATAGGGTAATTACTTTTTTTTAATGAACTGAGTCCAGAATGTCTATAAAGCAATTCTTTTTAGTGAAAATTTAAAGATATGATTAATTAATATTAACTGAATAGGTACTTTAGTTATCATGTGCCACTTCAGTAGCAATATTGTACTCTTGAAAAGATAAATATATGCAGTCAGATTAGTAGGTAGCAGAGATAGCTACTGTCAAGCTCTATACCAGCAATTTCTTGATAAAAGAGAAATAAAAGACATCAAATATTCAAACCCAAAATGTGAAAATCAAGAAGAAATTGGAAGTGAAATAAATGTTTCTTTTGCACAGTATAATATTAACAACTTGGTAATCTTATTTTATAAAAAGTAATCCATTCATCAGCAACATACTTTATTACTTGATGGTTTACCTTATCCTTTAACATTTATACACCAAATCAGAAATACTGCATGGAATTCTAGCCAAGTGCCTGCCCTCATTACATTAGAGAAAATCATAGTGAATCCTGATGAGATGTGAGTTTAATCAGGGTAGTTAGAGTGAGAAAAATAATCTTAGGACTGCATAGGAATAGTTAAGTGATAGCTAACAATTCATGAATTATATGCTTAATCTAAAGATGCGTGTCAAACCATCAATATTTTAGGAGTTTCTTTAGGTGAGAGGGACCTATGTTTTGGTAACATGGAGAGAGAGAGGGACAGAGACAGAGAGGGAGGAAGAGAGGAAAAAGCTTAAGGAGAGGGAGAGGTGGAGGAGGGAGAGAGAGAGAGAAAGAAAGAAAGAGACAGTTATAATATTACAATGCTTAGATATGAAAGTCCTGCTAGAGGGAGGGTTCCATTTTATATACAGTATAGAATTTGCCACAAAGACATTTTAAAACAGAGACACACTGAAAATAATTTAATTGCAGCACAGACCCAATGCAGCAGAACTCCCAATTAAATGAAAGTGTTGGCCCTGGCTGGTGGCACACCAGATAGGTGCCAGCCTGTGAACCCAAAGGTCCCTGGTTCAATTCCCAGCCAGGGCACATAACCAGGTTGCAAGCCAGGTCTCCAGCCAGGTCTGTAGCTGGAGGCAGGTGAAGGCAACCATACATTGAAGTCTTTCTCCCTCTCTGCCTCTCTCCCTTCTCCTCTCTCTACAAATAATAAATAAAATCTCTAAATGAAAATGTTCAGCATTCCTTACATTTCATGAACAAAGGAAAGGGATTTTTACTTTCTAGAAAAACAATAATAATTTGAATTTCTTGTGTTTTTAAGTAAACATATTCAGCACAAAATAAGAAAAATTGATATGAAGAATAATTGAAATTGAACTCATAATTTAGAAGAGAAAGATAATAGCAGACATAATGAGCCAGATGTTAAAATTAATAATGAGATTTTAAAATAACTATTCAGAAAATTAGGAGGAAAAATAGACAAAATAGAAATTACAAGAATTTCACCGATAAATAAAATTTCTAATAAAGATGCAAATAGCACACTAGGACTGGAAAATAAAGTATCTGAAATTGAGATATATGTAACACTGGACTAGACAGAGCAGAAGAAAAAAAGTGAATACAAAGACAGGTAATAGATATTATCAAAGTAAGAATTTACAAATAGAACAGCTAAGAAATTAAAGACAATATCAAGCATTTTAACATAAGTGTAAACTGGGCTTCTAAAAGTTGAGAAAGCTAAAAGGACAGAAGAGTTATTTAAAGAGATAATATGGAAGAAAGTCCCATAGTTGAAGAAATTCAGAACCTTTTGGGAATAAACATAAAGAAAATCTTAACAGTACATTATAGACAAAATGCTGAAAATTAAGGAAAAAAACTGTAAAGCAGGAATAACAAAGACACATTTACATTTTTAAAAGCACAAAAATACAGTAAATGCCGGAAGTGATGAAAGTTGGAAGGAAACCAAACAATCTTAAAAAATGGAAATGAAAAGGATATTTAATAAATCTTCAAAATTAAAGAAAAGCATTAAAAAAGTTATTCTAGAAACTAAAGGCAGAACTATTCATCCATCCATACATAGAAAACTAAAGAAGTGTTTCAAGATGAAAGGGAGAGGTTGCAGATAGAAATCCACATCCACAGGACAGACACTCTGCGTGTGATTGTTTTTCGGTTCCGGCCTGGCGGGCCTCACGTGTGCCAGCCATGGCGCACAGCCAGTGTGCTGCTGCTTTTTGGAGGGAGGTGCAGTCAGGGCAGAGCACCACCCCTCCTCCTGATCAGCCCTGCTCTGCACCTCAGCATTGCTCACCAGAATCTCAGTTCGGAGGCCCCCTTGCTGGAAGCCTAGGCTCAGGCATTTCCTAGGCTGCTCCCCTGAGGTTTCCTTATCTAGCAAACCTTGGCTGGTGTACTTTTGCTCAGTATGATTTAGTATTTTTTCACTTTTAGCCTTGCCCCTGCTGCTTCCCCCTGGCTCCCCCAGGTCCAAGGCTTTCTGTTAGGGCTGCTTGGCAGTGAAATGCTTTCTGAGCCTCACCTTGTGTCATTCCATGGTGAAGAACTGAACACCGTGTAGGGGAGCTGCTTTGTTTTGACTCTTGCTTGTACTATGTGCAGTGAGTCATGATGGCTGTTTCAGTGTGCCTTGTTCCAAATGACCTCAATACTTGGCACCTCATCTGCAACTCCCCTGGTTGTAAAGTTTTACATTATTTCATAAAATGATCAAATATTAATCAGTAAATATTACATGAAAAAGAATAAATAATAAATGATAGAATTAATTCTAACCATTTCAGCAATTACATTAAATGTAAATAGACACTCCAGTTCAAGTGTAAAACAGAGATTGTTATTTGAAATAAAATCAAACAAGATCCAATTCTAAGTTGCCTAGGACAGTCACACTTTAAAGAGACATACATGGATTAAAAAATGAAGACACAACAATGTAATACCACAATTTGGTGCCATGGACACATTCAGATCAAACCAGATTAGAACTATTATTATGAGAAATAACAAGAAATATTTCATAATGATAAAATATTTAGTTTACTAGAGAGACACAGCCCTGCTAAATGTCATATTCTTAATAATGTACCTTGACAATGAATTTTCAAAAATTGAATGTGACTGAAGGAGATACGAAGAAATCTACAATTACCACTGATGACTTTAACTCCCTAAAGTGGACCAATTTATTTAGTGAATACAAGGATGTAGCCTAGGGGACTTCTAAGCAGGATTTTCAAAGCATTATTTTTTTTAAATGGCATTAGGGGGTATTACAGGAGCAAAATGAGCCAAAGAATGAAATGTTCAGTTTGCAAGCAGAATTTAATGGGTTGGAATATAAATATCTTTTTTCTCATGCACAGTTACTCCAGAGGACAAAAGATTCTCATGATAAGACATATGAAAATAAAATCCAGGGTTTAATGGAAATGCACCTTATTAGAAACTCTGAAATATCCAAGGCAGTGCTCAGCAAAGCCTCTCATCTTAATAAAGAAGTACAAATTAGTACTTACCAAATAATCAGGAGAATGTAAAGCACAGCATAGGAAATAGAGACTAGAATATTATAATAACTATACCGTGCCAAGTGGGTTCTTGAAATATCAGGGCTATCACTTCATAAAGTATATGATTATTTAATCACTATGCTGTACACCTGAAACTAAAACAAAAAAGAATATTAAATGTAAACTATAATTGAGTAATAATTTTTGAAAAGGATCTTCAAAAAGAAAAGAGACTGAAAAATGAACTTAAATGCGGGGAAATGGATATGTGCTTCTAGGACTGTGATATAAATTGTTCCCTTCTAAGGGCAAATCTCACCAGAATAAAAGAAAATTAACCTGGAAAATAAATAAATAAATAAATAAAACCAAGAATTGCATGGGCATTGTCACATAGTAGCCTTACATATGGCTAAAGGTAGAGAGGGGCCTATGCCAAAAAGAGTATTATGAATATGGCTTTTGAATTTCATTGACATTTGCAGAAAAATTGTCAGAGTTGTACAAGTGTGGACTATTAAGAGTCCAAAAATGAGAAGAGGCTCGGGGATCTGCCGCCCAGCCCCAGAATTCTGTGTTTTAAAGTACTTTTACCCACTTCAAAACGTCAGGTAATATAAAAGCCTTCAAAAGAAAGCCAGGCTGTCTGCAGTCAAAATAAAAAGAAAAAGAAAAAAAAGAAACAATGAAGATATGGCCACTTTTATGGTAAAGAGAGTCCATCTCCGACACCATAGGAGCAGAGGAGATGAGCTGGTTAGAAAACCAAGTAGCATAAACTGAGTCTGAACAGGGAACATTCCTTGGTACAGAGTAGGGAAGCTGAGAAGAGGTGCTTATTCAAATTTTAGATTAATTACATAACTGTCGCTGCTATGTCATTCTACTTTCCACTTTCTTCATAAGAACATTGATCATTGTTATCTTGTTCCTGTGTAACTGTTTTGTATTTGGTCTGTTCATTGGTTGAGGGCAGATTATTTGCCTTTTTAGTTCACAGATCTTTGTTAGATTAATTCCACCCAAAGGATTCAACCATGAAATGACACTGAGATGACCTGTTTACACTTAAATAAGGTTTAGGTGATGAGATCCCAAACTTCAAAACTAAGGCTGGACTTGTAGTGAGATGAGACTTTGAATAGACTTGGGAAAGCATAAGTATAGTTTACATTCAGGAAAAGTGTAACCTGTGGTGGCCTGAGGATAGTTGGAGGCTCTATGACATTGCTCCTTTTAAGAGGTGGACTGGAGGTTCACACCCACATTGATGCTGGGCTTGGCCATAGGACTTGTGTGGTTTAAAGGGAGGCCAGAAAATATAAAACAAGATGTGTGATAAATAACTTTCATGTAGGGCTGGCCAGGTAAGTCAGCCTGACTTGACACAGTGAATGATGAGAAGCCACAACTGGAGAAACACCTCAGCCTTTCAGGCATCACCATCAAGGCCCCAGAAATAAGAATGAGGTCAAATTACCCTCCCAGACTAATTCAAGCTTTCACACGACTGACCTGCATGCCCATACCCAGCTGACATCGTCGGATGTATGGCCAGGGGTCCAGCTCAAAAGTAATGAGTCAGTAAATTTTGCAAAATAGTAGTGTTGTTTTAAGCCAGTAAATTTGGAGATGGGCAGTTATGTAGTAAAAGATAACCAGAAGATTTGCTAATTCATAT
Organism: Noctilio leporinus; assembly: GCA_004026585.1. Lineage (NCBI taxonomy): Eukaryota > Metazoa > Chordata > Mammalia > Chiroptera > Noctilionidae > Noctilio > Noctilio leporinus. The sequence goes on from PVIW01001034.1 coordinate 29,060, forward strand.
TTTACAAATTGTTCCCTTAAAAGTAGTTTTTACATTTGTTGTTATGGAATTATAAATAGTCAATATTTCTAAATTTTAGGTTCTTTAGTTCTCATTATATTCCTTTCCAATGTTCTAAAATGTGACCTTGTATTTAATCTTTGAAACAAATTATTACACTATTGATTTATCTCAAATATTATGTCCATTTCTGTATGGCTCTATTATAGAATACTTTATTATTTTTACTTAGTGTTTTAGTCTGTTCTTGAGTTTGTTTTGATATTCATTTTCAATTACATACTTATTTATAAATTTAACTCTTTTATCATAAGTTTTAATATCTATATATACTACTCTGCAGACTCAGCTGTCTACTATAGGTTTTTCTTCTTAATAATATAATTATTTGTTTTATTTCATAATTATGTTGGACGGTGTTTTTTTAAATGTTAACTATTTGGATATCTTTCATTAGTAGAGTTCTAATTCTCTCTCTTAGGCCCATATATATCCAACCAATTTCTTATTTTTGTAGGTTCCCAAGTTCAACATGTCTAAAATTTAACTTTTGATTTTAAGACTTTCAAGTTAGGAAGTTACTACGTTTACTTAGAATTCTGTGCTTATATTAACTTTACCCATCTGAATACGAATATAAACTTGAAACTTCCTAAAGAAAGTTTGGTGTTCTTAGCCCTGGCTGTTGGTTCAATGGATAAGGTACTGGCCTGAGAACACAGAGGTCACTGGTTCAATTCCCCAGCCAGGGCACATAACCAGGTTGCAAGCCAGGTCTCCAGCCAGCTCTATAGCTGGAGGCAGGTAAAAGGCAACCATACATTGATGTCTCTCTCCCCCTCTGTAAAAATAATAAATAAAATATTAAAAAAAAGAAAGTTTAGTGTTCTTTAGTCATGAAGTAAAATGAAAATTATGATGTCACTATATGAAAATAGACATTTAAATAGAAGATTAATAATCTCCTCGTTCATTCCACAAATACATATTGTCTTCCTGTTCTGCACCATATGCTAATTATAACTAAATGACAAGATTTGGCTTTAGTCTCCAGCCATCAAAGGGGCTCACTGCCTTGTAGGAGAAATACACATCAACACTCATACCCTACCGCGGAGCCACAACAAGATATGAGACTTGCAAGGCATTTTATTAAAGCAAAAAGCATGAGCATCTAACCAGTGCATGAGAAAGCAATATTAGGAAATGCAACTCTTATTTTGACATTAATGCACACTGTACTCTCCTTTAGTTATAAATTATTTAACACATTTAAAAAACAATAGATTAGTGGTTAAAAGCATAGCTACAAAGGCAAATGACTTTGTTTTAAATCTCAGCCTTACCCATTAACTAGTTTTGATCATGGACAGGTTACTTAACTTCTTAATGCTTTAGCTTCTCTATCAGTAAACAAACAAACAAACAAAAAATAGGTGCTAATAGTAGAACTTTACAGGGTTGTTAAGGTAGTACTTGGAAGACAGTTCTATTTGAGTGAGCCCTGTTGTTCTTAAATAAGAAACTCAAATATACAGGCCAAGGAAAATAATACAAAACGAAAGGACCAAACTTTGAATTTAAGTTAATATTAATGAACACAATATTTCCCTAAATGGTCATTGTATCATTGATATTTCTAATCTCCTCATAACTAGCCTTATGTAGCTGGAATGGTCTCTAGATAGGTGTGTATGAATGCAGTCATGCAAAAAGAGACAAGGAAGGACATGGCATCTTATAGCACTTTCTTAGAATTCTAGAGCAATTCAGTTGAAGTACACTATTAGTTAACTACAAATTGTTTTCTTTTAGTTAACTGTTGTTATTTAAGGATTTCTGTACAGTTGCCTACCAGTCAATGACATAAATGAATTTTAGTTAATCATTCAGAATGACTAATAATATACTGATACACATATGGCTCCTTTCAAATTTCTATAATAATTTTAAATTTTACATTTTCTAACAGTCTAGATGAACACTTCTCTGACACAGATTTTTCTGAAATTGTTCAAAGCTGACATGCCCTTCTGTCCAGTTGTCTGATTAGATAGCATATGACTCTGTAGCTGGTAAGCTTGGCTAATGAGTGCATTGTTCTGAGTCAAGGCTGACTTCCCATGTGGGGGCTCTTGGCTGTGCTCTGATTCACATCTGCAGGCTGTAATCTGCCCCACTAGATGTCTAACTAATGGTGTATTACTGGTCAAAGAGAGGCCAGGCAAGGTACAGTGAGTGCATTAGTACAAATTTTCCTGAGGGGAAAATCACCACCCATGGTTGCTGCTGGTATGTGAGAACTATCATCTTTATTTATAAAGGCAGAACATTTGGGCCTACATCCAAAAATTAAGGTTCTTTGGTTTCATTTGAAATCACTGACTGAATAGCATGATAAACTTTATGTTCTTACTATTCTAAAAAGTGGATAGAAGCTATTAATCTAAACAGTCCTCTATTCAATTGTCAACCTGGATGGAGTGGCAGATGTTGGATCTACAATGAAGAAAGACATTCCCCTTAGTACTTTGATCATTTAGTGAATACTGGATCTTGTAAAGGCTATTAAACCAACTATAGACTGACTTCCAATTGCCCAGACTTCTGAAATATTCTTCTTGAGAGAGCAGTGTGCAACTATCTGGTATTGAAATACTTGGAATCTCCACATTATTTCCCAGATTATTTTTTATTTATACACAGCATAGAATAAATGTAATTGTTACGAGGAATAGATGTGGTAGAAATTTACTCCCATGGGAACTGTGATGACTAAGAAACCTTCTTTATATTTATAAATCTTTTTCTTTTGGAAATTAGTTTTACATTAAACAAACAACTTGCAGAAATAATCTATAGCAGCTGAAATTTCACCAATGAAACCTTTGTGAAAAAGAAACTCTCATTATAAAATTGTATTAAAATGCATTTTTCACACACAGTAAGCAATGACATGTTTTCATATAATGTATCTCAAAATTAGTGCCTTACCTGAATGACAGTGGCCTCACTGAACATTTACTGCTAAGCCAACAGTGGGCTGTGAATATATCTCCAACATAAATAAGTTGAAAAGTAGTAATTGCATCATTATTTAGAACTAAGATTTTATATTAAAATTCTCTACTAATAAATATTACTCTTTTTAAGATAAATTCTTCAGGGACTCTACTACAAATATTTTTTAATGCAACCACAAAACAAAATGAAGTAAAAAATACTTATTTTATAGTGATATCAACAAGTGGGTGGTTTGATATCTTGATCATCAAGGATTAAATATGATGTCAGAACATTCACCTAAAAAAAGATGTTGCTTTACATTGTACCCAGGGCTATGAGTAGAGTGTTTAGCTAAATTAGATCATTACCAAAAATACAATGTCTGGTATTAAATAATTGGTTTCAACAATCATGATTGATAAATTGCCAAATATGACCCAGCTAGGTAGAAAGTCAGCTGTTCAGCTTTTTAACTAAATGGGTCACATTGGGCAATTTAACTCTCTGAGACTTAGTAGGATCCTGTTCATGTGTTTTTTTGTGCATGTATTTTGTTTTGGTAAGGCTGTATAAAATGATTAGAAATGTGAACTGTAGAGATAGATATCTGAGTTCAAAACACAAATTTTCTGTCTTTTAGTTGTGAACCATGGGTAAGTGCTAATCTTTCAAGTGCCTCAGTTTGTTCACTTGTAAAGTGGAGGTAATAATACTACTTACTCATATATAATATATACATATACTCAAGATAAGTAAAGAAGGATTCACAGTAACTTGAATATGGCTTCTTGCCTCCACACCTTTCCAAATTACTATCATTCTCTTTGGAGCAAAACAGCTACTAAAACCTTTTTAAAGCTGGGAACCAGCATGAATTTGGGTTCTCTTCTCTGGGTTACATTTTTCCTTGTAACTAGTGTTGGAAACCCAAGTGATGAGAATAGAGAGCTCTGCAGGTATTTTTTGACACCAAGAAAGTTATCATTGACCTACATTTCTGTTCCTCCCGGCTACTCTCCTCCCAAGAAGAGGCTCAGGAAGTTGGAAGGAAGAGGAATGGATAGGGTAAATTGTTTCATCCCCTGAACTTCATAGAGAATGGTGAGAAGGTACAAGTCATGGAGCTTCATGCCTGTGCTTTCCCAGGCCCAGTGGCCTGTCTCCTAGACTGCAGCAGCAGGGCCCCCTTCGCCACTCTAATACATGCTCTAGTACAAATTTGCTCCCTATGCCGAAGGCCTAATGGGCTGGCTGACCTTTACTATTCACAGAGCCTACCATATGGCACAAAGGGGCCTTGGTAATATGATTGTTCCTGTCCCACGTTTTGACCTCCCACACTGCAACACAAGCCCCTTTATCCCAGCTTGTATATAAATTATTTGTATTCCCCCAAATGCCATATGCCGATACACATCTATGGCTTTACACAAGAGTTTCATCTGCACCCCCATACCCTTACAACTTCACTCTTTATTTTTTATTTCCTTCTAATCTGAAGATCTAAACTAATCTCCCAGCTTTTCTGAACTTAAAGATGTCTCAGTTGAGATAAGGATAGTATGAGTTTAAATATGCAAAGAACTTAGAATAGTATCTGGTACTTTGTATACACTGAATAAAGATTTACTATTACTATTGCTATTACTCAACAGCAAGTCCCATTAAGATGAATACCAAGTGTATATGCAGAAATATGGAACTATTGTAGTTGGGAGGCAGACCTTGGGACTGGGTAAAATCAAGTTTTTATTATAAGAGGTATAGTGAGTACATGATGTATTATGACTATTAATTGGAACTATAAATCAGATTTTTAAAGGTTAGGCTAATTTATGATAGCCTGATTCATAACAGACTATTAAATATACTTTTCAATTGTCAAAAAATTATGTTCATTTTCACTACCACTGACAGAAAAATACATAGTATATTAGGCTTAATTGTCTACCAGTATGACTTAACATTTCTCCTGTTTCATTGTGTCATGGCTTTGGTGTAGCTGCTGTGATACTTTAGATTTAGATTATTTCAAGAACATCCAGAGGGTAGAATGTCACCTAATGAATCATTAATACTGCTGTAGCAGCATGATTTTCCATTATACTTTCTTCCTGAATGGTAACCTGACTTGACCTTAATGAGTTCTGGAAACTAATAGAATCATAGCTCATCTGGCTGTACATATGATAATAAGGATAGATGTACATAGGCCATTTATTCTATTTCATCAGCAGTGGAATGGGTTTACTTGGAATTAGTCATTAAGATGAGTAGAGATATGCTCTACCCAGTCGGGTTCCACACAACTTCTTTCCTCAATTACTTCTGTGTAAAATAGGTGGTTCCTTCACAACAGAAAACACAAAGTAGGTCTTCATGTTCTTCAATATAAAGATACTTTAAAAATAAGCCAGGAAACAAAAATAAGTGCTTTCTGAAGTTAAAAAAAAAATTGACAGACTATTCTAGATGGAGTTTCCCAGGGAGTAGACTCTAAGATGTGCTTGTAGGAAGTTAATGTACCTGCAGCAGAACCTGGAAGGGAACACAGACACCAGAACGGGTACAAAAAGAAGCCAACTGCAATGCAGTTGTACAAAGTCCTTAGCTGATTCTAAGATACTATCATTGTACTGGGTGTTCTTAAGCTGACATGGCCTTTTAAAGGTATCCTGAAGTGAAAATAGGGAACCAGAATTTATACTCTTGTATCAAACAGCCATTGATGATATATGTATGTATAGATAGATGATAGATAGATATAGATATAGATAGATGTAATGTTTACATGTAGTATAGGTATATAGATAGTTGAGTTCAACTATGATATCTTCCTAATGTTCCCAATCAAACCAAGAGAGAGAGAGAAAGAAAGAGAGAGAGAGAGAGAACCAAACTATAGACATTTGGAATGCACAGCTTCTATTTAATTAAGAGAGAATACAAGAGAATTAAAAAAGAAATGTCTAAGCTTTATGTAAGTAATAAGTTGAATATTTGCTTTAACTTTGGAGAATATCCACCAAGACTCTCTAAAACAATCTTGCATTCTCTAAAGAAATAGAAATTGTAAGTGGTTGCAAATTATTTCTAGCTCTCTGATGAACATTAAGAGACTAATTTAAACCTAAAAAAAATCCTTCATGTAAAGAAAAGTACTATAGTGATTTACTCAGCTAAAAGTTAACTATGAGAGTGGTTGTGATAATTTGCAAATGTAATTTTTACAAAACATCAATATTATTACTATAATTTATTTTCTTAATTTGATAGAACACCTAGCTCATTTATTTTATGGTGTTAAAATGTATTGGAAAATCTAATATTGCTATGTTGTCAATCATGTGTTTATTTTTTAATTAGTGAGGAATTTGGACCCATGGAGGTAATTTTAATCCAGATCACCACTAAGAAATGTTAACCAATAAAATAAAATGTGTCCATGGATTGTGGCAACCAAGCTTTCCAAAACCTAGTTATATATCACACTGTCTAAATTATATCTGACTATTCAATTAGGATAAAAAATGTAAAGAAAAAGAAATCTAGCAGAATCACTGCCCTATATCTCAGGCTGGGGTAGAGAGGTCAGAGAGAGACACTTTTACCTGATTGATTAAGAAAAGCCCTAAAAACCAGAAACACTTGCAATAAAAATAAGAAATGAAAATATTAAGTTTACTTTAGCCTAAAATAGAAAGTTTTAAATGCTGAGTCCTTCATATTCTATCTTAGATATTTTTCTAATGAAAACAATTTTCTTCGTAATTAAAATCAGTTTTCTACTTCCTCATTTCCAAAAATTAGTTATTCAGTTGTAAGTTATAATTAATATATTTGATTATTGCAAGAGATACAAAAATGGGGTGCAATATAAAAATAATGTGTAATCTGATTTCAAGATGTAACCATTATTTTGTTTTATATATATCACATTTTTTTCTATGTGCATATATACATATATCTGTGTGTATAATATACTATGTCTATGTGTGTGTGTATATATATATATATAATTTGTACATTAAGATGATCATCCTATGAGTACTCTTCTGTAACATACTTTCAACTTAATACATCAGACAATTTTATAGTTAATAAAATAGAAGAGCATATTTTCATTTTATCATATATACATGACAAAATGAATATATACATATCAAATATATATATATATATATATCCTAATATATGTATCCACTTCCAATTGTTTATAATTTTTTATTCATTTGTAATCTTTTTCTAAAGATTTAGCCTAAAATAGAATGCTCTTAGTGTTTTTTTTTTTTTTAATCAGTGCTGTGATCATCTTGATTTGATACATTTTTCATAGTGGATCTCTAAAGGAAGTCAGATTTATTTGTTTGTTTTTAACACTTATGTTGATGTACTTTTAAAATTGACCCTAAGAAAGTCCCCACCATTTCAGCCTCACTTCTTCTAATGCAAAAGAATGGTAATTTTTCTCTGCCATTTTTGTTTCAGAGGCTTCATATTTCTTTTAAAATATTCTTTCCTCTCCAGTTCCATCCATGTTGTTGCAAAGGGTAGGAATTCCTTTTTTCTTTCTGCTGTGTTGCATTGCATTGTGTAAATATACCTATGCTTAGTGAAATAAGCCAGTCAGTGAAAGACAAATACCATATGATCTCACCTATTACAGGACAATAATGAACAAAACAAACAAACAAACAAAACAGAACCAGATACATGAATACAATGAATAGACCTTCAGTGGGCAAAGAGGAGGGGGGAGGAGGGAGGAAGAGGCAAAGAAGGGGAGCAGTTTAGTTAAGGGGCTAGCATGGAAGAACCATGGACATGGACAAATGGGATTGACTTTGGGGGAGATTGGGTGGGTGGGGAAGGGGACAGAGGGGAGGAAAAAGGGGATGGATGTAATACAACAATAAAATTAAATTTAAATAAGTAATAACTAACTAAATAAAATATTCTTTCCTGCACTTCTAGGCAAAAGAGGGGATGAAGGTCCCCCACTTGCTTAACTTTCATTGCTTTGATTATTTTTATGCCAAACATCTTTCATATGTTTATGCTATTGCATTTCGCTGTTAGTGGATATACTGTGCCACTTTTCAATTGTAGGGTTGTCTTTCTCTTAATTATTTTTAGATTTCATTTTGCAATATTAAGGATATTAAATTGTTAATCTGTTGCTTCTTCATAGTTTTTGTTTTCTAGTCATTTGCCTTCATTTTGTATAAGGCATTCATAATATTTTTATCATGAATTTTTTTTGTCATAAAGTAATTTTTAAGTTTCATTGTGGTCAAGTATCAGTATGCTTTCAAATAATTTTAGGTTTTGCCGTTATTTTTAGAAAGATCTCTGCTGATGTTGATGTTGAAACATGGATGTATTATTCAATCTTTCTTTAAAGTTTTCTTTGAAAGGACAATATAAAAATCAGAACAAATATGCTATAACATTAAAATCAAGAAAAGCTTTAACTACCTACTAGAATATTAAGATCAGATTAATATGAGATGAAACGGAGATGAAGAATTAACAAAATAAAATAAAAGCCAAAGATAGATCTGTCCACATCCCATCAAGAAGTCTCCCAGTGAAAGCTTTGGGGCAATACTGAGTTCAAACAGAGTAGAGACTAGAATCAAGTGTGGGTTTGGGAAATCAATGGAATCATTTGTTAAATGTTCATAGAACAGTTGCCTTGTGCTTAAGTTAAAATTTTCATATCTGAAGGATAGTTCTCTCAATAAACTTGAGCCTCTGCAGTGAGAGCACTAGAGTGAACACTGGGGCCAAAGAGAACCAAGGGTGATCTCTGTGTAAATTCCAACCTGCAAGTTCGACAAGGGGCCCTGCATCCAAAATGCAAATCCCTTTCTAGTAGGAAAGAATTGGTGAGCAAATCTAGCTCAGATTTGCAACAGGAAATATCCTAACAATTGGTGTCTGTTTTGAAGGCTTAAAGAACAATAAATTTCACATGGAAGTTTATCCAAATAACCGCTGCTGCTGAATCTGCACCCTCTTATGACTCAGCAAGAATCACAATGTTTCAAGGAAAGCAACCTTATGAAATAGCAAAACTAAGCTGCAGAAATAGTGGAACTGGAGTACATTTTTAAAATATTTATTTTGTATCAGAGAGATTTTACAGCATATGAAACCTAAAAATAGGCAATGTAAAAGGAAGCAAAGAATTAGGAAGACATGTCCACTGCAAGATTATTATTTATAATATCTATATTCTCCTTTTTTATTTTTAACATATCAATCTTGAATAACTAACATTTGAGTTAAGATATGAGATTGCTTTCTAATTGTATTTCTTCTTAATTGTTAGCTCATTTTATAATGATGTCTACAACTGCATTCCCCATTTATTGTCCATCTATTTGTATGTCAGTAGCAGTGTTTTAATTGTAGCTATGTTTGACGATCTGTTACAAGAAATCCTTTTAATTGCTCTGTTTTACTAAAACACAGGGTAGGGCAAATTAGATCTACAGTTTTGAGTATGCAAAACATAGTTTATTCTTATATTATTTTCCATATAAATAGCTAAACCTATTTTTGCCCCACCCTGTCAATCTTCTTCTAATTATATTTTGCACGTATATACTAGATCATTTATGTATATTACATATGTGGTATATTATTTATTGGATTTTCTACTAAAAAAGAAAATTCATTCTTTAGAGGTTTAATATGAATATACTAAAGTTTTTATAAGAATCAGTTGAAAAGGCACACATTAATATCTGATATTTTAAATCAATAATATGACCTCTTCAAATATTTATACATGTGCCTCAATAAAATGCTTTTAGGGTATTAAGAATGATAATTTTTAGATTACTGCTATTAATTGAATATTTTTGCTATTTGAATTAAATGTTTTCATATATATTAAACACTGGTATAGAAAGACACCTACATCTTAGAAACAATGACAGAACAGTGCATTAGAGGGTTTTTTTGGTAGTGTTTTTGAGGGGTTTTAGATTTAATAATATTATCTATAAATGTTTACAAGTATTTTTCTTTTTCATTGTGTATGTATTCCTCTTTATTACTCTAATTGAAATTTGTAATTGGTGTCATTTCCCAGCATCATGCCTATAGTACATGGATTTTCAGATTTTCTTTGATTTAATAAACTAAATCCAATAACTATGAACATTTTCCCAAAGAAATGCACATAAATGCTGATGTTCATGTTCTCTATTAAGCCAATATTAAGAAGGCTACTTTAATGTTCCATTGTTAAAAATAATATTTGCTGTTAATTTCAGATAGCTCCCTCTGTTACAGTAAATTAATCTTTGTAATCCTTTCTTACAAAATGAGCAACTATTAAGACAGAAATATAAACATTTATAAAGTGGCTTTTTTGGAGATAAATATTGAGATACAATTGTTTCCTTTCACCTATAATTGAACTAATATGATAAATTGCCTTGATAACCAATTGAATATTGATCTACCCATAAGTTCTGAAGAGTATGCATAGCCATGACATGATGGTTTTTACTATACTGCTGAATTTTTAGGAATTTTGGGCTTGTCAGCTTTGGATATCAGGTTTACGATAAATCTGTAAAATGTTCTGTGTTCTTTTCCTTATGTCTTGTTTATTGCATGGACCGCATTCTTTTTAAACAATCTATTCCCAGCTCACCTTGGTGAAAAGGGTCAGGTAGTTCTTTAAAATGTTTACAACTTCTCACGTGGTTAAGAATAATTTCAAGTTTTCTGTGTCAGGTTGAGTCAATGTTCTTGGTGTGGACCTCCCAAGTGAGTGTTACGGGTGTGGTGCTGTCTGAGGGTGGTGATCGGCACTATCACATCTTTCTCTGCTTTAGTGCTTTGGTCTCCCCTGTTCAGTAGTCTCATCTGCAGTTCTGCACAACCAAGGATGTGGTGATGACATAGAAAATCTCTTTATTTGCCATTACTGTAGTTTTCTCATTTACCGCTTCTCATCCATTTGTAGCAATTCGTGAGGAAATGACTGGATATTCCATTTTAAGCAAAACTGTGAAATAGAGAATTGTTACTATTTCCATCTGTTGGTTTCTTTTAGGAAGCAGAGGCAGATGAAAATCAGACTTTGAGAGTCATCCTGATTCTTCTGTAAATATGTTGTTGCCAAATAAAAAGCAATCAGATTACAACTGCATATAATGTCTCTTAATTGTGCCATGCAAGGTCTCATATTTCTTAGAGGAGAAAAAAAATCATTGATTACTTTCAAAAACAAACAAAACCAAACACTTGAACTGGCTTAGAAGTTAACAAAATACTTTCAGGGATGTGCTAAGGATATCAAAGGAAGAAAGAAAGCACAAACGGACTGTGCTGTCAACACATAGCTCTGGATTTATCACAGAAATTGTTCTCTTTCGTGGGGTGGCCCATGTGAGCACTGTGGGCTGTTCCCCAGCCCTGGCACTATATACTTCAAACCATTCTCTCCCCTCTCGGCAACTCCTTGCAAAGCTTTCATCCTTTTTTGTGTGTGTGTGTGGCTAAATCATTAATTTAATGATAAAATAAACAACATCATTATGGTCAGGTAGTCCATTTGTTTAGGTACTCAGTTTTAGAGGGTAGGGCATATAATTTTATTTTGCAGCTTCAACCTGTCTTCTTGAAATGATTAAGCTGGCATTTGCTGTAGAAATTTAGAAAAATCACCATATCCATGTAATACTTTGTATTTATTTCCAGGTACGTCTTTCTCTTGAAGAAAAGATAATTTCTCACCATTTTTCACTTTGCTGCTGTGTTTGTTTGGTGTGCCTCTCCAAGTCTTACTCTATTTATTTTATTTTTTAAAGATTTATTTTTATTTATTACTTTCAGAGAGAAGGGCAGGGAGGGAGGAAGAAAGGGAGAGAAGCATCAATGTAAGGTTGCCTTTCACCTGCCTCCATCTAAGGACTGGCTAGAGACCTAGCTTGCAACCTGGTTATGTGCCCTGGCTGGGAATCGAACCTGTGACCTTTGGGTTTGCAGGACAGCACCAATCCACTAAGCCCCACAGCCACGGCTTTACTTTTGATCATCAACTGATTACTACTTTGTTACGCTAATGATGACCTTTCGTTTTAATCAGTTTTATTATTGAATGTGTGTGTTTAAAAGAAAAAAATCTGGGTCTTTTTTTTTCTTAGTTTAATGTTCTAAGAAATGTGAACATCAGTGAAGATGGTAGTTTATACTCTGTCCCCTATCCCTTCACTGTAACAGCAGTATGTCATAGGCAACCTGTTAGCTGAAATTTTAGTGTTTTCATTTTTTAAAAATTAAGATGAGTTTCTAATTCAGATGTCAGAGTTTGGCAGCAATATCAATAAGAAACCATCAGCATGTCCCTTATTCCTAAATCTCATCCTGACATGTTACAAAAACAATCATGATAATTTTATGGCTTCTTTTTCTGCTTAAAATGTAACTACATCAATCTGAAAGAGAGCTGATTTTTCAAGGTCAACAGTGCTTAGTTACAAATTGATGAGCTATTATGTGTGTCTGCGGTTTTCTTGATGGCACTGTATTAATAATACCCATGCAGAACAGGCCATAAAAATTCCATTTAAAGGTATTAAGGCATACTGGGACATATAATCAGGTTAAAATTCCTGTTAGTTGGCTCCAGACATGATGTTGTGCAGTCAGTGATTAACAAAGTGTGTGGAATATAAAGATGTATGTCTATTACATGAGTTCAAATTTCACTAAAATGACCTATTTTGTTTTCTGCATTTAGTAAATGATTCCACTAAAATGTATTACAGGAATTCTCCTTGTTTGAGGTAGCTCCTGCTGTCTTCCAGCTGCTATTATTTTGATTAGAAAATCATGAGATAATATACTTCTGAGGTGCTGACATTTTTCCAGGTAGGAAAAAGACATTCAGTGATAAAATGTTTTAAAATACGAATCACATTTAAGCTTTCTTTTGTAATTTGTAAATGCTATCTCACCAGATGTGCACTATGCTCTTATAAAGCCAAAGTAAGTTGAATGAGAAAAAGCTATGGAAAGGATTCTTCACATAGCCTTTTACAGTATACCTTACCAGTTCAAGAGAAAGGTTAAGATACAGGTTTTAATGCAATAGAAGTGAAAGTCTTCTGGGCTACTTGAGTATTACAAAACAAAGGCACATTTTTTTTTTTTCAGGTAAATAAAATAATGAACATTCCTGGTTTATGAAAATCTTTTCTTATTTTGTTCAAGTAGTGGCTAAGAAGAAAAGTGTAGAAATACAAATTTCTAAGAGCATCTTTAATAGCAAGCAGGTGGCTGACCAGTTAAGTAGCAATTATGAAGCTGTATAAAGCTTACCCTTCCATTAATTAATTTTGTTAGCAAATGTTCATACTTGTCTTTCATGTGTGTATATCTACCTGTATGAATATGAAATATCTTGGTAAGTACTAAGTTAACTTTATTCTTTTAAAAATATATTTTATTGATTTTGCTATTACTGTTGTCCCAATTTTCCCCCCTTTACTCCCCTCCACCCAGTACCCCCATTCCCTACCACTATGCTCCCCTTAACATGTAGTAATTATATAAGCTATTGACATATTTTAAATGTTTTGTATTAACTCTTCAAAATTCAGTATGTACTTTAAATATTTGTGAAAGTATGTGTATAAATGTATTTGTGCATGTGCTTGATAGTATTGCAACTGATGTCACTTTAACAAGTAATTCTTTAAATGAATTAACATAAGCAGTTTGCAATAATAAATTTAATTTTTTTAAATATAATTTTGATCAGTTATTTGAATGACCTTATTCTTAAACTGAGAAGAATTGCAGATTTATTTTAGAGAGACAAACAAATCATAGTGTTTCCCAACTCTTAAGTACTCAAATTCTCTAACAACCTCACCCAATGACTCTTGCTTTTGAGTCAGTAGACTCTATTTTTATGGCAGTTTTGGGTTTACAAAAGATTTGAGTGGAAAGTACAAGAAGTGTCCTTCCTACTAACATCTTGTGTTGCTGGGGTGCCTTTGCTACAATCGATGAGCTAGCACTGGTACGTTATTGACTAAAGTTTATGGTTTATATTAATGTCCATCTGTTGTGCTATACAAGTCTATGGATTTTACCAAATGCATAATATATGTGTCCAGCATGACAGTATCATACAAAATAGTTTAGTTTCCCTGCTCTACAAATACTCCATGCTCCACCTGCTCATACATTCACCCTTCTACTCCCTTACTGCTGGCAACCATGGTTCTTTTCACTCTCCCTGTAGATTTTACCTTTTCCAGAATGACATTCACTCAAAATTATATGGAAGTAGCCCTTCAGGCTGCATCTTTCATGTAGGTAGTCATGAGCATTTAAAGGTTCTTCCACATCTTTTTATTTCATGTTTAGCTTAAATAATATCCTCTTGTATGATATTTACCACAGTTTGTCTATCCATTGAGCTACTGAAAGACATTTTGGATCCTTCCAAACTTTGGCAATTATGAATAAAACTCCTATAAATATTTGTGTGTGTGCAGGTTTTAGGGTGGACACAATTGCCAACTCATTAGGTTAAATATCTATAATGTGATTACCAGATCATCAATGAATTTTTAAGATCCTAGAGTAGCAACACATTTTCACTTGAAGAACTTTTATTGCTAACTAGAATCAGATTGTAATGAAAACATGTTCTTCAAGTTAAATTATATTTTCTTTTATCAAAATTACTTTCAAGATAGGAAAAGTTTAGTCAAGGAACTAGTATAAATGACCCATGAACATGGACAACAAGGTGGGGATTGACTGTGGTAGAGGGTATGAGTGGGTGGAGCAGGGGAAAGCAATGGGGGAAAAATGGAACAACTGTAATATAGCAACAATAAATTAATTTAAAAATAATTCAACCCTAAAAAAAAATTACTTTCAAATATCAGGAGCAATTTAGCTTTTAAAAACAATGAAATTCCTATTAAAATTTTCCTTAATACATAGAGAATATGACCTAACCTAAGGTTATTTCTTTCTGTAAAAATCCATGGTTTATTATTATGCTGTTTTAAAACAATGAAGAATATTTATATTGTATTGCAGTATTTAAAAGCATTCATTATGAGATTTTCATAACCATTTTATTCTGATATATTAAGCTAGTTGAAATCTGAAGGAATTGTCATGGTTGATTATCATAAAATTTCAGTAACACATTCATATGGAGTTCAAGGTTGGCCAAGTATTACAGATTTAAGCACTTCATGATACAAAGTTTTATAATTTTATAGAAAATTTCAAAAGAAATGCAATCATAATAAATTATTTTCAGAAATTCTAAATGTATAATTCAAGTTAGTTATAAAAAATGTATATATACACATATAGTGCCATGGACTTTATTTCAGCCATCTTATTTGCCTAATTCATCTAACATTTATCATGGATTAAACATTATGAATATTTCAAAATACTTACAAATGAGAAATTCAAAGAGGAAAATGCACAGTTATACAACTAGTCGAGTTAAATTTGTAATGAATATAAGGTAAATTGTATTCCTGAAAAATATCAAACTCAGATTTTCAGAGTAAACAAATCAAAAGAATAATTAGAGTATTTAGCAGATCTTTACAACCCTCTATTATAAATACCCATGTTAAAGTTCTTTCTTATTATTTATTCTTCAGTTGATATAAGCATACTCATATATAAATTATATAAGTATAAATTCATATGTCTCTTTGGTTGTCTAAATTATACCAGCTGCCTTATGTTAGCTCTTAATTTTTCTAGTTTAAGAAATATAGTGTTTATAAAACATCAAAACCTATGACTAAAGAGTGAAAATGCCTGTTACTCAACTGAGTGCTTAATTATATTGTGCTTTTTATCTGTTACTCAAAGTCTGCTCTAACAATCTGAGCCAAAAGACATGCTGAAGTGGATTGTTGATGAAGTGGAGAACTGAACACACACACACACACACACACACACAATCATAAAGTACAACACACAGATATGTAGTAAGAGTACCTAAATCAAAATTGAGATGCTGTCTGCATAATAAAAAATTGCACTTAAAATTTGATGAAAACTCACTATGTGCCAGGCATTATTCTCAGGGTTTTATAGGAGGTGTTTTTTTTTTCTTCTTTTTAATCATTCCAGAAATCCCATATGGCAGTGAATGCTATTATCATCATTCCTAAAGGAAACTGAGACTGAGAGATTAAATAACTTGTTCAAGGCCACTAACCTGGCAAATGATGAAGCCATAATGTTACTCAAGGAAGCTAATTTCAAGGGCTGTGAACTACTCTGCATCATGTTATACTCTGTATTCTAAGCATCTTGTTCTCCATATCTGTGCATTTTCTATTGCAGGTCCTCTTACACTCTGCTCTCTACATGTGTCTTATATTCTCTACTTACTATCAAATTGTATGACGTCAGAAAAAGGTGGGGGAGTAGTGAGGAGTGTAGATTATAATTAGTGTGACTTTACACTATTCCTATGCTGACATGTCCAAAATATCAATTTGATGATAGGTTGTATAGTTAGCAAATGAGTATGATGTGGGAATAAATACAGTTTTGCCCAAATCACAGATCACTGGTACATGATTGTAACAATGAGGGAAAGAGTGGAGATAGTAAATCACTGTAAATATAAAGTAGGCATACTGGATTAATATGTGTGTGTCTCTTTTTTCTTCCTTTCTCCCTTTCTTCCTTCCATAAGCATTTATCAAATACCTTATTATATGCTAGACACTATGATATGCAGTGTAGGGAGCGGTGCAGTGTAGGAACCATGCAGTGTAGAGGAGCAGTGTAAATGATCAATTAACATAGGATATCATTTATTAATATTTTAAGCAATTTTGAGGAGAAAATATGGGCTTCTGATTTTATTTTCTTTTACTCTCCTTTGTACATTAGTATTTAACATTCTGCTCATTATACCATTACTTAGAATAACTTTCTAAATCAGAGGGCTTCATAAAACAGATTTCTAAGTGGGTAATGAAAATTGAGGTCATATAGTTTCAAATAACTATTTGTTGAAAGCAACAGCAAAATGCAGAAAGAATAAATTCACTGATCTCATGTAGCATTCTTCTTTTCCTTAAGAACTATGTAAAAGTATGTTAAAAAAGACCATGTGAGTATGTAAAAGATAGTAATGAAGAAGTATTCTCTTTAAATTTTAGCCATACCATAGGCAAAGATAATTTTACTTCATTACATATCTTACAATTTATTATGGCCAGGAATGAACGGTTTTGACCGCTTAATAAATTAGTTTTTGTAGCCCAAAGAAGTTTCTTATATTTCACTGACCTTAATAAAAAACCTATTTTCTTTGCTCCTGTGGTATATGATTATCCATAATTCCTTTCAAATAAGGTTTCCCTTTTAGCACTATTGGCATCACTAAGGCAGAGCAGCACCTTGCAAGAACTGGTCACATTCAGCAGTCAAGTTGGGACAGACCATCAGTGGTCCACCAAGACTGAAGGCTAGACTGAGACCTTATTTTTGGACGAGTGGAAAGCTGGTGAAGAGCCTCAGTGCAGGCTCCAACCAGGGCAGCAGTTAGAAAAGCAGCAGTGTTCAGCATTCTTTTGAGCAGAACAGCTGTGAATGGGTTTAACAGTGTTCTTAAATGAATTATAAGGAGATCTTGCTTCTAAGGACATTGCTTTTCAACAATGTGAAAGATTGAATTGCCTTGTTACTTTCTACCCTGTTAGGTTAAAATCTTTTGGTCTTTCAGTGGCCAGATTTTCATGGTACTTTCCATGTTACATTATGGAAATCCTCTTTGTGTTTCCAGTTCCTAGAAAAGTGAAAGTATCAGATTTTTAAAAATGTGGGTGTTTATTTTTGTTCTCACATGAGAATATGGTTATTAATTGTAGAGTGAGAGGAAGGAAGAAACAAAGAGAGAAGCATTGACACGTCAGGAACCTCTATCAGTTCCCGCCTGCATGCACCCTGATATTCAGCTGCCATGCAAACCGGTCACATGTCCTGACCAGGGTTTGAAGCCACAACCCCTGTAGTGTACAGGATGATGCTGCAACCAACCAAGCTACCCGGTCAGGGCTTTATAAGCTTTCCTTTTTGTTTTTGTTTTGGTTTTTAAACACTCTGCTTTGCATGCTTTAAGTTAAGGTGAATGGAAGTCGATTATAAATATTCCAACTCATAGATGACCAAAATAAAGCAAATACTATTGAACAAACATTATAACACCTGCAACTATTAGAAAACCCCTGGTGAACTTAGAAAGTAGGAATGCAGAAATTGGCTAGGTTCTACCCTCTGGCTTGGTTTCCCCTTGGTTTCCCATTTGGTGGGGAAGCAAACACTCATTGGGCTAGAGATCAATATGTAACTATCAGTAGAATTGTAAAAAGTTATTTTACTATAAACATTGGCATTTTTTTAATGGTCCAAATTGATCTTTACACCAACCAGTGCCTTTGAAAGAGAGATGAAACTGTTCAGCGAAGCTGCAGAAGAGTTCATGCTGAACCGAAGACCTTGCAATTTACACTCATTTCATACGTGGTCATCAAATTGAGGGTACATGTAAGTTAGTAGCGGTGATGTTAATTTGGATAAAAAATTCAATTATTATATCTTTTTCTTTCTTGGTTTATTTTCCTTCATTCCCACTACCATGTTTATATTTAATGAAATAAGATACATGTACCCACCTCAAGATATTCTCCTACTCCAAATTAAGCCTGGTAGCAAGTGTTTTATCTCCTTTGTGTTCTTTAAACCAAGACATGTTAAACCAGGAAGTTATGCATTTTACATGTCTTCCTCGGCATATAACATATGCATTTCTTCATAGTGTATTTTTTTTTCTATAGAAAGAGTCTCAATATCTAAGAAAAAATAACACATTGTTTTCAATGAGCATAGACCTCATGTTATATCAATCTTTTTATTTCCTTACAAGAATAAAGATGGCATTTATTAATAATTATTTATTAAGCACTTAGAAATTAAATAAGTAGACATATAAGAAGTTCAATAGCCCTTATTAGTATAATGGGTCTTATAGTTTGGGAGACAAAATTATATATATATACTGACTTTACTATGACAAAAGTTAGTGGTCAAAACAGAATGATAGGTTTTGTAAAATGACATACTTTTAATTCAATCTGAGCAAGAATGAAAGGAGGAAAATTTTGAAAATAATTACTGAGAAATTTCTAAAACTTTTTGAATATCAAATACATATTCTTTTTTTTTAATTTAATTTTATTATTGTATTACATCTGTCCCCTTTTTACTTCCCTTACCACCCCCACCCCTCCCATACTAGGTTCTTCCATACTAGGTTCTTGTCTATACTGCTCCCCTTCTTTGCTTCTTACTGCCCCCTCCTTCCCTCCTTCCTCCTGTGCACTGAAGGCCTATTCACTGGATTCATATATCTGGTTCTGTTTTGCTTGTTGTTTGTTTTGTTCATTATTATCCTGTAATGGGTGAAATCATATGGTATTTGTCTTTCACTGATTGGTTTATTTCACTAAGCCAATATTTAGAAAATATTAAGCATAATACTTTCTAGTTCCATCCATGTTTTTGCAAAGGTCAGGAGTTCATTTTTTTCTTTCTGCTATGTAGTATTCCATCGTGTAAATGTACCAAAGTTTTTTGATCCAATCATCCACTGATGGACACTTAGGCTGTTTCCAGCATTTGGCTATTGTAAATAATGCTGCTATGAAGATAGGGGCACATAGATTCTTCTGAATTGGTGTTTCTTTGGGTTTCTTTGGGTATAGTCCTAGCAATGGAATCGCTGGATCAGAACACAGTTCCAGTTTTAGTTTTTTAAGAAAACCCCATACTGCTTTCCACAGTGGCTGCACCAGCCTGCATTCCCACCAACAGTGCACCAGGGTTCCCTTCTCCCCACATCCTCACCAACACTTGTTTGTTGATGATTGCCATTCTGACAGGTGTGAGGTGGTATCTTATTGTGGTTTTAATTTGCATCTCTCTGGTGGCTAGTGATGTTGAACATTCTTTCATATGCCTTTGGGCCCTTTGTATGTCTTCCTCAGTGAGCTGTCTGTTCAGGTCTTTTGCCCATTTTTTAATTTGGCTGTCTTTCTCCTTGGTGTTGAGTACCATTTGTTCTTTATATATTTGGAGATCAAACCCTTGTCTGAGGTATCATTGGCAATTATGTTTTCCCATACAGTAGGTTCCCTTTGAATTTTGCTGGTGTTTTCTTAAGCTGAACAGAAACTTTCAGTTTGTTATGGTCCCATTTGTTGATTTGTTCTTTGATTTCCTTTGCCTTTGGTGAAGTATCAGTAAACATATTTCTGCATAGGATATCAAAAATTTTACTGCCTATATTTTTCTCTAGGACCTTTATGGTAGCGCTGCTTATATTTAAGTCTTTTATCTATCTTGAGTTTATTCTGGTGTATGGTGTAAGTTGGTAGTCTAGTTTTATCTTTTTGCATGTTGCTGTCCAGTTCTCCCAATATCACTTGTTGAAGAGACTGTTTTTACTCCATTTCATGTTCCTTCTCCCTTTGTCAAATATTAATTGACCATAGAGTCCTGGGTTTATTTCTGGGCTCTCTATTCTGTTCCATTGATCTATATGTCTACTCTTATGCCAGTACCAGACTTTCTTAAACTTTAAACTTAAGTTTGTTTAGTTTTTGTTTTGTGACTAATATTGTACAGGTTGAGAGATGTATTATTACTGTAAACAATGATTTTTAAAATGCTTTTAAATCTCAAAATTTTCATTAAATTAAAAACTTTTGTTTCAGCAATATATTTTGTTGAAGTATGCATGAACTAAATGTACATTGTTTTTGTTAGTATACTCATATCTACACTAAACAGGGATAAAAATAAAAGATATTTTGCTTATTGCCATATAGTTGAAAATATTCATCACTTTATAACAACTTTAAAAATCCATGCTTAAAATTACAGAAAAGTAATAAAGATAAGTCCATGATGTAAATTTATGATGGCAAAACTTAGTTCCATAAAAGTTAATAAATAAATTTTATATTAGTCGCTCAACCTCATATAGGGTAATTAAAACATTTTTTCCTGTATATTATAGTATTTCACAATTAAAAGTCAAATTTGTACTCAATATACTAGTTTTCCAGGCTATGAAGGTATATAATTTAATTTATAGAATCCAAATCATACGGTGTTTGACTCTAAGTATTGCATTTTCTTAGTGGCATAAGGTAGATGTATAAAGTGAGTATCTCCCATAGAGGAAAGATAATTTTAAAGTATGTTTCTTTATTAATCTTTTCACATACACATCTAATTCTAATCATTCTTGTTCTGTTTTAAAAGTTAAGAACTAACTAATTTTTTAGGAAAAATATATGAAGTATGTGATAATCTTTATTGATTGCTAAAACTGCAGCAAACAGAACAAAGAATCTCAGATGATATTTTCTTTATTTCTTTTTTTATTGTTTAGTTACAGTTGTCCCAATTTTCCTCTGTTGCTCTCCACTGCCCCACAGTGAATCCTCACCCTGTTGTCCATGTCCATGAGTCACTTATACCTCTTCCCTTCCCCTTTGTTCCCTCTTTATCCCCCTCCTCCCTCTCATCTGGTCACTGTCAGTCTGTTCCTTGTTTCCAGGCCTCTGCTTCTATTTTACTCGCTTGTTTGTTTTGTTCATTAGATTCCTCTTAGAGGTGAAATCATATGGTATTTGTCTACTTTAAATGTGATTGAGCTTTCAGTGATACTTAATGAATTTTAAATCAAGGTATCTGAACCTGAATATAATTTTCCTGAAAATATTTGGAGATTGTAGTATCATTGCTCAGAATTACCCACTGAGTTCTTCCATCTTTATTTTGCCTCAGTCCTTCTATAGTATATAACTGAAAGTTTTTGTTTATGATATTTTTGCAAATATTTGTGAAAACTGGTTCTAAAATGATCAAAAACATAAATAAAATAACCAAAATGTCTAGTGTTTCTGGTAATGTAGAGAAATATTAGAAAAAAATTATGATAAAAAACCTAGAAGGAGATTGAAATGAAGACTCTTTTTTTTATAATTTCAACCCTTTGTCTTAATCTACTGTGTGTACAGGATTTGTCAATAAGAAAAGCCATCCAGAAAGTAGAGTCAGGTATATAAAGTTAACTTATTTTTACAGCATTGCATGATACCTTTTTAAAAAAAAATAGAGAAAATATGTTACAAAACTATATCTTTCCATTTGTCTTATCATTTAGCAGGTTAGGAATTCTATACAATTAGAAAAAAGCCAATAAAAGAACATCAATTGAAGAAGTCAAGGTTAATTTGAGACACAGCATAGATGAACTTAAAATTTTATTTTTAAATTTTTTATTATTTTTAGAGAGAGGGGTAGGGAGAGAGACATCAATGTATGGTTGTCATTCACCTGCCTCCAGCTACGGGCTTGGCTGGAGACCTGGCTTGCAACCTGGTTATGTGCCCTGGCTGGGAATCGAACCAGCCACCTTTGGGTTTGCAGGCTGATGCCTTAGCCACTGTGCCACCAACCAGGGCAATAAAGTTAAAAGAACATTTAAAAAAATGTAATCAAAAGATTAATTTATCAAAAGATTAATATTATATAACTTTGGTTATATTAATGATATAGTTTTAATTTAACATATTTATAATCTTTTTTTGTTTTTTTGTTTTTTTTTTGTGGTAATTTTAAGAACATGCTTTAGGTCTTCAATGTGGTATATAATTAAAGAGAATGAGTGAAGGACTGAGTGATAACAATAGATACAAATAATACATGAAGTGAAACTACACAGAACATGGTATTTAGAAAAATAAATGTTGAATTATATACTTTCATTAAAAAATATTGTAGTAATAACAAAGGAATTGTTGAAGTTAAAATTATATTCTTTCCCAACAAGGGGTATTATATTCAGAAAAATTCCTTCTGAACTTAAAAAAGAGATTATAAAAATGATTAGTTTCAGAGTTATGTTTTTAACTAATTTGTTTCCAATTTTATAATATCTACAGTTTTCTACTATGAAAAAAAATGAGCAAATTAACAACACAGTATTGCTTTACTTTCATCTCTCGGTTGTTCTGCCAAATTTTGTTATTCATATCTTTAATTTTACATTTTAAATATTTATAATTATGGTATACATTAGTGCTGTTCATAAATATTTCTGGCTCTGTGCTTTCCAAGCATATGGTAGAGTTGTACTTTCTATCTTTGCTGTAGTCTCAGGCTGCCATAACAAAATACCATAAATGTTGGCTTAAACAACAAACAATTATTTTCTCTCAGTTCTGGAGAATGGAAGTCTGAGGTCAGAGAGTCAGTATTGCCACGTTCTGGTGAGAGCGCTCTTCCTGGACTGAACCCAGCTGCTTTCTTCCTACATCCTTACACACGCTCACTGGGGTTCTTCAGTGTGTGCGTGTGGAGAAAGATGGAGAAAGGCAGAAAACTTTCCCTCTCTGTCTCTCTCTGTCTCTCTCTCTCTCTTTCTTTCTCTCTCTCTCTTTCTCTTTCTAGTCTTCTGACTTGAGGGACAATTCATTTCATAGATAACCCCATTGAACCCTGAGTAGTGTGACTCAGTTTTGGGGCATGGTGCTGTGAATGGAAAGGTTGCTGGTTCCGTTCCCAGGCAGGGCAAAAGCTTGGGTTGTGAGTTCAGTCCCTGGTCAGGGCATGTATATGAGGCAATGGGTTGATGTGTCTTTCCCTTTCTTCCTCTGTCCCTTCTCCTCTCTCTAAAAATTACTAAATAAAAGCTTTAAAAAAAAATAAGGAAAGCCCCATTAAAATTTAATGTAGACTCATGTGAGTGGACATTTTAAAAGACCCCACATGACTCTCTGCTGCAGTGAGTATGGACACTTCCATTGAGATGCAGTGTTTCCTCAGTCTGGTTCTCTGAGGGACGACCCTTGACAGGACCTCACTTCAGAACTACATTTCTGTGTAGTTTATGGTGGAATTAAATGGTATTTGTTGTGCTAAGCCATGGAGATAGTGTCGAATGAGTTAATACAGGATTGCTTAACTCACCTGAATGCATGTAATGAAGCATACAATTTGGCCAGTATCAGTAGTTTCCATAGTTCATTTTAAAATTGCATTTATTCAATTTTTATAATCACTATTCTCAGTCACTTTAATCTTATGTTTTATAATTCATGACCAAATCATATCATGACCAAATCAAATTACATAAAAATGTAATATTTACATATGTACAAATGTAATGTTGTGTTATCTCTTTCTTGGGCATATCTGTTACCTTTATAAATGTAGGAAGTAGCCCTGGCTGGTAGCACAGTGGATAAGGTGCCGGCCTGCGAACCCAAAGGTCGCAGGTTTGATTCCCCAGCCAGGGCACATAACCAGGTTGCAAACCAGGTCTCCAGTCAGGTCTGTGGCTAGAGGCAGGTGAAAAGCAACCATACATTGATGTCTCTCTCCCTCTCTGCCTCTCTCCCTTCCCTTCTTTCTAAAAATAATGAAATAAAATCTTTAAAAAAATAAAATTAAAATAACAAAATCTTAAAAAAAAAATGAAGGTTTAAAAAAAAATAAATGTAGGAAGTATAATTATTAGGTACATTTAATTTTTATGAATTCTGAAAGCCTCTCCACTCTCTTTTTTCCATTGACCTCTGCATTAGAGAAGTCTGAGAACAGTCTGATATTTTGTCTCTTACATTTGACTTTTGATCTTTTTTTCTGCTGGAAAGAACAAGGAAACTTAAATTATTTTTATTAACAAAGATAATACACTGTAGAGAAGTGCCCTCAAATAAATGATGGCAAAACGAATAATTATGCGTCAAACTTACAGGTCAAAAAATAAAGCATTGCCAGGATCATTGCCTGCCCTTCAAGAGGCCTAACTTTTATAGCTTACTTTCTTTTCTTTACATTTTACCTCCTCTCTTTGTATACATAAAAATATAAACATTTTAATTTTAAGAAACTGAAACATTTAGATCTATCCTTCTCTCTCTCCACACGTACACACTATGAAAGACCATGTGAAGACATGGTGAGAAGCTATTTCTGTGTTTTCAAAAACTGAGCCATCTTCCCTCTCTCTCTCCTTCTCTCCCCTCCTTCCTTCCTCCCTTCTTTTCTATCTTCGTTCCTTCCTCTCTTTCTTTCATCACTTCATTCTTTCTTCTTTCATTGAACATTAAAATTTTTAAACTATTTTATTTA
This sequence comes from Noctilio leporinus, assembly GCA_004026585.1. Lineage (NCBI taxonomy): Eukaryota > Metazoa > Chordata > Mammalia > Chiroptera > Noctilionidae > Noctilio > Noctilio leporinus. Next base: position 54,323 of record PVIW01001034.1, read on the forward strand.
TTTAGTTTCCCCTGAGAGAGAAGGGGGGGGGGAGGGAGAAAGAGACGGGGAGAAATATCTATGTGTGAGAGAAATTATTAGTTGCTTTATGTTTGCACTCTGACCAGGAACGGAACCTGTAACTAGGCATGTGCCCTGACCATAAGTTGAACCACTGAACTTTCACTTTGCAGAATGATGCCCAACCAATCAGCCACACTGTTTAGGGCTAAACATAACATTTTTAGCCCCACTCATTTGTTGCTTGTTGCTGTATTTCATTGGAGTGATGTGACGTACCTCATTTTTGTAATTTACTGCAAATACCTATTTCAGTTGCTCTCATTTTGCGCTATTGTTTATCATAATCTGATTAGCATTTCTGTACATGTGTCCTGATGTAGAAATGCATATATATATATATATATATATATATATATATATATATATATATTTTGGTTTTATACTTTTGAGTGGAATTGCTTACTTATAAGTGTGCATTTAGCTAACATTGGTAATGACGAATCACCCATCAAATGTGCTAATTTAAACCCTCACTAGTATGGCATAAGAAGCCTTATTACTCTGCATCTCCATCAATGTTTGCTGCTTTCAGACTTATAAAATTTAGCCATTATGAGCCCTGCCTGGTAGCTCAGTGGATAGGCACCAGCCTGCAAACCCAAAAGTTGTTGGTTTGATTCCCAGCAGGGCACATAACCAGGTTGCAAGCCAGGTCTCCAGTCATGTTAGTAGCTGGAGGCAGGTTGAAAGGCAGCCATACATTGCTGTCTCTCTTCCTCTCTTCCTCCCTCCCTTCCCTTCTCTCTAAAAATAATAATAAAATAAAATTTAGACAATATGGTGAGTGTATATAGATATTTCATTATAATTTAAGTGGAATTTTCTGGATGACTAATGATACTAGCACCATTGTATATTTTGTCAGTAAAGTGTGTCAGTAAAGTGCATGCACTTTATGCAATACAATGCATAATTTTGTAATAGAATACTTGTATGTTCTGCAGAATTAGTGGTCAGAAGATTACTTTGTATAACACTATATAAAAATATGTATTGGATTTAGGATTCTCCTCACTTCCAAAATTTCTGATATTATCATAGAAATTTGAACAAAAACCCACAGGGTGAATAGCTGCATTTTCATTGGTTTGGGGAAAGAATAAAATCTACAGCATATGGCTATTATTATTCTCTCTGTGGAAATGGGGGTATTACTAACTAGTATGCTGAAAGCTGAAATTTTTTCAACCTCAAAGGTAAACAGCTTTAAAATGATGTATTGTCATTGATAGCAAGTGTTGTACTTGTTTAACTATTATTTGACTCATAGTGTATGCCAGGCCCTATGCTAGAATCCTAGGGCTAAAGGGATGAATCAGAAATGTCCCTTGTACTTGAGCTTACAATCCATGTAGGAATGTGAGATACGCATTTTTCAAAGAGCAGCATATAGATTGTTCAAGAGCATAGTGTCACATATTACATATGTAGGTGCCTGAGCAGGACTGTGTCTGGAAGGGAAATGTGGAACTAGGTAGGTAATTGAAATGAGAAGAGAATTTTCAGTAGAAGGATTGAGAGGAGAAAAGTTGCAGAAGGAGTAAAAAGGAGAATAGCTGATAATCAGTTTGTGAGTCATCTTTAATACCATGTAAAGGGCTCTTACTGCATTCTTTGGTCACCAGGATAACCATCAAATAAATTTTACAGTTGTGGGAGTGGAATAGGAAGAGATGAGAGAAGACATTATAGTAAGTTTAACTTGGCAATTTTGTACTGGAAAAACAACTGAAGTAGGTAGATAGAGGAAAGGCAAGTAAAATAGTGTGGCGAGTTTATCAATTATCTGTTATCGGAAAAAGAGAAAAAACCAGATGTTTGAAACTTTATGTTGGAAAAATCAGTTACTCTTCATGAAAATCTGGGTAACTGGTAAGGTGCAGAGGAAACACTTGAAAATCACTCATGGTTTGTAAGTGATTTGGGAGAGAAATGATACATTCAATCTTGCTATTGTTTTTAAAAGAATTTTTGACTACATTTATTGTAAATTATATTTCTGCATGCTTTTGGAGACCAGGGGGTAAAAGTAAGGAAATCAGCTTTAGAACACAAGAGACATATGAGTAAATATGAAAGCTTTCAAGGTGTATTTTTTTCTGGAGAAATTATTTTGTGCCAATTTGAATTCTCCCAACAAATATTAATAATTAACAATTTTAAAATATTGTACTGTTTTTTCCTGGCTGGTGTGGCTCAGTGGATTGAGCACTAGCCTGCAAACCCAAGTGCCGCTGGTTTGATTCCCAGCCAGGGTACATGCCCAGGCTGCAAGGCAGGCCTCCAGCCAGGTCTCCAGCTGGAGGCAGGTAAAAGGCAACCATACATTGATGTTTTGCTCGCTTTCTTCCTCCCTCCCAGCCCTTCTCTCTAAAAATAATGAATAAAATCTTAAAAGAAAAAGAAAGAAATGTTCTTGTTTTTGTCTTGATCTATCAGGGTCACAGTAGACTTGTCTGATGTTGGTGTTGTGTGAAATTTTGATGTTCAACAGAGGAACACCAAGACCTCGCTGTGACGTTAGGTCAGAGCCTCAATGTCAGGGGTTGTTTTTCTTTCTCATAATAAACATCAAGTCTGTTTCTTGGTGGCCTGGGACTTACATTTATTTTTCGTCCATAACAATGGCAAAGCTATACTTTATTATATATCTTATCTCTTCTTTATTGTATCATAAACCAGCTTCATGACAGACCCTCAATAAATAATAGGTGAATAAAAATTAAATGACTAACTTAGTAAATATTGAAATAGGTATATAATCAAGAGGTCAGATTAAATGTAAGTTGAAAGGAAAAAGGATCAAATACTCAACCAAATACTTTGGTCTTACTATAGCACTGACTGGAGCAAACTTTATTGAAAAGAGAATAATAATGATAGTAAATAATTAACATTTACTAAGCATCTATTATATTCTACACCTCTGTTGTATTGTCTATTCAATAATTCAAAAACTCTTTCAATAAAGAATACATTGATGTTTCTCTCACTTTCTTTCTCACCTCCTTCCCCTCTCTAAAATAATGAATAAAATCTTTCTAAAAAGTTGTGTATGTACAGTTTTTATTTATTAGAAGTATAATATGATACTCCCCCTATTATAAGAATAAGGGACATTTTGAAATATAGTTTATCTAACAGCACACTTAAAAAAAAAAGTACTACTTAATAGTGAAAGACCAGCACCGTGTGTATATAAACAATCTGAAAATATTTTTTAATTTTTATTTTGTGGATTTTTAAAACTCTAAAATGGACTAATTATTATGAGAGTGGTTTTGGAATATATACTAATAGAAGTTATTTGGCATATGGGTTGGGTTTTACTATGTGAGCAAGCACTGAAGTAATAATAGTGGCAATTACAACAAATCCTTCAGATGTATTTGGGACTTGACATTGTGATCACAGAAATAGTGATGCAGGCTTTTAAAAGATGCCCAGTGTTTTCTCTGCAATTAAAGTCATGATTGTAGATTTATATGACACATAGATTCCTTATGGATCAACTGTTTTTGAAAGACCTTTTTATTATGATGTTAACAAATCATATGCATTCTTAATTGTTCAACTCTTCTAGAAAATATTAATTTTTTTAAAAAAGAGTAATTCACAGAGTGTTTCCCCACATTTACTTTATTTAGTGCCTTGAAAATTTTCTTTTCTCTCTGACCTTCACAAGAGCACAAATTTAAAGTGTTAAATAGTGAATGTCAGAGTGCTTTTTTGGAGGCAGAAGGAGTGCACTCATAGAGTAGTTATTACCCAACTCACATAAATTTACATAGTTTCAGCCCTAGGAAATAAAAGGTTAAACATGCTTTTTATAATGCAAAAGCCAAACAGTGACAAATGAAAGGGCATGTGTTTCAGCCTTTTTAAAAATTATCATTAATGTTTAAGAAATGCTACAGTGAGTAAAACTTTTGAAACAGAAAATTATATTCAAAAGATTATGACAAGTTGTCATGACACCTTTGGTCCCAGTAGCACGGAAACAAACTTGGTAATCATTCAAACAGTTAAGACCAGCACAATGGCATTTTAATTATAGGACAATAGGCTAAATGGGAAAATCTCCGTTAAATTTGAAAATGTCAATTTCAAAATTAACAAATAGAATCCCTATTGCTAGACATATATAATATACAAGTATACCTATTGAATATATTACATGCATTTCAATATTCAGATTCTGTCATCCATTTGTAGTCTATGATAGGGGAATTCTTTCTTCCAACACTGAAATTTTTCAGTTTTACCTAATTGCCATCAGATAAAAAAGTACTCAGAAATTTTCTGCTCAACTATTGTGGTAGCCTTTTTTTTTTTTCTTTCATCTCCAAAGGAAAAATTCCCATTGGAAGTAACATTTTCTAAAGACAGAAAAGTGTTGACTGTCGCTCAGTATTTCTGATGGTTAAATTTTAGCAATGGTTCTCAGGCTTTGGGGTAGCAGTTTGGGAAATAAGTTCCTAGAATGCTTGTAAAAAGTATACGGGATCAAATGTCGTTCACCGAGGGTATTAAATTAGATCTGAATTGCTTTTGGATCTTCTGGGTTATCTGAGGCTGTGAAGGATTAAAACTGGCTAGTTTGTTAAAAACAGGGACATCTGAACAAAGAGAATGATTTAAAAATGTTTAAATAAGCAGAAAAAGAGCAGGTTAATCAAAGTGACACAGGCCTCTCTACTTTCCCAGATCACAGAATTTCAGATGCATATGTTATTAAAATTCATGGTACTGAATGGAGTTGCTTTGAGGCACCATAGTGCTACACTATTAAGCACAAATTTAGATATACAAATGTGTAACACACATGCTAGATTTCAAAATTTAGTATACATTTAAAATGTGAAATACCTCATTAGTAATTTTTCAGATGGTTCTGCATTAACATGCCAATATTAATTTCATCTGTTTATTTTTTCCTTTTAAATATGCCACCAGAAAATTGAAAAATTATATATGTGGCTCACATTATTATTAGTCAATGTGGTCCTATGGTCTTGAAGAATTATTTTTATTTTCTGTAATAATCAGTGATCCCTGAGGAGCCTGCTGAGGTTTCTCCAGCAATGACCATAATGTCAAAGGGTTCAGAAGGCTGATTTGTGGAGAAAATGACAACCTCCTTCTGTACATAATTCACAACTCTCTTTTCTTTGGGAAGGTTCCACCTAAGATCTTTTAGGGTTCTTTGTGTTTATAAAATAAATAGTTAATGCAAAGAACCTCAAATGCAACAAATAACTCCATCCAAATGTTAAAATGTTGACATGAATTGGTTAGTTTTAAACATTTGCGAGCAATTTAGTTGTAGCCTTCCCTTTTACCAAGTGTTTGCATAAAATAGATTGAAACCCTCAAGTGTCATGGGGACATTTGTGAGTGAGATTTTATAAACCATGCAATTGTACTGTTCTAATTTTTCTAAAAATGTGCTATAACCACAATCTATTTTACCTGAAAATTCTGTAACTACTACTGCATAGTGTTAAATACACCTCCGTGCTGTACATTTAGAAGATACAACAGTGCAGTGATGGCCGGAGGGAAGAGGGTGGGAGCAAGGAGAAGGTTGAAGAGGGGAGAAAACAGGGACATAGGTAATAGTGTCAATAATAAAAATAAAGAAAAGAATAAATATATGTTTTTAGATATTCTAAAAATCTCTTTGTGTTCGTGGTCTGTGTTATCAAACAGAGTAGGAAGTACATTGCTACTTCATATATTTTTTAAGTGAGGAAATAGGACTAAATGCTTGGATTAATGTAGAAGATGAGTATTACTTTTGGTAATTCAATTGGTAATTAAAATATTAGATTTTTTATTACATTTTATTTCAGGATACTTTATCCTCACTTCTTTTCTTATCCTCAGCTTTGAAATAATATGGATATAATGTTACCTTTTATGTTTCCATTGGTTTAAAAAAATGTGAATAAATTCAGTAAAAATATCCTCTTTTGGCACTGCTATAAATCTATGGTCTTAAATCAAACTTATGAAAATTAAATATGATTTTATAAATACAGTAATGTGTTTTTATATATTATTTTTGTGCCTACAAACTATTTTGAAAGGCAAGAAAATATCCAGTCATTCAAGTGTTTTTCATTATTTAACTCTTCTATTTGGGTCACATTCATGTTTTTCATCAGTACAAGTTTATATAATTTTCTTATGCTCTAGTAATTGTTACATATATTTCTTGAGTGTGTAATTCTCTCCATCATATAATTTTACCAAGTGCAGTAAACTAGACAAATATTTAATCCATAATATACAAATAAAATGTATATACTCTCTCTCACATACTTCTTATAATTGTCCTATGATTTGAGAATTATATAACACAATTTCTATATTATTGTAGAAGATTAGATGGGTAGAAATATGTATGTAACCTTTATGTGTATTTGTTATTTGACCTCATTTTTTTATTTTTTGACACAATGGCCAAATGAAATGACAGTAATAATTATTTGAATATCATGGATTCTGAGTAATCACATGGATACATATTCAACTCAAAGTATAAATTTCCAACCTCCATTACTGACACAAATATGAGAGTTTATATAAATATTTTGGAAGAGAATTCTACAGAAATTGCTACTACTTACATTGCTACTTCACATATATTTATTTATGTATTTATTATTTAAAATATTTTATTATTTTTCAGAGAGATAGGAAGAGAGGGAGAGAAACATCATGTATAGTTGCCTTTCACCTGCCTCCAGCTACGGACCTGAGTGGAGACCTGGCTTGCAATCTGGTTTTGTTGCCCTGGCCGGGAATCAAACTAGTGACCTTTGGGTTCGTAGGCCAGTGCCTTATCCACTGTGCCACCAGCCAGGGCTTACTTCACATATTTTTTAAGTGAGGAAATAGGACTAAATGGTTGGATTAATATAGAATATGAGTACCACTTTTGGTAATTCAATGGTTAACTATTAGATTTTTTTATTACACTAAGTTTATTACAGGATACTTTATCCTCACTTCTTTTCTTATCCTCAGCTTCTAAGTAATATGGATATAACATTGCCCTTTATGTTTCTATTGCAACTGCCTTAAATGAAAAATTCTCAATGAATAACATTTTCAAATAAAAATAAAACCATATGTGGAGTGAATTTGGGAAACATGTAGGTTACTTTTCCTTTATATGTTGGAGCAGTTTTGATGAGTAAAACTAGGAAACTTTAAGCATAATTTAATGAAAACAAAATTTATTGTCTATCAAATAAAATTTGTGTATGTGTGCTTCATAATCTCTTATATGGGTACAAATAGTATATAAATGCTCACATATAAAGAAACATAAATATAAGAATGCATGTACTTATTTATCTATTTACCATTAACTAAAGGAATGCACATTCACTATATTGTTATTTAATGGAGGGGAATATAAAAACAGTTTAATTAAGAAATTAAAACATGTACCACTAGCACTATTTGGAAATCAGTATATTCTTAAGAATACAAATCAAATGATTTTTATTGTCCATTGCAATAAATATTAAGTCAAATCACAGAGGCTGGCCCAAAAATCATGCTGCTTTTTTTCCCAAGACAAATTGTTTCTCTAGGAAAATCCTAAACATACATACATGTTGTTTGTATTGGCAACCTGGTGTGATATGTAGAATTAGTGAAATGTAAGCATGTTTAACTTACTAGTAGGCAATAGTAACTAGAATCCAGTTAAATCATAGTTGCTGAGTGAAAAAAGTATTTTTCTTTTAAAATGTTTGTTTTATTTTTCATTAGACATAGTATTATTTTATATAGGTTATATATGGATATAGATATATGCTGTTTAGACAACATAAAATTATGGAGGACAATAGAGCGCACAGACACACACATACATGATAAACTATTATGCTGCATTACTGACTCTAAAATTGACTCCAAGCCCCTATTTAGGCTTATCATATACAGAGTTTGGACTTAATATTAGTCTTAAGGTTGTTGTTAAATGTGACATGAACTTAACAAACAAATTCAGATGTTTCTATTTGCTTCTATTTGAGCTTGAAGTATTTCTTCTTTTGAGTGTCAAGAACAAGTTAGAACAGAAGCTGTCCATGCTGGGTCTGTACATTGGCTAATGCCTCAAATGGACAAGATGTTGGATATAGACAGTCGAGGCTGTGATAGAATTCCTGACCAAAGAAGGACTTGTACATGGGAAGGAAAAGAAGGTCTGTGAGTTACTGAAATAGCAGCCTTAAACTGAAGAGAGTTAAACATGCTTTGGTTTTGTTTAGAAAGGAAAATTTTCTGTGTAATTATGCTCTTACTTAGATAATTTTATTAATTCATATATTCACAAATACCTCCCTAAAAGGTAGTTGAAAACAGAAAACATTTTGTATTAAAAAACAATTGTTAACTTTTTAATAAAAGTTACATAACCGATAAAACAGTACAGAGTATTTTAAGATAAAGATGAAGAGAAGCAAACTAATTATCAAAGTAAAGCAACAATAACATCAACAAAAATACTTTCTATTCAGATGTAGCCTTATATTTTATCATTCCCTGCTTTGTGATATTAATTTGCTTTTAGTACTTAAAGCCATCGTTCACAAAGTGGGGCACACACACACATCTAGGTATGTATATATACACAGCTATGTACATGTATGTACAGCAACAATGGTTCCATTTAAAGTAGTATGTTTTTCATTTATTACTACTATTACTTTTAACCCTCATCTGCAGATATATTTATTGATTTTTAAAACCTAAGAAGGGGAAAGAGAGAGAAAAACACAATCAGTAGCCTGTTGTAGTGTCACTGCTGGAGATGGATCCTGCAACCCAGGTGTGTGCCCTGATTGGGGATCAAACCCATAAACTTCTAGTTCCTGGAACAATGTTCCAACCAACTGAGCCACCAGCCAGGACAAAGTAATATGTTTTATAAAGTTAGCTTTATATTTTAGTATAGTTTTAGGTTTATAGAAACATTTCAAAGATGGTCCATTTACCAGTTATGGAGTCAATATTGAAGCATATTAATAACTAAAGTCCATTTTTTCAGATTTCTTTAGTTTTTCCTGATCTCGCTTTTCTCTTCTAAGATACCATTTTATATTTAATTGTCATGTTTTCTTAGGCGCCTTTTGGTTGTGGCAGTTTCTCAGGCCTTTCTTGTTTTTGATGACATTGACAGGTATTTGACAGAATGTCCCTCTGTTGGGGGTGTCCAAGTTTTTTCTTGTGATTAGACTGAGGATATGCATCTTGGAAAGAACTACCACAAAGGTAAAGTGCTTGTCACATCTTATCAAGGATATATGTATATGTTTGAGCACTTGCTACATTAGACACTAATAGGTGCTCCAGGCTCATTTGTGCATTTTTGGTCACAGTTGTAGAAATAGTCATCTCTCTAAGTAGTCCTGGTTTCTTCCATTGGAGGATACTATTCAATATCAAAATTTGAGTGCTAGGTGTATTTGTTGCTAGGTGTTGCCACTTCAAGGTCCCCTCAGTTGACACAGCAATGAAATATATGTGTGTGTGCTAGCCTGAGTGTATACAAATATCAGTCAATATTTACATGTTTAATTATTGTATACATAGGATCTTAAACATGAGTTCATGCTGATGTCTACAGGTCTAATCCATTATCACATAGCTCGTTCTAGACTTCTCTTCTTGCTTACATGTAACTTTCCACTTGAACAGTGAAAACTTGGTTCCCCTAATCTGCTCTTAATTCGTATATATAACTGTTCATTCCTACTGCCATGGAAAACCTCATAAACTAGAGTTCAGTGAGTTCTCAGGAGAAAGGAAATGGGAGAGATAAGATAGGGCAGGAGTAAAAAAGCTCTGTAAGAACCTAGTCTCAGCTGGAGACAAACTGCAGTATAATCAGATGGAAAAACGATTGGAAGCCAAGCAAATGTTAGTTCACCTTGAGGCCGACTAGCCAGCATTTGCACCATCAGTTCGCTGAGGCCCCAGGGAGGGAGCATGCGCTTCTCCTATTTGGCAGAAAGCCCACGAGGGATGGGCATCCCAGCTGGTGAAGAGGGTCAGGGTAGGATGCCGCTAGTATCCTCTTCACAGGTTTACCTGGCTGACTCTGCTCATTGTTCTTGACAATATTTCCCTGGTTCCAATACTTGAGCACAAAATCCTTGGTAAATGCAGCAGGCCCTGGTAAATTGATCTGGGATCGGTATATGTATGTTAAAGAGTCTTTCTTATCCCAAGTTAAGCCATTGAAAAGTGGTAAAAGTTAAAAAGTTTATATGATTCTACTTTAAAGTAGAAATATAAGATGCCATATTTTAATGTTAAGTGGTTAAAATAGCCAAATTGCCTGGATAGGTGGTATATGTGCATGGTATCCATTTGTTAGTCTGCGTAAAATGTAACTGTAGTTATTCTTCACGAGGTACCTCCAGAAGTTTTAACAATTAAAATAAAAATGAAAACAATCTATTTTATAATCAGAGTAGAATATGTTTCATCCTTTTGGTTTCAGATAGGCATGAAATTTTTCCTTAGAGAAAGACCTGATACAAAACTCTTAATTTTTCTTAGATGTACAATGACTTATTTCTTATCCAATCTCCATTATTTTATTGATATAAAAGCTAATTAGGGCTTAAATTTATGGATTTTACATGGTTTTTATGAAGTCAAAGAAGACTACGTGCTTTTCTTTCTTGGAAGTGTTGGACTTTATTAAATAAGCCTTGTATTTCTTAAGACATGCACAATGCAATGTAAATAACCAAATGCTATATATATCCTTTACAGATTAAACAAATGTTCTCTGCCATGACATGAAGCATTTGCTTTGAAAATCCTCACGAGGGTGGAGTTTGACATTAAAAAATGTGTTAGGAACTTTATAGCTTTTGTAATAATGAGCAATAAGGTTGAGGAAATAAGTCAATCACAATAATGCCTTTTTAGTTCTTTCAGACATAATGAGGGAGGTAGAGGAGGGCAAAGGGGAGATAAATGGTGATAGAAGGAACCTTGATTTGGGGTAGTGAGCACACAATACAGTATAGATGATGTGTTATAGGGTTGTGCACCTGAAACCAATATAATTTTATTAACCAGCATTACCACCATAAATTTAATAAAAATTAAACAAAACTATTCCCATTATTCTTTATATTGAAGGGCATTCCCTACCCATACCAGCTTCCCCATCTCCTAAATTAAAAGAAAACAAGAAGTGGGTTTATTTCCTCTTAGGAAAAAGTAATCTTAAATTGATCGTATATACTGTTTCATTTTACTTTGTTGTATATAACCATGTACAGGATAATTATATGGGCAAATTTAAAAGTGTAAATGACATCTTTATTTTGTTTTTAAGAGTTTATATGTGTAATACATATGCCACCAAAATTGAATAACAACAAGTTACCAAAATTCACACAGTGAGGCATGGCAGAATTAGGAGTCAAATTTCCACATTTCCACTTATCAGACTTGTAATAATAATTATTTACAGCTGGAATGTAAATACTTTAAAAGGAATTTCATTTCCTATTCAGCTCTAGTCTGCACTGAACAGATATTCAATAAATACATATTGCACTGAGTTACAGAGGCCAGCAGTGGAAGGTAATTTGGTGATGTGGTTACAGCTACACTCAGATACATAACTCTCTCCCTGCCTCCACCGTCAAGTATGACATCATGAAAAGTGAGAGCGTACCGACTAGCTTCATTGGCATTCAAATGTTTACTTTCAAAAAACAAATTTGAGCTCTATTAGAAAGAAATTTGATAACATGTTCTTCTATAACAGGTGATAAAATCATATTTGTAGGAAGGTAGGATTTACAGCCAAGAAAACGGCAGGATAGAGACTGCATGCCCTGTGGGTGCTCATTAACATCTGTTGCTTGATTGACCTGAAAAATGCCTTGATCTAAGTGTTGATCAAAGCATTGAGTTTCCAGTAGGGGTTGCTTATACTGGATTTAGACAGTTCATGTTAATAGAAAAGTGGGATCCTGTTGTTAATATTATTCAATAAATTTTGGTTTTGTGTGGGATAGGGTAAGTGCCTTTGAAACTGCCACACTTTCTGAAATGGATTATTTGGAAAAGTAATGGCAGGCCAGTGACAAGAAGAAGGGCAGGCCTTCTAACACCATACAGCCATCCCTATAAAACTCACTTCTCCAACATGAGAAGTGGTATTTAAGACCACCTCTTCCTCGATTCCCCAGCCAGGGCACATAACCAGGTTGCAAACCAGGTCTCCAGTCAGGTCTGTGGCTGGAGGCAGGTGAAAAGCAACCTTACATTGATGTCTCTCTCCCTCTCTGCCTCTCTCCCTTCCCCTCTTTCTAAAAATAATGAAATAAAATCTTAAAAAAAAAAAAAAAAAAAAGACCACCTCTTCCTTTAAAAGGCATTAATGGTTCTCTGCTGTTCATTAGTGAGTTTTGACTAAATTCTATATTTCAATACCTACCTTTTACTTTGACATATATTTTGCTAGAAAATATTTCTTTTATATTTCATAAACTGCATTGTCTGTTACCGTAAGAATTGTCCAAAGCTAAGCTGAGCTGAAAATATATGCAGGGAGCAGGGATTCAAATGCTCCGGAGAAAAACAGTTTTGTAGCTTCTTTTTTTTGCATTTGAAATTAAGAAGGGGATGTGAAATGAGGTGGGAATTGGATTACAGGATACTTGACAAGATTATGTGCTCTCTTTAGGGTTATTACACCCACAGGGGTATTACTTCTGGCATTTCCAAGGTGTGTTAACCTAGATGTATGAGAACAATGGGCAGGGCTGGTTTAAAAAGTCTCACTAAAGAATTTGTCTGCCCGAAGCTGGCTGCTCACCGTGACCTGCCAAGGTAGGATTTTATGATCAGATCACCCAGTGAAGCGACTCTCCACAGAAGCCCCCTTTTCAATCCACAATGTACGTGGCACTTAACTTTCAATATCCTCCATAGCAGTGATTATATTTGATTTCTTACCCTCAATGATTTATTTATTCTCTATCTAAATTAGAATTGCCAAGGATTTACATGCTATTCATTTTTTATGAGGTCAAATTTTACATTTTTATTTTTATACTATGTGAGTAAGGGGGAACACTTTTTTTCCTTTCTTAGTTCTTCTGGCCAGTTGAATAAGGACAATGACTTCAGACAGATTAAAGGAGAAAACCAGGTTTTAATATATGAGCATGGGGAATTCACAGAAGCATGGAAATTTCAAAGACAGTAAGGCAGAAGGAGGTGAGCCATTCTGGACTATGGAGAGGGAGAGAGGGCCTGGACTTCAAAAGAAAGGAAAGAGGTTCATTCACAGGAAGATGGAAAGGGTTCAGGTTTGGTAAGCAGGTGTTTGCTGGGCCACCCTGAAACAATGGAACGCGGGGGATTTATGATCAACTGGGCCTTGCTAGGTCCCTCCCTACCACATGCTAGTTCACATTAAACCACAGTTTGTTACTCATGATATAGGTCCCTTTTTGCAGCCAATTTTCTATCTTTTAGGCAGTTGAGGGGTGGGGGGTGGGGGGTGGAAAGGTCAAAGGTTCTTCCTTAGTCTTTGGTTTCTTAAAAATAACCACCTTAAAATAATCGGTATCCCCGATGGCATATTTTGCTGTGACAAACTTTGTTCCCCTTCGATGATTTTTCTTATGCGTTATTAGTTTCAACTTTAATAACTTCATTCTCTGCTTTTGTTTTGATTATTTTATTGTTCTTATTTCAAGTTAATTGACACTGAGGTCAATTATTTTCATGCTTTTGGCTGTAGATACTCAAAGAAAATCTGTAAAATGTTACCCAGGTACAATTTTACTGTGGCAATGTTTAGGATTTGATATTCTTTGTGTTAATTCCCTTATGTGTTAAAGTTTTAGAGCTCTTTTCCTACTTTACCAATTTTTAAAATTTTCTCTTTTCAGGCTTTATTTATTTTTTATTTTCTAGTTTTATTGGAAAACTATGGCTTAAATATATTACATATAATCACTCCTCATTTAGGTAAAATTTATATGAGGTATTTAAAAAGATACTGTGTTTTCATTAAAAATAAAGGAATGCAACACTTCCTTGTAGCTGAACTTGAATGCATATCAATTAAGAATACTCATGTGAAAGGGAACATATACTCATGCAGTAAAACAAAATTCCATGCCTACTGCTTATGCCTAACTTACAGAAACTTGCTTCTTTCCAGAAATGGCTAAGCAAGGGAGGAAGGGGTCAGAATGGAATAAGAGAGACTTGGATAGTAACTGTTCCTAAAACCACACAAAGAGAAAGAACAAAGAAAGAAAGAAAAATCCAACAAAACAACACATCTGGAACAGTGGTAAGAGGGCGACAGGGGAGAGAATTGGCAGTTTCCCTGCAGGAGACCCACCACAACGGTTTTCACCTCCCTAGTTCCCAAGGTTGTCCTGTGCGCTTGGCCTCTCTCTTAGCCTTCTTCTTCCTCCCTGCTTCTCTTCTGTTCTGGCCACTTATTTGCAGAAACAGACGTCATGATTATTACCTTCTGTGTTTGCGTTACTACAGCAAGTTAAAGTATCTATATCTCTTTACCAGGATTTTAAATTCTCTGACCTAATTCTTATTAGTGGGCAATTTTTGCCACTAGCTTAAATGAAGGCAGTGTTGCCAGTTATCACAATTAACACATTTGGCATCAGTATTTTAAAGTTGTCATCATATATAACAATTTATCATGTGAAATATGTTAATGGTATATAATTTTATACAAGTTGGAAGAGCTATACTTTAAGAACAGGGTAAAAAAAATCAAGATTAGATAGATAAAGAATTCACTGACAGTGAAACTTCTTTAAGTTTCAAGGGAGGAAAGTTAATTACTTTCCCTGAGGGTTTTTTAAAAATAATGATACATTTTAATTTTTCTGGGATGTTTTATGTAGAGGTTAGCCTAGAGTCAGGGAAATGGATGATTTTCTTGATCCATAATTTTATGAGATTAAAAAAGTTTTTTTTTTTTTCTGTATGAGAAAGTGCTACCTTTTCAGAGTTAAAGTTTCTTATCAGGTTCATATGACATAATCAATTTCACAGGGTTTTTCTGAAAATTAAGTGAAATTGACTCTTATAACATGTCTAGCACAGCAGCATTCACATAGTACACATTCAGTAAATGTTACATATTATTGCCACTGCTTTTAAATATATATATATATATATATATATATATATATATATATATACACTTAGATAAAACTCAATATAAATTCAATTTATATTTAAACAGTGACAGGCACTAAAATTCTTTTAATGTTTTTTCTTCTGTTGACATATTGCACTACTGTAAAATTAGGAATGTTCAGCAAAATTTTTGTAAAGCAAAGAGATAGATAATAAAGCTGGTCGCTAAACTCTTTGAGGGGGGAGGCAAGGAAGCCTTCTTATGTGTCCCCTTATGGAAATTTCTAATTTTAGTTTCTTTTTTTTTTTTTTAATTTTATTGTTGTTGTATTACATCCATCCCCTTTTTGTTCCCCTCTGTCCCCCTCCCCACCCACCCATTCCCCCCAAAGTCAATCCCACCTGTTGCCCATGTCCATGGTTCCTTTATACTAGGTTCTTGTCTAAGCTGCTCCCCTTCCTTGCCTCTGTAATTTTAGTTTCTATGCTAATGATCACAGAGGAACATTTTATAACCTAAGTCTGGAAAAAAAATGATTGCAGTTGAGAAGCTGAAAGGAATCTACTTTTGCTATAGAAAAACCATAAAAATTCCAAATTGAGGAAATCAATTTTCTATACATTTATTATAAACTTATTTTATGATGTATACTGTAAGGCACAGAATAGTGAAATGACTCATCAAATGCCATGTAGTAAGTTCTGAAAACTCTGTATAAAACGTTCAGATCTGATTCTTAATCTAAAATTAGATAGGCGAATTAATAGAATACAGAAAAAAGTATTATTAAACAGATTATTAATAGGTTCAAAGATGGATTCCATCTCATAGTGTGCTCTTCATCAGGATGATAAAATATAACTGTAGCACATCCATGCATACTCACATATACACATCCCAAATACATACGTGAAAACACATGTTGCATATTTGCCCAAAAGTATTTATAGCTATACTCAAATTAAGCATGTGACAAACACATATTTGGACTAAATGTTCAAAACTTTTAATATGCAACAATCTGTAATACTATACAAATGCAAACATTTTGCTAAGCAATGTAACAAAACATAGTTTTACTAAAAGGCTGATTGGCTTTTTATGATATCAAAGGTTGTTTCCCTTCAATTAAGACATACAAAATATCCAGTTCCTTGTATTTATATACCAGTCCATTTGCTAGACCACTAATCTATAATTATTTTTATTTTATTCTAGTAATCTATCACTTCATGTTGGATAGTAAGTCATAGCATCAATTATAAACAGGTTGTCCAATTGCAGAATAAGCATATTTTATTTAACTTTGATTTTCTTTGATTTTAATTACTACCCACTATGTTAATCAAGATAGGAAATTGTAATTCAGATCTTCAGAGAAGTAGAAAACAAAAACATAAAAACTTTACTAGCATAGAGTTCTATTGAATTAAATGCAGTGAGAATGTATATATGCATGTATTGGTTTGTTAATCAAACTATGTTTGTATACAGCAGGAGTTTCCCATGTGTGTACGCATGCATGTGTGTGTGTGTGTGTGTGCGCGCACATTTCTTTTTCACTAAAACTTTTCCTCTTAAGTATATTTCATAGAAAATTAGTTTTATGTAGTAAATGGACCATTTAGTTTTTACTGTTAGATTTTTGTTTAGCTAATGAGTTGTCTTCAAAAACACAATTTATCTAAGGTCCTCATTGAAATGCTATAAATCATAGAAATGATTATTTAAATAAACATTCTTTTCCATAGAATGAAAGTTGTGTAAAGATAAGTTCTCTTAAATCTTTAGTAGAATCATCTGGTTCTCAATTCTAACTATTCTTGACAAAATAATGAAAGAAGAAAATCATACAAGGTAACATTTTTTTACAATTACAATACACTGATTGTGTTGCACTGCATAGTAGGCACTTAATAGGTTTAAGAAAATAGGTACAAAGATTTGAAAGCAGATACAGGCTTACTAAAGGAAATAGGAAATGCCCAGTAAAATGGAAGAATGGCTGAGTCCAATCAAGCAGTGATAAGAAAGTAAATTCACATCAAAGAACAGCATCTCAAATAACCTGGGTCATATTCTTTTGAAATTGTTTTACTTTAGAAAAAAGAGCTTCTGAATTTTTAGTAAACAAACACCAAAATACAGACTATTTAACTATCTTACTTTGGTGGATATTATCTCAAGATGGCGCTGGTGTTGACATTTGGCCCGTCATTAAGCACCACTTATTAAGTGGCTAAGGAGGCCCTGATGTATCTAGATATCTCAAGAGCAAAATAGTAAAAAATAAAAGCCCCTTAAGTTTAAAAGTCTTATATTACCAGTTGCAAATATGTAATATATACCTACCTCAAAGAGAACATGCAATATATATTCTCATGAAAAAAGTTTTAAGTGCTGTCCATCAAATGTTAAATTGTATTGTTATAGTTCTTGAAATATAATCTGTTCTTTTATTCACCCTCACATTTTCTCTATTACCTCTTTTAGTAAAAAAAAATCTTTACATTTAACTAACATATTATTGTTTGACTATATTTTCTTGAGTGCTGGGATTATGTAATAATATATCCAGCCAATCAGAAATATTTTTCTAAATTCCTCCTCTTCTTTGCTTGTAAAGTCTTAACTGTATTCTGTTTCATAAGACATTAGACTTCAAATTATTTACTTTTATGGCTATAATTTCAAAATTCTTTGCCTTGACATATTGGTGCTGTGTTCCCATAACAGTAGGAAATCCTTTCTAAATGCCTATCTCCTCTTGCCAAGAATTGTACTCAAATAGATTGTTCATTCAAGCATCTAAGCAATTCCATCTTGTTTGTTTACAATTTGATTATGTTGTACTTAAAAACTTAAAAAAAACTAAATTCCATGATACTCATATAAAATAGATATGGATTTTTCATTAATGACACCCATTTTGATATATATTTTTCTTTATTATAAAATTACAGAAATTATTTAAAAACAACCTTTTCTTCTTCTCAGTACACATTGAGAATCTCTTTACCAAAGTGTAGAATGCCTAAAAATATATCTACTGTTTTATCTAAGTTCCAGAGATGAAGAGATAAGTTCTAAAGTGTTGAAGTTATCTGACAGCTTGTTGAATAGTATAAATCAGAGCAGAGGTCATGACCTACATAGAGGAGAAGTTGACCTGAAGATCTCATAAGGCAAAGCAGAAAAGTATAGATAAATGTTAATTTGAGAAACTACATCTTCATCTCTCCTGGTGGGCACATAAAGTTAAAGGTGTATTATCAGTTCAGCGCTGGATCAAGTGAGAAATACTGGGTTCAGGTGACATCACCATATAGAGATGAAGGACAGATAACAGAAATCCTGGCCTAATGCAATCATAGCTCCAATTGAACCTTCATTCAAGTTTCCTCTGAATAGTTCTGATTAATACTTCTATTTTCCAGTGTATTTGATGCTAACATCCAGTTTCACTTTTTAAAATGACCTTCATTTAGGCAAATTATATGGGCACTCTTATCAAACCAAATATAATAGTCAACTTGCACCGTTAGACAGGTGGTTTAGGTACGAAAATAGAAACCACATTGCATCTTCAAAGCAATGTGGCAAGAAAAACTGGGAAATCTCAGACAGAAGCGTAGTCTAACAGCAGATGATTCAAAACCTATTACCAGAGAGCAGGTATTTCCAACAATACTTCATACAACTGTCTCTCAGGTTATTTTGGCATTAACTAAAACATCTGTGTATGAATCAATAGGCAAATCAAAGGGAAAGGGTCTAGAACATATAAATAAATATATATTTCCTTGTCAAAGGTAAAGAAAAATGCAATCACCACTGCAAAAGAAAATAATTCTGCCTCTATCTTTACCATCTATCTATTTATCTATCACCATCTATTTGTATCTCTCTATCTATGTCTTTATAAATTGTCATCAAGTACTATCAAGTACTATATTGGATATAAATAGAAATCACTGTTCTACTCAAACAATAATAGTAGTCAAAATAATTGTGTGGTCTCAGTAGTTTTCTTGTAATTTTACACACTTTTGTGATAGAGTATTATTTTGTTATATAATTTTGACTTGGAGCTTTCCATTTGCCTTTGTTTATATAACTTCAGGAAGAATACCAAACATCTGATCCTGGGTGATACTAATAAACTAATAATTGCAGAGGTTATTTTTAAAAATAACTTTCAAAATTGGATTATATGAGTGGGTAAAAGGACTATGTGTGAGTTTAAATTTGTCTCTTCATCATGGTATAATATAATATATCCACAGCAAATACTAAATATTGAATGTTAATTTTAAAATACTTTTAACATGGCATATCGTTAAATGACATCAAACAACACACTAGATTTGGAAGAACATTTTTTTTTAATTCAGGGTTTTTACTCAATAAAGCCCAACAAGAATATTTACAGCATAGCAAACATTAAGGAACAGTTTTGATATGTAAGGGAATATAAAAACTACAAAAGTAAAATAAATGAAGTAATAGGGTTTACTTGACTTAGCCAGTGGCATTATAATTCATAAGCAGTGATGTGCATTTTCCTATAGATAAATTATTCTACATGTGAAAAATTGGGTGAGTCAAAAGTCCTTTCGGTTTTTCCCATGAGAGGGCTCAAGTAGCACATACTTGCCTTTAACTTCATTTGAAACAACTTTGTTAGATTGTATTGTGACTGCTGTCATATTTACAAACTTATCAAAATTGGTGAATTTTGTGTAGTCATTTTAACACTGAAAATGGAAGAAAATAAGCAACAATTTCAACCTATTATGTCTTATTATTTCAAGAAACTAAAATGCAACTGAGATGCAAAAAAGATTTGTGCAGTGTATAGAGAAGGCGCTGTGGCTGATTGAATTTGTTAAAGCAATGGGGGGAAATGAAACAACTGTAATACATACAACAACAAGAAATCAATTTTTAAAAAGTGTTTTGCAAAGTTTTGTGTTGGAAATTTCTGGTTGGAGAATTGCCCCATAGTCAGATAAACTTGTTGAAGTTGATAGCAATCAAATTGAGACATTAATTGAGAATAATCAATGTTACACCATATAGGAGGTAGCCGACATACTCAAAATATCCAAATCAATAGTTATTGCTGAAAATAAAAAATGTGTGTTTTATTTAATGGCAAAAAACTAAATGAATTGTTTGGCTACCCCAATGTATGGGTACAAAAATATTTTAAAATTTATAATGTTATTCAAGTACTTGGAAGAAATGATCAAAATTGTATGCTATACTTCTTTTTAAATTTTTATTTATATTTTAAGAATATTTTATTAATTTTTTAGAGAGAGAGGAAGGGAAGGAGGAAGAGAGGGAGAGAAACATCAGTGTATGGTTGCCTTTAGTGTACCTCTAGCTGGGGATCTAACTGGAGACCTGGCCGGCAGCCCAGGTATGTGCCCTGACTAGTAATCGAACTGGTGACCATTCATGGTTCACAGGCAGTGGTCAGTCCACTGAGCCACATCAGCCAGGGCTACATTCTTAAGCATTTTATTTTTCTTGGGCTTAAAACAGTTACTGGATTGTTTTATGTTCAATTTATCTTAACAAATACATGAATTTGTTATATTCCATGGAAACATACATAAATTATTACATCTTGAAAGTATCCTGCTTTCACTCTTAGAGATAGATATAATAATCAAATTTTTATTCATGTTTCATTAAGTTGTGTGGTATCCAACATGCAGGGTACTGTTGCCATGTAGTTTGAAAGGTGAACAGCTGGGGTTTTATTTTTAACTCACATTAGCACACCCCATCAAACCCTCATTTGCCTGATATACCAGCATAATATAACTTACAGCTTCAAAAAGTAACATTGCCAGTATGTGAAATTCAAGTAACATAAGACAAATATGGAGTAATTATTCAAGTATAATAAGTCTGATGACCGCTGAGTTGCTAAAGCTATTTATTGTGAACAAATGGTAAAAGGAAACCTTCCTTTATATTGCTGGAATATATCCAATTCTTAAAATGTGAAAGCAGCAAGAACTTTTTAATGTGTAATTTTTTCAGGAAGATTTACAATGGAGAAGGGGGAAAAATTAAGGGTACATAGATAACTGTTGAAAGAAATTAATGAAACAATTTTCTGTATTTTGAGATGGCAAAATTCCATTTCTATTTCCTTGAGCTGTCATTTCTGACACAAAATAAATCATCAGTTTAAAACTATTCAAAATGTTCCTTTACTATAGATGGCTATTAATTAATAAAGTAAGTTATCTTTTTTCCAGAAATGTATATGCATTATATTTAACATTATACTTAAAATTTAAATGGTACTTTAAATATATACTCACTTTTCTTATTTCAACTTTCCAAGAAAATTCATTTTATTTCTCAGTAAGTACTTTAGTTATTGAGCCAATATCTCATTGGAGTCCCTGGAGTAAGGGAGTCAAAACTAAATTTTAAATATCACTTTATTTTAATTTATTTTTAGGAAATCTTTTGCATGCATTTATTTGACAGGACAAGATTCTTTCATACCACACTTAACAATTATTTGACATTTGTTGCCACATTTCTCCAAAAAATGTTCCATAACCTCTTATATGTTATTTTAAAAGAATTAATTGGCACCTTTTGTTTTAATGGTTCTGAAAGCTACTGTATGACCTACCTAACTAGAGTCCATGCATTCTTAGCAGGGTAATGTTACCCCAAGCAAGTGAAAATGAGTTATGGTGAAGGGAATAAACTGTCTTACCACATTAGGTATAAAGTACAGATATATGGAAATATAAAAATAGATATATCTATGGTATTAAAACATATGGGGGAGGGGCCATTAGGGAACAAAAGTCCAAAATTGTTACTTGTGGAGGTGATAGTGAATAAAAAGATTTAGAAGTGTTGCTCTGGTCTTCCCTTTTTCCCTGTTTTGAAATGTAGGTACATTTTACACGTATTGATATTGTGGATTAAATGAGTCTGGCAAATATTTACACCCAAAACAAGGAAAAAAATTTTTTTCTGATCATGTTTTACAATTTCTGTCATCAGTCCATTTCCTAGCAGTATACTTATTTGTATTTTTGTGTTTGCTTGTTTAATTTCTATGACTATAGATTAATTGGCCTGTACCTGAGATTTATATAAATGAAAGCACACATCTCTTTTCACATAGTTTCTGTGAAAACTGCATGTTATAAATATGACATGATTTGATTATCCTTTTTCCTGCCAATGAACATTCAAGTTGTTTCCAGGTTTAACGGAGTAGTGAAGATTCCATGAGCATATTGTATAAAAAGCCTTTTGGTTAAAAGAATTGGTTTCATTTATCTTGGGAAATACCAGGATGAGTGTGAGATTTCTGGGTCGTAGGCTCTATGCCTGTTTACCATCATGAGAAACTATTAAAGAAATGTTCAAAATTGTTGCAAAGTCTCGCTGAAAGTTCTAGTGGCTCCGCATTCTTGCCACCACTTGTATTGCCAATCTTTTTAAGTTTTATGCATTCTACTGGGTATCTCATTGGGGCCCAGCCAGCACATCCCCTCTTTATTAGAAACTTTAATAAAAATTGTTCATCATATATTTTTATATTGATTTTTTAAAATGTTGCTTTGAAATACTGGTTATCTTGATCACTGCTAATGGCAAGAGTTTTTATTAGCCCTCAGTGATTTGCTGTGGTTTAACTATCTCCCGAATAGCACCTTAGTGTCAAAAATGTTCTGCTTGTTTCTATTTCCCATTGTTTAGGCGGGAAATCTAAGCAGCTTTTCTCCTCACATCTGATGTTACCTTCAAAGTTAATTTCTAGTTTGTTTATTGTTTTTCCCTCTTTCCGTTTTCCCGTGTGTGTGCGCGCGGGGTGGTGTTGGGGCGCTATTTTAATGGTAGGTTTAGAAGCAAAAGCCAAGAACAAATAACCTGTCCATGTTGATCCCAGCCACATCCTTGTGAGATAGAGCGAAGCTTGCCACGAGTTATAGAGCAATGCATACCATGGGGGAGGCAACGTAGTGCTGTCACTGGCTGTGTGGCTGAGGGCCGAAATCATGAACTTAGTATGAGCCTCAAACAGTCTACATAAGTCATTAAAAAGTAAACCTAGGGGAAGGGGCAATGCTTTGGATTTCATAGGCGGACTTAGTTATTCTTGCTGTCATTCGGTTGTGAAGCAAAGTGAAGAAGGGGGTGTGTGTGTGTGTGCACACTACATTATAGTACAGCAACAATAACCAAAAACAAACTCAGGACAGAAGAGATTGGGTGACATATTTTTCAGACAAAGAAGAAAAATACTATAAAATATTAACTAAGTCATAAGCCTAATCCAAGTTATACATAAAATGGTTCACATTTATATAAAAATTAAATTAGTCTTGAATTAGGAGAGTTTTAAGTAGAAACATATTTGGTTGTGAAGCATAAGAATACATAAACAATACATAAGAAACTGGAAAAAAATCATTTCAGAGGAAAAAAGTCATCAAAAGAATCTGACAAATGCTATGTGCTATCTTATTTAATTCCCCCCTTTAGGCATTTGCATCTAATGTTAATGTCTAAACTTATAACAGTCAGGCAAATGTTATACAATTGTTGTTTCTTCCATGTTGCATGCAGTTGATTAGGAAATAAATTACATAAATCATGAAGAATTAGGAATATTCAGATATTTCATCTCTGACTTATACCTGCAGACCTGAGAAATAAAGTATCCATTGAAACATTTTCCTTCCTTACCAGCTTTTGGTTATTGCATAATTAAATGTGGATTCAAAAGAAACAATTAGGCCTATTCTATTATAGTACAAAGACGCTGATTACATTTGTAACTTAATTTAGCAAAGTTAAATTGGAAAAAAGATTTGTTCATTATGTAAACAATAAACTAATCCAACTGGCAAATCAAATTGCAGAGGTAGCAGTATTGTTTCCTAAGGATTATCTACCTTTTTCAATGGATTATCATCAGATTACTATTATGTGAGAATTTGGCATAGTTGGGGATATGGAAAAAATGTTCAAATTCCACAGTTATTGCAATGGTACTCTCCCTCTCAGAACCATCCATCTTAATTTTTCTAATTCATTACTTGAAATTTTAGAGTCAGTACTACTTATGTTTTACACTAAAAAATAGCTGTTAAATGATCGATCCTTCCTTCAGTGATAGACAGTTCTTTAAAATGAAAATAGGAAAGTAGTCTTAGCTATTGACTAGTCTCTAAAGAATACTTGCCATTCACCAGAGCCAGTGGAAAGTGCAGGTACGCGCTATGCCTCTGTACAATCATCAATCACTTGCCAGTCTCCTATTGACCATCAATGTCAGCTGACATTTTATAACTGACAACATATGGCATAAGATTATTTACTGGAAAAAAGTTAATGCTTTTCAAAATTTTGATGTTTTACTTAGCATCATAGGCAGACAAAAAATGAATTGTACAGCAAAATATAATCTCTGAAGATTTAAACATTTTTGAAGAAAACATAGGAAAAAGTGTTTGTGATCTTGGTTAAGTAAGGATTTTTAAGATATAGCGCCAAAAGCATAAACCACTACAAATTATAGATTGTACTTCATCAAAATAAAGAATTTCTGTTCTTCAAAACATACCATGAAGGGTGAGAAAAGCAAGTAAAACTACAGGTTAGGAAAATGTTTTAAAATTATATTTCTGATAAAAGTTTTCTATCTATAATTCATAAAGAACTTTCAAAATACGATCAATAGTAAACTAAAAATAAGCAAGTGTTTCACACAGATGTGACTAAATAATATATACAGATGACATATAAGCACATGAAAGATTCTTCACATAATTAACATTTGTAAAATTCAAATTACATAATAAAATGTGACTAAATCTAGGATGGCTAAATTTTAAAACAAACAATTAAAAAATAGATAATACAGTTTTAGTAAGGATATGAAGCAGTAGAAGCCCTATATTCGGATGGAATGTAAAAAGGCCATCATTTTTATTCTTTTAACTCATTTTTAATTCTTGTTTATTCTATTACAGTTGTTCTAATTTTTCCCCTTGTGCCCTCCTCCTGCCCCCACAGTCTATACTCACAATGTAGTCCATGTCCATGGGCCATTCATACATGTTCTTTGACTAGACCCTTCCCCTTCTTTCTACCGTTCCCCCTCCCCCCTCTCCTCTGGCAGCTGTCAGCTTGTTCCCTATTTCCATGTCCCTGGTTCTGTTTTGCTTGTTAGTTTATTTTGTTCATTACATTCCTCTTATAAGTGAGACCATATGGTATTTGTCTTTCTGG
Organism: Noctilio leporinus; assembly: GCA_004026585.1. Classification (NCBI taxonomy): domain Eukaryota; kingdom Metazoa; phylum Chordata; class Mammalia; order Chiroptera; family Noctilionidae; genus Noctilio; species Noctilio leporinus. The sequence continues at coordinate 79,875 of PVIW01001034.1, forward strand.
CCTGTCTTCTTTCACTTAGCATAATTATCTCCAGTTCCATACATGCTGTTGCAAAAGATAGAAATTCTTCCTTTTTTTCTACTGCATAGTATTCCATTGTGTAAATGTACCACAATTTTTAATCCAATCTACTGGTGGTGCTTAGGCTGTTTCCAGCACTTGGCTATTGTAAATAGCACTGCTATGAGCATAGGGGTGCATAAGTTCTTTTGAATTGGTGTTTCAGGCTTCTTAGGGTGTATTCCAAGCCATGAAATCACTGGGTTAAAAAGGACAGTCCTTTTAATTATAAAAATAAGAGGTAATATTCCAGTATGCTTCCTAAGAAGTTGTATAGTTCATTAATCTTCAGATGGAAAATGCATGCTAAATATCCAATACTTTGAGTCAAAAATTACATTTCTATTTTATCATTAGGATTGGTTTTTCTTCAGCTACACTTAATGATCATTGAGCCAATTTCTAAGAGGCACCTAGTTACCTGTCAGCCTGTGTTAGCCAACCCCTTTGGCACTTGCCTAGATTTAAATGGTTCTCCAACATACCTGCTGAGGTAGCAGAGACATGGGGGCTTTTATCGGGATTGGAAAGTGAAGGGTCTACATTAGGCACAGAGAGCCTTGGCCACAGATCATGAAAAAAATCTGTTAGAGTATTTTTCTAATACATGGAAGTGTGCGCTTCCATACGCACTTCACTCATTTTTTATTATGGCTCAGACACTTACCTCCTTCAGTCTTGGACAAATTGTTTCCTTTGATTTAAAGCAATTTCTATTGGTCACTTATTTTCAGATTTCTTCTTTCTAGTTCCCTCTATTCTCTTTGGAATTGCCACTGGATTGCGGAGGCCCTGAACCTAGCCTTTGAATTTCTAAAATATCCTTTAACGATGTGTATATATTTATATGCACTGATTTCTGGGAGAATTCCTTAGCTAGGTCCTTATGGTCACTAATTTAGTCTTAGAGGCACGTTTTGAACTATTATTTGACCTTTTGGCAATTACATTTATAATTTCCTATAGCTCAAATTATTCCCTTTTTATATAACAACATTTTTGGGGGACATTCAATTTTTGTAGATATGTCTTCTCTACCACTTTAAATGTTCTTCACTGTCTCCTATTAGTTCTTCACTATTTAGTTCTTTTCAGGTGGATTTGATGCCCTTCCTTAGTAGTTGGATTCTCTGAAATTTGGTTGATCTTTGATTATCTCCTATTGGCATTTCTATTTAAAGACCTAATATAAAAGTTACTTGTACTTCGGTCATATTTCCTTAGTCAAAATAAGCATCTCGTCTCTGGCAGTGAGTATCATTTTTTGTTTAGAGAACCTCTGCCTGTGAATATTGCATGGGGGTGATGGTGGGTGTGTGGGAGCATGGATGATGTGGCGGTGATGAGTCTGGGCAGGGATTAGCTGCAGTGAGGTAAGTAGTGTATGGATGCGCCATGTTCTCACCATCCAGTTTGTTTTATGGTGATGGTATCTCGTTCTTCAGGTGAGTTGTAAATTGGCAGGGGTGTACTTTATTTTGATTAAATGCACATTTGGAGGGTTTTATTTGTTTTTAAACTCCCACACTGATACATAAATGTAATGCTTGATATGGGTGTAAATATCACAGTTAATTACTATAGGTGTGGAGAAATAACTGGGCTGATATATATTTCTATTAATTGCCCAAAAAGTGATAAATCTTCATCGTCCTCCATTACCTCTGATCTTGACTCAACTAAGACTTCTTGTGGAACTCCTATCACTCATCTCAAACAATAGGTGTGAGTATCAAATGTAATAATGTACATAGGGCTTAGCCCATGAATACTGAATACATATTTTGTTATCATGTATGTAATTTTTGTGGCCATTATATTATTAGCTAAATATAGATACAAGAAAATTATTCATTTTGCCTTTTAGTGACTGGAGAGCAAGTACTTAGGACATACCTGAAAAGGGTACAATCACTATTTTAAGATGCTAAAACATAAATGAGCTAACTTTGGCAAATCATATATATTGATGTTAAGCTTGGTTTATACACATTTACATTTATGTAAAAAACACTTACTGGGATGTTGTATACTCATATTGCATGGAATACACCTTAAATTACCTTTGGGGGAAACAAGTATAAGAAAACAATCTTTGATAATGTGAGTTTTTATTTACTGGTCATTCTTTTTCTTGTTCAAAATAATTTCCATTTTGAGGAGGTTTAGCTTTTGCTTTCATTCCATCCAGACAATGTTGGAAGTGTTCTTTTTAAAAAAGGATATATTGATTTGAGGAAAATATCTTTATTTTTCTTTCAGGCACTCCACATGTTTGTTCTTGGTGTATGACTCATAGTAATTTTTGCTGGAGGCAGATGTCCTAACTACAGAAGGCATTAGAGAAAAGAATTCAGCTCAATACCTATTTTTAGTTTGAACCGCAGCTGTAAGGGGAAAAAAAGAAACAGAAAGAAATGTAACTTGGAAGCATTGACTAAGCTTCTGAATTTATTTTTTTGTGTAAGTATTTTTAGTTTTGAGCTGAGCGTTTCTGTCAACCTAGGTGCACATGTGAGGCAAGAGATCATCTAAATGAACTCATCCAAGTATCATCATATTTCTTTTTGGTTTATAGAGTAATTGAAGTATAATTTACAGTCAATTTTTAAAAATCACCAATTTAAAGTCCAGTGAATTTCAGGAAATTCATAAGTTAAACAACTATTGTATAATCACAGCACAGTTTTAGAATAATGAATCATTCCCACCTGCCTTTACTTTCAACCTCTAATTTCACCACTGGCCCCAGAGAAATACTTTCTCTCACTACCAATATAAGAGTACAGCAGAAGATTTGCATCCTCTAGAACTGTGACAAATAAATTGCTGTTGTTTAAAATACCCTACCTATGTTATTTGTTACAGAGCTCAAGCTTACTAAGATAAGCGAGATATCTCATCAAAATGTTCTCACATCATTGGTTTAACAGTGAACATTTATCACCTTATGAAAACTGGGACTAAAAGATTTTTAAATGATTAAAACCGAACAGAATAATCAGTGACAGAATATTATGAAGGAGATCATTTTATAGGTAAGTCAAGGAAACCCTCAGAAAAATAATAAAGAATATAAAGCTGCTGCATTATGCTATCTTAAATGACCAATTTTCAATGAAAATGATTAAACATGTAAGAAAACCAAAATGTATATGCACACTTTCTTTTATTTCTTAATTTGTTTACACAAGTTGCTTAAAGTAAAACTTTAAGCACAACCTGCTCTTATAACGCTAATTCTATTATGGAGGCTCCACCCTTACGAACTCTTGCAAATCTAATTACCTGCCAAAGGTCCCATCTCCAAAATACAATCATAGTAGATTTTAGGGCTTCAACATAGGAATTTGGAGGGACATAGTATTACATCTCTAAGTCTTTTATTCTCTTGTCAGCTCCTCTACATGTACATGAAGAAAATTACACCAAGCTTCAACCAGTTCTCAAGTATCCTCTGGCCTTCATTTTTTTTTTTTAACCAGAATATTTCAGTTCTACCTCATATATGTACAATTTAAATCAGTTGGGGATACATAGAAAGTTTATTTTAGAACTTCTATGGTGTGCCTACTTCCAGGGCCTCTACATTAAAGTTTTAGTTGTGTTGCTGTTTGTCTTGATGTGGGGCATAAAACTGTGCGTTCTGAGCTGATTTTTCCTGTTGAGTCACCAATGCCATAACTCACCACCATCTCTTCTCAAATAAAGTTCTCCATCTCTGGGGAAAGCTGCTGGGTTTATAACCAGCCATAAACTGGTAAAGCTACAGTATTCACAGAAAGACCTGGGAGTGAGGAAAATGGGGGTACTCCCAAGCAATGAGTACTAGAATTCATTATTACCTAATGCTTTAACAATTTTTCAAGACAGAATCTCTTCATTTTTTTGCCAATCTTTGTTTAAATTCTATAGAAATGGATGTTTTTGACAACAGCTGAAGTTTATAACCTCATGAGATGTCCTGTAGTAGTCATACCCTGTCATCAAGTTAGCAATAAACTGATGGGTTGAATTATAAGGGAAGTAACACTTGACCATACTAGAGGTAACTTGAAGGGAATGTTAGCCTTTGGGTTTTATCATTTTCAGAGAACTTTTGATTTTTCAGCAACCACAGCAAAGAATAAATTTGTGGGTAGGTTCAAATAGTTATTTGAAGTAATATCAGAAATCACCAATGAGTGATTCTTATTGGTGAATAAGACAATGAGAAGTATGTGTTAACTAAAAGAACTGTAATTTGAATTACAGACTAGACTTAGAAGACCCTAATATTCAAAAGTACTGACCTCTGTATCATTGCTTCTTTAAGAGAGAACACTGAGAGTCTCCATTATCTAATTAATATGTAAATGAGTGTAAATTCTTGACCTTTATGCTGCCATTCATAAGTATAAGGAATTAATTTTAATGATGTAATTTGAAATTTTTTTGTGTGAGTTTCAAGTAAAAATACAAAGCATTTAAAAAACCATGCAATTTTAAGAGTAAGTGTGGATGGGGAGATGAATTTTAAAATGTGATTTGAGATGAGAATGAAAATTAAGACATTTTTGGTATTGGTTTCAGTTTGCTCTGAACTAATATAACACTGGAGAAAAAGGATAGAAAAGGATAATTGAAAGAAAGAAAAGTGAAGTAGATCAGAGAAATGTCAGCTCTGAGATAAATAATGTAAATGTGAGCTAACTAAAAATATTCAATTTGTCAATGATCAAAACTTGTCTAAATAATGAGTAAGTTAAGTCAGCTTTTAAAAAAATTCTATTGATCATGGCTCCCTGGAATGTTTGTCCGACACTTTAAAGCAGATTACAACATTTTGTGAAGCTGTAAGAAAATTATATATCCAATTTTTGTCAAGATTGATGTAAAGTTATTTTGTTGATTATAATTTTAAGTTAAATTAGCCTAATGTAAACATCCACTTCTCACAGGAGAAAAGTTAACGTTTTATCAGATGCTGGTTTAGTCAAAGCATGTGAATAATAACATGAATTAAAATTTCAGGCTCTCAGTTGTTTAGTTAAGTGGAGTCCCCTTTTTTCTCTCTTGCAATTCAAGTAAAATAAAAATTAATCTAATTACTCAAAAGTATTTTCAAATGATGCAGTATTGGCTACATTGGGACAAGAAACCTGGACATAAGTGGTAGCTCTGGTCATCAGTAGCTTTATTTTTCAGCAATTTATTTAACCTCATTACACCTTAGTTCCCTAAACTATAAAATCTGAATAAGAGAACTCGCCTTTGGGAATTATCATAGCCATTTCAATAAATATTGAAATATTTATTTGATTTACAAACTATATTTTAGGGGCTCAATAACTGTTGGCTCACTTCTTTCTCCTTTACCACTGAGAATCTAGAATGCTGCAAAGGTTAGTCAAATATTTAGTGAGGCGATGTATTTTCAGTTATTGGAAATGCTCAAATAAGACAAAACTAGTTATCAACAGTCTGCAAAAGGTGACTGGAATTATTGAATGTATACTTGTACAAAAGTGCTTAGACCTGGAACAGTGGTAAAGTGATTGAAGTTTGTAAGTAGCTGTGTGATCCTCAGGCAGGCAGGAAGAAGCCTGTCAATCAAGTTGCTAGCTATGTCTGCAGTAGGCAAAGCTTTTCATTTAAGGTTTATTTTACTTATTGATTGATTGGTGTGTCTTTCACTTGCTCCTGAGTAACTTAGGGTGACATCAAAACATATATCCTTTTAACATTAAATTGTGCGAGGTGATCAAAACAGATAGAAAATGATTGTAAAGATACTGTTTTTCACACCTAAGGTTTGCTCAAACGGGATCTTTTGTAGCATTTAAGGAAGGTTCTTGCCACAAAAAAATTCAAATTCAATATATTTTATTTCTTTCAGACTCTGTAGTGAACCTTAAAAGATGCCTATTACCGTCATTCTTTCATGAAAAAGTGAAGTAGGATAGGACACAGCCCAGTGTCTCAGAAGTAATGTGGATAATACAATTATCAGTTAGCTGTGACATAATCTCCTGCTTTCTATAGTCCCAGTCCTAAATAAATTTAGTGCCCACATTTGGTTTAAAAATTATATACCATATATTAACACTCACAGATACACACAGATATAGAAAATGTTGGTTTTTGTCCCCTTTTTCAGTGGAAAATGTGTAAACATATGCGGGCAACATTAAATTTATCTATAAATTGAAAAGTAGAGAGTTGTTGATTATACTGTTAATCTGATAAACATAGAAACATAAACCTAATAACCTAATAATTTAAGAAAATAAAAAGCCTACGACAGATACATTTGAAATGTCTATTTTTCCATAAGGAAGGATAAAATAGTCCCACACATGTTTTCTAACCAGAGTGAGAAATTATCATTGAATGCAATTTTCTCTCAACAGTGTTTGAGTCTTCATCAGTAAAGATGAGTATGCAAAGAGGTCCATAATGAACTTCCAATGTGATTCTCAAAAGTGAACATTTTCTGTAAGCATAAATTTTATGGCCATGTGGATTTTTGAACTAAAATGATGAATAAGCAGGCATACTTATGTTTTAGAACTGAAAGATAACATGTATTGTTCTGCAACTACTTCAAGCGCTGTCAGTCAACCGGATAAAACATATTTCAGGATAGAAGGCATCATGTAAAATATGAAAACAATGAGTGACCATATATTTTTACCACTTATTCTTTCATATAACTTAACTGTTGAACTATAAATAATACTGATTTAAACCATAAGTAGTTTTAATGCAGGTTTATAATTCTTTTTCAAAAAATTATTTTTAATAAAAGGATGAAGGAATAAACACTGATATTTAATTCATTAATTTAGTTTAATAGAGTTTATTTTTTCATTAAATGCTGTTTGCTTGACCATTAGGCAATCTTTCTTTATTATGTGTTTTACTGTTTATTATTTCTTATTACTCAAACCAATTATACTACCTAAATAATATCCATTCCCCAAAACAGTGTCATTATTAATTCAGTCGCATGGAAAAATTGTAGCCTAGAAGTGCTCCAATATTGGACTATGCTAGATAAGGGTTTGATTTCTGCCTTACTCAATTACTATCTATATACTGATAAAATTACTGAACTTTTAAATCTGCAGTTTTCTCATCCTTTAAAAAAATATTTTATTTATTTACTTTTAGAGAGACGGGAAGGGAGGAAGAAAGAAGAGGAGAGAAACATTAATGTGTGGTTGCCTCTCACGCACCCCTGACTGGGGACCTAGCCCACAGCCCATGCATGTGCCTCCCCAGGGCATGTGCACTCAATCCACCCAGTCCCACACAGCCAGGATTGCCATTTTTTCATCTTGAAAATGAGGATAATATTACCTGTCTCATAGGGTTTTTGTAAGAATTATAAAATATATGTAATACCCAGAAATAATCTATCATTGTTTGTAATGAGTAAGCATAAATAAATAAGTGCTGCTGTTATTGCCCTTAGTATTATTATTGTACATAAATACATAATGTTTCAAAAGTCATTTTTTTACCTACTATAACTTTAAATAAGACTGAGTATTGCCTTCATGCCTGGTTCTCATTTGCAAATAGGGCACGTTGTTTTCTTTCACAATACAGTAAGAATTGGCATTGATCTCTCTAGAAGTAAGATTGGATAACAAATAAAAATGGCCCTGCCATATATGAAGTGTATTGTACAGATTTACCTATTCCAATTTTTATAGTAATCATTATTGGAGTCCTTCAATACATTGTGTCCAAAATATATTTTATAGATATTTATAAACCTTTTGGAATACTGAAAATCTCTCCTAATTAAAGCCATGATGAATTATATGAGACTGAGTAATATACATCAATACTGAGTTGTTTTATGAAACAAAATGGTTTAGCATTATTAGAGAAGTTGTGTGAAATTTTTTTTAAATCCTGAAATGTAATTTATGACATTTTCTCACATTTAAGCTGTTAGCTTTCTCCATTTCTGTGGAGAATTGTCATTAAGGACTTAATATTTATTTAAAGGAAGATTGATAGGCTGTGTATGGCAGAAATGAATTATTCATAAAAATTATTCATTTGCATATGCAGAAATACATTGAAAAAATAGATACATACATATAAATCTGCCTTACATATTTGTCTTCTTATCTAGAAGATAAGGTTATTGAACAAATTCTTTGTTGAGTTCCTCTTTAAATTTAAGATCTTATAATGTGCTGTTCCCTTTGTATTACTCAAATTAAAATCTTGAAACTCTCAACATTTATTATTGGATTGTTTTACTTTAGTCAGGAGCTAAGAACACTGACTTAGAGATATTTCAAAATTTTACAGTACATTTGTTTAACAACCCACAATGATTGTTTATTCATTATTAACTTTATTACAAGTGATATAATGATATTAGTAAATATTTACTTTGTAAGAAAATACAATAATTTGTACAAGTAATAAAGCAATTCCTAGATGGTATTAAACACAAATGTCCAGATGAAAACACTAAAACTTCTATATCCTATAAATTTTAGTGAGATAAGCAATGAATATAAAACTTTTTATATCAATCAACCAACTATAAAAAATATATATTTACTATTTTTGTACTAAAAACATGACACCTTTACTCCTTAAGTATCTACCAATATTTTTATAGATTTTATTAGTTATGATTAAGGATAATTATGTTCTACTTTGCATTTTATCTTAAAACAATTTAACTTCACAGACTTTGTTGGCATGCAAAACAGCAAACTGTTTTTAAACTACCCAGTAGGTCTCCAACATTTTGAAAAACTACAAAACAATCTATCTCTTATAGTTTGTAAGATAAATAATAACTGTAAATTGCATATATTAAATCTATTAATATATTAAAATATATATAACCATAAAAGTACATATAAAAGAACCTCTGCATGTACAGAAATTCTCTCTCTGGTAATGTGGAACTTATTCTGAAATCAAAATAATAAAGAGCTGAGCAAAATATTGTGCAAAAACTCAAGTGCCAGATAGAATTCAGTAGTATGGAGTTCACTCAAAAAAATTAAAAATGGAACTGCCATATGATCCAGTGATTCCACTTCTGAGAATTTATGTGAAGAAACCCAAAACACTAATTTGAAAGAATATACACATCTCTATTTTACTGTAGTGTTATACACAAGAGCCAAGATTTGGAAGCAGCCCAAGTGCCCATCAGTAGATGAGTCAATAAAAAATCTCTGATACATTTATACAATGGAATACTACTCAGCCATAAAAAGTAAGGAAATCTTACCCTTTGCAACAGCATAGATGGACCTAGATAACATTATATTAAGTATCAACTTCATTACTTCATTATCTAGAAGAATGTCTAAGGAGGGAACTGTAGACTAGGGCTTTATTGAATTTGTGCACAGAGGTACCTCTTGTGGTACTTTATAATAATTACTGAATCCATAAAGATGCTGTATTTAGAGACTAACAGAGCTGTGGCACTTATTTCCTGAGGAAATGTATGGAAAAATCAGTCAAATTGATTAGTTTATAATGATGCTGCATGCTAATGCTAAATGAACACATGGAAAATAATTTAATAAAAAAGAATGAACTTTGACTGTGTGTGAGTATAATGACACAGGGACCACTTATAATGAAAAGGATTGTAAAGAGTAGGCTAATCCTGGAGTCAACAAGTTGGTCTGAGGTGGAAATACACCTCAGTAAAGAGTAGTGTGAAGTGAGCTGTAACAGACACTATTTACCTGGTTATGCCAGCATTCCTGTGAAAAATACTGCTCACTGACTCCTATGCTTGATCCTGAAACATCACTGTTTTACTAGACTAACAGTCCCTCAAAGAAAATTGATGTAAGTGACTATAGGAGTAGAAATAAAATATATTTAAAAAGGGCTAAAACTCAGTGCATAAAATAAGTATTGTTTAGTTAACATTATTTTAAGTAGAAAGCATCTGTTTTCTCATAAATTTATGAGTCATTAGCTCAATACCTTATGAAAAAAATCAATTAATCATTTCAGAGCCTGTAAGAAGAAAGTCACTTCTGCTTTTTGGTAATGAACTCCATAATATATCTACCTTACCACCAATGTCACATATTTATATTATAGAAAACATCATGTAGTTTTTTAAAATCAATTTTATATATTAATAATTTTAAAGGAATTCTTGATACTTTATAGACATGACAAAGTAAAAATTGGGAATTATTAAAACTATACATCAATAGGAATATTAGCTATGATATAGATAGCAATTATATATAATATATACATACATATTGTACTTGTATGTTAATAGTATAGATCCAACTGTGTACAATGACCTGTAAAGTTAATTCATGCTTTAGCATGGCAGTCTCATTACTTCCTCACTGAGGAATGGCAAGGTGCTCTTTTACCACAGGATCTAGAAATGTTTGGTGTTACGCAGACATTCTCCCTGAGTAACCTAACGGTTCTCCATGCAAACTGTGTTGTCTGTCACTTTCTTGTTTTAGGAACCTTATTAAATACAACCTTATGAAATTTAACCTTACTATTTAACCTTATTAAATACAAAGGGCCTTAGTTTGCTGTCTCAGAATTATTTCATTATCTCCTTTTGTTTAATTACATAAATTTACTGAAAATGTGAATAAATTTTTTTTGCATCAAAATAACATATTTGTGTAATATGAATGACACATTTTGTTTATAAAAATATGAATCAAATTTGTTTGGTAAAACAAAGTAATTCAGGTTCCCTTGATATGCTAACAGGAATGTTTTAATACAACCCATTCTTTCTTTTGTTAATTTCTATTTTTCCTTACATTTATTGAGGTGGCATTAGTTAGTAATTATATGTATATAATTACATAGATATGTGTGTATATATATATATATATATATATATATATCATCAGTGTATTGCATTATGTAACTCTCTCTTCTTTAATGCAACTGCCCTGCATGTGTGGCTGTTTCTGTGTGATGACTATATACTTGTTTATTTTGTTTCTGAAAACATCCTGTTTGAGGGTCTAGAGGCAGATTTGGGTAACAATGAGGGATGAGTAAAAAAAGATCTCAGTCTCATGGTAACACCTTGTATCCTTTCATTTCCTCCCATTTTGTTTTGTTCCTTTCCTGGTGTACAGCCTCAGTCATGTAAGAGAAAGGAAATGTCCATTTTTAATTCAAGTTTAATTTCAAATTCTGGCATGCCTGAGGTCCCCAGTTCCCGTCTATGAAAATAGACCTAGATAGATGAGAGATAAACATTCATTCTTTAGAAGAGTAAGATGTTGATGGAGAGAAGTTAACATAATTGCATTTAAAAACCTATTTTGCAATTTATAATCTTAAATTAAGACAGTGTCTGCACTAACAGCGTGTCCTGACATTAGCTGCTGCCTCTTTGTTTCCTCAGGTGAATAGTTATACTCAAACCTACACTTTCATCAGCTTAATCCCCATATTATGTGTGAGTCATATGTTGTTGAAAGGTCAAAAAGACATTGTTAAAATTACAGATGTACATAGGTCAAATGTACATGTTCATGAATCACACAATTTTCAAAAGAAAAAAGAGCTGAAAGATAATACTATCGTTTATGAACAAAAATATGCTGCATCAATTAGAAACTATGATGACTATTGAAAAATATTACTTAGAATATGTCATATATCTCAATAGCTTATTTTCCATTGAAACAATTTCTGTGTTTAAGCCCTGGCTGGTGGAACAGTGGATAAGGTGCTGGCCTGAGAACCCAAAAGTCTCTGGTTTGATTCCTAGCCAGGGCACGTAACCAGGTTGCAAGCCAGGTCTCCAGCCAGGTCTGTAGCTGGAGGCAGGTGAAAGGTATTCACAAATTGATGTTTCTCTCCCTCTCTGCCTCTCTCCCTTTCCCTCTCTCTAAATATAATAAGTAAAATCTTTTAAAAATAATAAAAAAACAATTTCTGTGTTTATAAATGGAAGGAAATGGCATTTATATTTTACAAGTAATATAACAGAAATTTGTACAGAAGATGGTTTATATTATCTATTGAATCAGTTTTATTTTTACTTCCTTTTTAACAAAGGTTTATGTCTTTATCTCATTAAGATCAGAATTCTCTATGGGGTGATGAAACTGTAGCTTTTCTTTTATGCATATAGATTATCTTCTACACTTTGGACCAATGTGGTTGATTAAAAACAAATTAAAATATTGAAATAAAAGCCATAAAATATTAAAGATGGGTTTTTTTTATGATAAGAAATATTAGAGCATAAGCATAATTATTGAAAAACAATCTTGGTCCTGGCTGGTGGCATAGTGGATAAGGCACCAGCCTGTGAACCCAAAGGTTGCTGGTTCGATTCCCAGCCAGAGAACACATAACCAGGTTGCAAGCCAGGTCTCCAGCCAGGTCCATAGCTGGAGGCAGGTGAAATGCACATACATTGGTGTCTCTCTCCCTCTCTGCCTCTCTTCCTTCCCCTCTCTCTAAAATAATAAAATCTTAAAAATAATCTATAGAATTACTTTTTCAAATTGTAGGCTATATTTTCAGATGATCATTGTCAAAAACCTAAAAAGTTAGAACAATAGTGAAAATAAAATAAATGTTTATCTTCTCACTGATCATAGCTAATCATTTCCTATCAACTGCAATTCTAACTTTGTCCCATTTATTTATATACTACATAAATATATGTTCTCTGCCTAGAAAGCTCAGTAAAGGCAAAAACCTCATTTGGCCCTGGCTGGTGGTATGGCGGATAAGGCGCCTGCCTGCAAACCTAAAGGTCGCTGGTTCAATTCCCAGCCAGGGCACGTAACCAGGTTGCAAGCCAGAACTCCAGCCAGGTCTGTGTACATTGATGTTTCTCTCCCTCTCTGCCTCTATTCCTTCCCCTCTCTCTAGAAATAATAAATAAAATCTTCAAAACAAAATCTTATGTAGCCTATAACTTTCTCTATTCTCAACACCCAGGAAAATATTGGCCATAGAGGAGACATTCAGTATTTATTTACTGAATAAATGTGTAAAGTCTAATACTTGCCTCAAACATCATATATCCAAAAAGGAACTTGTCATTTCCATTTCAGTCTGCTCCCAAATCATTCTTTCTATTCTTGGGGACAAAAAGCTTGGTGATACTCCTCTGTATTTCTTTCACATCTAATCTTTCTGCAAATTCTGTGGATTGTATCTTCAAACTCACTACCTTTATTACTACCACTGTTTCTTACCTGGGTTGTAGCAACTGTAAAAAGGCTTCCAGCCCTGAACTGTTGCTTTCTCCATGGTGTATTGTTGTCCTTGCAGCATCTGTACAGGGTGTGCAGTGCCTTCATCTCATTTAGAATATAAGCCCCAGTCCTTAGCATCACCTCAGTGGCCTTACTTGTTTTGACGTTTTCTCTGCTTTCTTACTTCCTTCCACTCCCCTCAGACACGCAGCCCAATCCCACCAACCACATGCTCTCTCTGATAATACATCAGTTATAACTTTTTCAGGTCCTACGTGTTTCCATTCTGCCTGGGATGCTCTGTCCCAGACATCCCCACAACCGGAACTCCTACTTAACCCTGGCTTCTCTACCATGCCAGCTGGGTGGAGGGGTCTTCCCAACTCCCTCACCTGAAAGAACACCCCTTCCCCTGGCTCCCTGGGCTGTTTCCCTACCCTGGTTTGTTGTTCTTGAAAATTAGGGCCAATGGCTCTTTACATCTTTATTTCATTAGCCTTTTATTTTTTATTCCTATCTCCTGGCTGAGGCTTCGTTCATTGCAAAATATATAGATCATAGAACAGTACCTCTGCATAATAGGCATCCAAATTAATATTTGTTAAATGAAGAAATAAATGGCTGAATTATCACAAAAGCTTCTTAAAGAGGCCCCCATGCCCCCTGTTTTTCCTTCAGTTATTTTATCAGGGGAAACATTGTATATACTCTACTTGGCAAGCTACTACTTCTGAACATTAGAATGCACTGTTATTGTACTGAACTTTCTATTTATAAATACAGTTGGCTGCTACTTCCACACCAACGTCAGGGTAGGGATGCCCCATTGCTATTCCAGCCACTGTTAACACTTTCTTTAAGCCTGACAACAGAACAAAGATCAGACTATGACAGCTAACGTTAGTTTACTAAAACTTTGTATGATAATCACTGAGCCATGCGATATAGAGAATGCGATAAAGAGATATATGGTAATAGTGAAAAGTATCCAAATATTATTTTTAATACTAATCATACATTACTTTTGAGGTTACTTGCTATATTTACCATGTGTTAAGAGTATAAATACTTTTATCACTTCTTGTTCAACACTAGGATACAATAGTTTAGGTAAACTTACCACCTACTGACTTTGTAATTGTTTTGTCAAGTATTTTAATAATACATAATTTAATAATCCACAAAAGTTATTATCGGTGCTTTCAATGAACACATTCATTTACATTTACCCTAATATTTATTCTTTCAGTTGTTATTTTCTTTTTTGCAACTGGGATTTAGTCTGATAAAATTCATTTAATATTGTTTTTATTACCAATTTACTGACAACATGTTCTCTTCCTCTTTCTGAAAACTTCTTTTGCTTTTTTGGTAAAAAAATATCTTTTCTGGGGCTAAGCTTATCAGTGAGTTATTAAAGCAGTATGATACAGATAGCAATAAAATACACTATAAATAACAGACTAGTCACAGGGGAAGAGAGAAGGAAGGAATTGGAAGTGAACAAAAACAGGCTAAAGTACAGAAAGATATAAACAATGGGAACTATAAAAAGAGAATAAGCAACATATAACATAAGTCAAAATGCTCTGGTATATGTTTATTAGAGTTTCAGAATAAAAATAAAAGGAAGAAACAGATATTTTGTAAAACTATTAGCTTCAATTTTTCAAAATGGACTTCAAGCCAAACAATTAAAAACACTACAAAATTCAAGCAATGTGAATTCAAGGAAATAAGCACTCAAAATTTCATGTAGTAAAACTGCAAAAAAAAAAAAAAAAAAAAAAAGACAAAATATATTTAAAGTATCTAGAGATGAAAGGCAAATTATTTTCAAAATAGAAAAAAGCAAAAACTGGCTTGATAAAATTATAGAAATCAAAAGATAAGCTTTAATTGCTAAAATAAACAAGATTTGCCAATCATCTCAAAAAATAATTACAGGCAAAATATTAAGTGATACCCTTGTGATGTAGTTCTTTAGAGTTAGTTACATACTTAAGAAATGTTCTTTTGATTTTGCACAGAGAACTCCAAATTCTGCATCTCCAGCGCAGCTCCTAGGCCACTTTTTTTGATTGGTCTCTATCCCTAGCACCCAGTACAATGGATTATTTCCTGAGGGGGTGTTAACTATAATGTGCTTCCCTTTTTTTCAGTCTATCCATTTCTGGCTGAATTGTTTTAACTGACACTGTCAAAGTTGTTGATTTTTGATTGGTTGGTTGGTTTTGTGTTTTATTGAGACTTTATTGTTGTTCTCTCTAGGAAAGAAAGTTACCCTGACACAAGGTAGTCTTTTATTGTCAATGATTCTTTGGCTTTAGATAGCATTCTACATAGGTTACCAAGTCTCCAGTTCACATTTTTCATTTTAAAATTATTTTTTATTAAATATTTTATTGTTCTATTAACAATTGTCCCATTTTTTCTCATTGGCTCTCCTCTGCCCAGTCCACCCCCTGCTCTCACAGTCAATTCCCTCCCCCTACCATTGTCCATGTCTATGGGTCATTCATACATGTTCCTTGACCCCCTTCTTTTCATTCTTATCCCCTTTCCTCCTCCCCTCTGGTCATTGTCAGTCTGTTCCTTGTTTCCATGCCTCTGGTTCTATTTTGTTTGTTTTGGTTTTGTTCATTACGTTCCTATATGTACCTATAAAGGTGAGATCATACCTATAATTGCTAAAATAAACAAGATTTATTTATAGGTGAGATCATACGTTATTTGTCTTTCTTCGCCTATCTTCACTTAGCATAACACTCTCCAGTTCCATCCATGATGTCACAAAAGGAAGGAGTTCCTTCTTGCTTTCTGCTGTGTAGTATTCCATTGTGTAAATGTTTCATAGTTTTTTGATCCATACATTTACTGATGGGCACTTGGGCTGTTTCTAGCACAGGACTATTTTAAATAATGCTACTATGAACAAAAAGGTGCATAGGTTCTTTTGAATTGGTACTTCAGGATTTTTAAACTGTAATCCCAGCAGTGGAAACACTAGATCAACAGGAGTTCATTTTTAGTTTTTGGGGGAAATAACATAGTTTTCCATAGTGGTTGCACAGGTCTACATACATTTCCACCAACACTCATGAGGGTCCCCTTTTCTCTACATCCTTGTCAGCACTTGTTTGTTAATTTGTTAATGATGGCCATTCTAATCAGTGTGAGGTGCTTTCTCATTGTAATTTTAATCTGCATCTCTCTGATGGTTAGTGATGTTGAGCACACTTTCACATGTCTATGGGCCCTCTGTATGTCCTCCTTGGAGAAGAGTCTGTTCAGGTCCTTTGTCCATTTTTAATTGGATTGTTTGTCTTCCTAGTATTGAGTACTATGAATTCTTTTTATATTTTGGAGACAAACCCTTGTCCAAGGTATCATTGGCAAATCTGTCCATTTTCCCATATGGTTAGATCACTTTTCATTTTAATGAGATTTTCTTTAGCTGTGTAGAACTTTTTAATTCAATATAGTCCCATTTATTTATATTTTTCTTTATTTCCTTAGCCCTGGGAGATATATCAGTGAAAATATTACTCTGTGGGATATCTGAAATTTTACTACCTATGTTTTTCTCTAGAACTTTTATGGTATCATGACATATTTAAGCCTGTTATCCATCTTGGGTTTATTTTGGTGTATGGTATAAATTGGTGGACTAATTATATTTTTTTCATTTACCTGTCCAGACCTCCCAATGCAATTTATTGAAGAGACTATTTTTACTCCATTTGTATGCTCATGCCCTCTTTGTAAAATATTAATTGATCATAGTGAAATGGGTTTACTTCTGCACTCTCCATTCTGTTCCATTGATCTATGTGTCTGTTCTTATGCCAGTACCAGACTGTTTTAATTACAGTGGCCTTGTTGTATAGTTTGACATTCAGTATTGTGATTCCTCCTACTTTGTTCTTCCATCTTAAGATTGCTCAGTCTATTTGGGGTCATTTTGGTTCTATAGAAATGTTTGAAATATTTGTTCTAGATATGTGAAATATGCAACTGGTATTTTAATAGGGATTCCATTGACTCTATAAATTGCTTTGGGCAGGTGGACATTTTAATGATGTTAATTCTTCCAATCCATAAACATAGTATATGCTTCCATTTATTTGTACCTGCCTTAATTTCTTTCTTTAGTGTTATGTAGTTTTCTAAGTATAGGTCTTTTACCTCCTTGGTTAAATTTATTCTTAGGTACTTTAGTTTTCTTGTTGCTGTAGTAAATGGGATATTTTTCCTAGTTTCTATTTCTGATACTCATTTTTGCTGTACAAAAGTGTCTTCAATTTCTGAATATTGACTTTGTATCCTGTTATTTTGCCAAATTAACTTATTAGGTCAAGTAGTTTTTTGGTGGAGACTATGTACATAATCATGTCATCTGCAAATAATGACGGTTTTACTTCTTCCTTTCCAATTTAGATCCTTTTATTTTCTTGCTTGGTCTAATATTATGTTGAATAAAATTGGTGAAAGCAGACAGCCTTTTTTATTTTCCTCATCTTAAGGGGAAAGATTTTAGTTTCTGCCCATTGAGTATAATGTTGGCTGTAGGTTTTTTGTATATGGTCTTTATTATGTTGAGGTATGCTCCCTCTATTTCCACTTTTCTGAGCATTTTTATAATAAATGGTGCTGTACTTTATTAAATGTTTTTCTGGCATCTATTGGTAGGATCATGTGATTTTTGTCTTTCATTTTTTTATGTGGTATATTGAATTTACTGATTTCTGATAATTATACCATCCTTGCATCCCAGGGATGAATCCCACTTGATCATGGTGTATAATCTTTGAAGGTATTGCTGGATCTTCATTGCTAATATTTTGTTGAGTATTTTAGCATTTATATTCATCAGCAATATTGGCCTGTAGTTTTCTTTCTTTTGTTTCTTTCCCTGGTTTTAGAATTAGGATAATACTGGATATGTAAAAAGAATTTTGGAGTCTTCCCTCTTCTTGAATTTTTTGCAAGGACAGGAGTTAGTCTTTTCTTTAAATGTTTGCTAAAATTCTCCTATAAGACTGTTCAGTCCATGGTTTTTGTGTGCCAGGAGTTTTTTGATCATTGCTTCAATTTCACCAGTTGCTATCAGTCTATTCAGGCTTTCTGCATCCTCTCAGTTCAGTTTTGGAGTACTCTATGTTTCTAGAAATTTGTTCATTTCACCCAAGTTGTTCAATTTCTTGGCATGTAGTTGTTCATAATAATTTTTTACAATCCTTTGTATTTCTGTGGTATCAGTTATCACTTATCCTCTTTATGTCTGATTTTATTTATTTAGGTCCTCTCTCTTTTTTTCTTAATGAGCCTGGTAGGCTTGTCTGTTTTGTTCATCTTTTTAAAGAATCAGCTCCTGGATTTATTGATCCTTTGAATTGTTCTTTTATTTATTTTTAAAAAATATTTATTTTAAAGATTTTATTCATTATTTTCAGAGAGAAGGGCGGGGAGGAAGGACGAAAGGGAAAGCATGGTTGCCTTTCACCTGCTTCCAGCTAAGGACCTGGCTGGAGACCTGGCTTGCAACCTGGTTATGTGCCCTGGCTGGGAATCAAACCAGCGAACTTTGGGTTTGCAGGTCTGCACACCCAAATCCACTGCGCCACACCAGCCAGGGCAGAATTGTTCTTTTAGTCCTTATGTCTGTTAATTCTGCTCTGGTCTTGATATTTCACTTCTTCTACTCACTCTAGATTTTATTTGTTGTTGTTCCTCTAGTTCTTGTAGATATATGGTTTATTTATTTATTTGAGGGATTTTTTTAGGTAGGTCTGTATTGCTATGAATTTCCCCATCAAAACTGCCTTTGCTGTGACTCTCAGCCTCAGCAGACCTGCTTCCATCACTCTGTTTGCGCAGGGAGCACCTCTCTGGCTCTCTCTCTCCATCCCAGGAGTTTGCAGCTCTTGAATGAATATGCAGCTGCCCTACATGTGTTCATTCAGAAGCATGGGGTAGGGCAGTGGTGGTGGCACTTGCTCTGCTAGGAGAGCCAGGGCTGCTTGCTCCTGAGTGCCCTGCAGGCAGTCAGGCTCTTGTCTACTCACACATATTCCCTGCACTCTTGTCCACATGCACACTCATTCACACACACTTCTAACTCACAAACACCTCTTACTCACTCTCTAGATTTTGAGTTGATTGCTCTGTGGTTTAGCTGCAAGACCCCTCCGGGTCTTCAATCATTTGGATGAAGCTTCCAGCTAATCTGCACCATCTCGGATCTCCAGTCCACATTTTTCTAGAAAGAATTACTGTGCGATATTGCTGTGCTAAAACAGACCTATTGGACATTTAGTCTAAAAATTTTTATTCTTTTCAAGTTGCTTATTTACTTTCCATGGAACATGTATTGATAAAATTTTATATTTGTCTCATTAAATAATATAGTGGTTTTGCCTGATCCATAAAGTAAATAACTTTTATAGAAAAAATATTATATGCAATTTTAAACTAGCTGTTTTCTTATCTTACATTTATTTATCAAGTCTTGAAAATTTGTGGTGGGGGAGGAGCTTATTCTTATCCAAAGCACCCTGCTCTAGATATAGTTATCTATCCATACTTAAAATCTATGATTTCCTCCTTTTTTCATTGATATAGTTTCTTCATTGAATTTAATAAAACCTTTTAAACTTACAGAGTCACTTCCACTCCTTTTTTCCCCTAACTGAAAGTTATCTTATTTTGGAACTAAGGTCAGGCTTGAGAATGTAACACTAATCTTTAGTACACTTTCTCTCTGCATGACTACCAACTACTAGGGAGAAGAAAACACAAAGCAACAAAACAGGTCAATGCCATTGGATGTGAAAGGAAAATCCTCTTTGCAGACTCCCTAGAAAATCAGAAACTATGTCAAGATTAACTTGATACCTGATAAAGGATAAAGTTATTGATGTGAGCTTTCCACATCATATGTTTCTCTCATTTGATTTCACTTTTTCACCTAAAAATAAAGGAATAGAATTTCTGCTAATCATGTTTCTTAGCTCACTGAAGAAATATGAGTCAGAGTAAATAAATATTATGTAAGAATGGCAGAGGAAGTGCTGGTAATGATTAATATATGGCTTTAGAATTATATTGCTTAAATTAAAACCATTTGCTACTAGGAAATCTAGTAAATGCAGTCAACATTCCCTCTAACCCTTAATATTCTTCTCTCTGAAATGGGCATAAAATAACTCACATGAATGTATATTGTTTAAATAAGTAAAGTTCTAAATAACCTATCTGATACATAATAAGCTCCAAGTGAATATCATATATCATTTTCATTATATATTCAATACCCAGTTTTAGGTAGTGCAAAGGTTATGAGTGGCATATAAATTTCCAGTACTCAAAAAATTAAAGATGCTCCTTATAGCTTCAAAATCACTTTACATTCTATGTTCCAATTAAGAATGTTGGATGTAATTTACATCTTTCCTTAATCTTGTTTTTTTTAAATTAAGTCAATAGAAGTAACACTGCTTTTGATTAAAGATGCAGTCTATTAAAACTTTGTTTTCTCTTTGATGATGCATTGATCATAATTATCTTGTCATATGTCACTAAAGGCAGTGACAGGGTGGTAATCCAGCTTTACAAGTTTAAAATAAACCCTGTTATTTATTATCAAGCCTGTGAATTCTGGAATTTTTAGTCAAGTATGCAAAACACTTTAAAGAACAGTTGAGAAAAATAAAACCTAGTGTTAAAAAAAAAATCTGACTATCAAAGCACCTTGCTTTCAAAGTCATGGTGTTAAGTAGTATGAATAATGCCTTCCCACACCCAGTATAAGACACAGCAAATGGGGCTCACTAAATGCTTAATCATAAGATGTAAATTAAACTGGATTCCAGGCAGATGAAGCTGGGCACATGAGGGATAAAAGAAGAGATGTCAATAAGAGAATCCAGAATGATGTATGCATTTTAAAAGGTTGGATTAGGTTGAACATAGGTCTCAGCTACCGTGTGCTCAATTAGAATTAATAAAAGCAGGAAAGATACACAGCTACCAAGTAAGAAAGCTCAGGTAGTAGTAAGAGCAGCACTCGTTTTAAAAATAAGGGTATTTATTCTCTGCCCTTTTAAAAAATATCACCGGTGGATATGGGGAATTCTAGATCCAGCATTATTGCATCTGTAAGAGAAAATACACATATAAAGATTAATTATGGCTGAGGCAGAAACAGGGAGGCTAATATTACCTCACATACTGAAGCTTCACATACTGCAGGAAAAAGTCTGTTCTGTCTGAAAGGGAGAGCAAACCTCTCCTGATTAAACTGCTGTTTTATTTATCTTTATTATTATTTTTAAGATTTTACTTATTATTTCCAGAGAGAGAGGAAGGGAGAGAGGCGGAGAGAGAGACATCAATATATGGTTGGCTTTCACCTGCCTCCAGCTACAGACCTGGCTGGAGACCTGGCTTGCAACCTGGTCATGTGCCCTGGCTGGGGATTTAACCAGCAACCTTTGGGTTCTCAGGCCAGTGCCTTATCCACTGTGCCACCACTTTTTAGTCTTAAAGGCATTTTAGTTATGTTTACACAGTAACTATTTTAATTAATAGGAAATTGAATTAAAAAGGAGCTGTATAAACTGTTGAAAAGGGCATTTTCCCTCAAACCATTGAAACTATAAAAAGATTTAATAAAAAATTTTGCTCCTTAATTTCTCATGTTCTAAATCCTGTGAAAGAAACTAAATCATATTTCAGTAAATGAAATAAATGTCATCAAGATATCAAAAAAGTTTCAAGTTAAATTTTAGATAATGACTTCTTTTATACTGTGTCTTTTGAGGGAATTAAAGAAATCTGAAACATCTAATTAACTTCCAAAATATTCTTACAACATTAATCTTAATTTATGGACAGTGATGGAAGGAGAAAGCCCTTTGGAAATATGAATCTTAAATAATCTTTATTAATTGTTTTATTTTAAAGATTTTATTTATTTTTAGAGAGAGGGGAAGGGAGAGAGGCAGAGAGGGAGAGAGACATCAACGTATGGTTGCCTTTCACCTGCCTCCAGCTATGGACCTGACTGGAGACCTGGTTTGCAATTTGGTTACGTGCCTTTGCTAGGAATCAAACCAGAAACTTTTGGGTTCACAGGCTGGTGCCTTACCCATTGTGCCACCAGCCAGGGCCAAAAATCTTTATTTTTAAGCCAACTGCTCGCATCATTGAGTCACTCTATAGAATGCAGAAACAAGGCAACAATTTGAGTTCAGTGACTTTACAAGTAACTGATATTTTTAAATAACTTTAAAATGTTAGTTTAAAGTGAGAAGTACACATGCATAAATGCTATATAACTATATATATTGTACAAACTAGATAGATAATGGAAAAGAAAATGCATTCATTTTTTATTAAAGGCAGAGAGCTTTGAAATATGTCATCTCTCAAAATTCTGTGATGTGTTTATTATTCTCATTTTAAATATAAAGAGAGGTTAAGTTGTCTGCCCTACTTTACATAGCTCATAACTAGTGAAGCTGATAAATCTAAGCCTATCTATCTATTTATCTAATCTATAATGAACTATCTTTTAGAAAAGTTTTGGAACCACAACAATTTTGAACGAAAATTTCAGAGTTCATAGTTACCCCTTATCTCCATAGATACATAGATTCTCCATTATCAATATCCCCCTCTAAGGAGATGGATTTGTTATAATCTGTGAACATATGTTAACACATCATTATCACCCAAAGTCTATATTTTACATTAGGGTTCACTCTTGGTGTTGTGCACACCACAGATTTAGGAAAATAGATAACGACAGATACCTAACATTATAACGTTATACAGAGTACTTTCACTGACCTAAAATCCTCTGTGTTCCACCTATTCATCCCTTTCTACCCTCTAATCATGGCAACCACCAAGTATTTCATTTTCTCCACAATTTTTTTTTTCAGGATGTTATGTAATTGGAATCATATAGTCTGTACCTTTTTCAGATTGGCTTTTTCACTTATCAATATGCACTTAAGACTTCTCCATGCTTTTTCATGCCTTGATGGATTATTTCTTCTTAGCTCTGAGTAATATTACATTGTTTGGATATATCACCTAATAAAGTACATCTTAGTTAATTCCAAGTTTGGGCAATTATAAATAATGCTGCTATAAATATCTCTATGCAGATATTTGAGGGACATAAGCTTCCAATTTCTTTCTTACTTCAATAAGGAATAATAGCACATTTAGTTTCATGAGTAACTGCCAAACTTTCTCCCAAAGAAGCTGTAATATATTGCATTCCCACCAGAATGAATGAGAGTTCTTGCTGCTCCACATCCTTGCCCAGACTTGGGATGGTCAGTGTTCTGGATTTTGATCATTCAAATAGGTTTATATTGATATTTAATTGTTTCTTTAATTTGTATTTCCTTTATGATAAATGATGTGGAGCATTTTTCATATACTTATTTGCCACCTGCGTATATTTTTGGTGACTTCCCCATTACATTCTTTTCTGTGTTCTTTGAATATTTTGGATAATAGGTTTTTATCAGATATATATTTTATAAATGTTTTCTCCCATAACTTCTTAAAGTAACTACAGAAATTTCCCCCCTAAATGCTTGGGAAAATCAGGAAAACAATTCTAAAATGATAAAACATCACCAGCTGATTTTGATTTTTTTTGCAACTTCTACTGATTGGGTCTTTGTTTTAATTTTCTGTTGTTGCTGTTACAAATTACCACAAATTTGGTGGTGTAAAACAAAACAGAGGTATTCTCTTATATTTCTGGAGGTAAGAAGTCCAGAATGAGTTTTATGTGGCTTAAGTCAAGGTATCTGGTTATTGAAATAGTGATGTATTGATTATAAAATGCTGCATCAGATCCTACTTTGGGTTTTATGTGGTCTTTGGTATATGCATACTGTTTTATTTCCAATAATTGGAATTGTGAAACACAACTGGCCCAAAAGGTTTGCCGACCTGTACTTGGTATTGAACAACTAAAAAATCTGTAAAACTTTACCACAACTTTAATCAACAATCAAGTTAATAGGACACATTTTAAACTTCTAATTAAAATTGGACAAAAAAATACTCCTATAACAATTATTATTGAGCACAACAATAAAAATATGACCCATGAAATTCAATGAAATACTCAATTGATGGCCAAAGCTTCTGATTTTAGGAGAAAATTCAATGAGTATGTGTGTGTGTGTGTGTGTGTGTGTGTGCGTGTGTGTGTTTATTCACTGGATTATAAGACTGGTAAGATGGATAAAAAGTATACAAAGTATTAAGGATTTATTACTAAATTGGTAAAAGACAATTTGGAATAAACATTGCTAAATATTATAGTAGATTGCAATTTGATGAAGGGGAAGGGTACTACAAAATGAAGGTGGGTTTAGATATTAACAGAGAAAAAATGAAGATTTATATTACAATAAACTAAATTATATAAAGAGAAATGTAAATAAAACTTTAGCTGTGATGATTGCTCATATTTAATATGCCAGAGTAAATTAAAATTAGGGGTGGTGAACTGAAAGGTGAAAAATAGCATATTTGACTCTTACTAAAGGAAGAAACTGTGGCCAGTGTTTTTTCTTTAATCCTATAATAACAAATGCTAACATTATATTTTAACATTTTGCTTCATTAGAGTTTAATGGATTATTGCAAGTAGAGGATCAACAGAGTTTTTTAAATTCTTTAAATTTTCTATGACAATTTAATTATGGTAATATTAAGTGTTTTGAGGAAATAATCAACAAATTACAATCTTACTTGTCTGTCAAAAAGATTAGTTTCTTTCTTATAAAATTTTTAGTTATACCAACTGGACCTTTTTAACACATTGTGTTAGATGCACACAGGTTGATTTTATTGTATCAGGAATCATTTATAGTTGTCATGGGACTTGCGATAATTACACGTAACTTTGATGTTTTAAATAAAATAATGAATTGTTTTTGCCCATTCTACTATTGCTTTTTGAGTTAACATATGTACAGGGGTTCATCCTACAATTATTTTTCTAGCAATTTAATCTAACTCCTAGCACATTTTTATTCCTCCAGTGACTTTTTAATGCTTACCTCAAACTAAATGTGACCACAATAAAAACATACCTTTAATTAATCAATTTTTCATGTTGCCAAATGTTTTTGATCAATAAGAGTCACCTTGGTGTATTCTTATTCTTAAATGGCTTTATCACTCATATGTTTTTATATATATTGATAAGAAGATGCCCAATATAAGTAAGTAAAATCATAAAGAGCAGAGCAAAGAAGAAGATTCATGTTTCAAATCCAGAGTTTTACTTTTTTTGGAAATAATCAATGGGGTAAGCTCAAGTATCTGACAGGTATCCTAGATAGTATTAATTATTATTGTTAATGTTAAATTTTCTTTAAGTGCAGATGAAATTCCTTATAATCTGTATATTATCATACAAGAAAGTATTCAACATTTGTATCTGAAAATACCCTTTAAATGTCTGCAGTTCTAGCAAGTTGACTAAAGCAATGAGCAACGCAAACTTGAAAATGGAAGCCCTTAAGTCAATTGCTATTCTGATTACTCCAGTGAAAGTTCTGGATAAGAAGGGCGTAAGATCCTCTGATCTAGACTGGATCTCTTCAAATTGAATGTGGATATGAATCACCTGTGGGTCAAGTTAAAGAGCGGATTCTAATTCAGTAGGTTTGAAGTGGGACCTGAGAGACGGTATTTCGAACAAGCTTTCAGGTGATGCCATATTGCTGGTCAGTGGCCATTGCTGGCCCCGGGGGCCATGAGGGGACTGCAGCTCAGACTCTAATGGGTTAGCTCATGGACACCTATGTTCTGTTTCTAAAAATTCTTCTGGCAATCAAATAGGCAAGTAAGGGTTGAAGAACAGTGCTCAAGAGCAATGCCATGATTTAAAACATCTTGCAAAACTTTTGAGATCTGATGGCTAAAATTGTAAAAGTTCATCCATTTCAAAGCCCTGGAGGCCTGTAACTAATACACTTTTAATGGTTGCCATGCAAACAAGAATACCTCTAAAGCCCCAAGTAGTCTTGAAAAGCCCACTTGGGACAAATAATACTTTTAATTAAGACAAATTGACCCTTAGGATCAAGTTATTAATGCTATTGTCCCTTCTCTATCATTAGCAGACATCAGTGGGTCGATCAATATGAGTAGCAAATGAATACTCTGTGTAGTCATAATTGTACTCTCTCTGAATATTTTTTGAAGCCAGTTATGTAGCTTTAATGTACCTCTGATTTAGTCATCCCCTTGGAGTGCAATTTTAAACTGTTGCTCCCTCAGTTTAGAAACCTGTTTGTGGTTATAACCCAGTTAGTTTAAATTGATTCTTTCCCTCTGTACCCAATTAGCAGTTATGGTTTTCAGAGCCCAAAGGGGAAAGATGTGTATTGGTGTTAGAGAATTGAGGTGATTAAATACCAAAACACAAAGACAAAAACAAGATGAAAAACAAACCAACTTATCATTAGTCATCTTGGAAAACTTACTGCAACCATTTTTGGTTTAATTATTCTAACCTTTTATTTGTTTTTATATAGGAAGTTCATCTACAGTGTTTACAAATTCTATACATGACAATGCCAATGGCGAGTAAAATGATTAATTCTGTCCTTAATACAAATTCCTCTCCCTTTACCTCATCTTACCTCAATGATCCTTGTATTCTCTCCCTCCAGGAAACTGGAGCCTTCTCATGCTTCTCATGTTCTAAGCCCTATTTTCTGGTTAATTACAAAATAGCTACCTATAAAGTATGCCATCTAGAGATTGTTACCCCTATTTCTATTATTAGAATTCACTTTCTTTCAAACTTAAGCCAAAACCAAAATAATTTCAAGGTATATGAACTGAAGCATCATTAAGAGTCAGGAAAACCATTGGCACAGAGTGAACTTTTAGCATTATTGATCTTGTACTTCATCCAGACACCTAATTGGTCCTGGCTGTGGTCTATATTTAGCACTTATTTGGAGAAAAACTTACAAGTTGCCATTCTGGCTGAACTCGTTAGTTTCCCCCCCCATCCCTTGCCCAACATAAGGTACAACTGGGCACTCTCTGTCTCAGAATGGCTGGAGTCAAGCCTAGACAATGAGCACTAAGAAGAAATGGAGCAAAAAGTTCTATTAATTTGCCGAGGCTGGTGTAATGAAGTGCTCCAGGTTGGATGACTTAAACAACAGAAATTTATTGTCTCAGTTCCAGAGGATAGAAGTCTGAAATCCAGGTGTTGACAGAGGTGATTCCTTCTGAGGGCTCTGAGGAAATAGTGGTCCCATGTCCCTCTCCTAGTTTTGACAATTTGCCAACAGCCTTTAGTGTTCCTTGTCTCATAGATGCAGCACTCAGATCTCTTCCGTAATGTTCCTATGGAGCTTTCCCATCCCAAGTGTCTCTGTCTGTGAACACCAGTCATTTTAGATTAGGGCCAACTCTAGTGAACTCATTTCAACCTGACTACTACTATAAAAACCCAATTTCTAAATATGGTCACATTCTGAGGTACAAGGTGTGTATATTAGAACTTCAGTGCGTACACATGGGAGGACACATTTCAACCCCAAACACAAAGTCAACTATTTGAGTTCCTCTGCTCCTAAGGATCAGCTGGGTGGAACTTTAGTTATGACTGCAGAAGGGGACTGAGACTCCCTGACTTAATTAGGAAAACTATATAAATACCTGATCTTCCTGAACCCCTTCATCAAAAAGATTTACTATTAAGTAACACTCATTAGAAGCTTACTGTGTGATAGGCATCCTTCTAAGTGTTTTTCGTATTTATTCCACACAGCCACCGTCAGAGCTTGTTGTAAAGAAGAGGGAACTAAGACAAAGGAAAGTGATGCAGTTTGCCCAGGATCACAGAGTAGGAGGAAGGGACAAAATTCAGATTCAGGGAATCTGACTCTGGAGTCTCCGTTCTTAGCCACAGTGGGAGGCTGCAGTGAACCCACCTGTCTGTCAGTCAGCAAAGTACTGACTGAGCAATGACTGGTTTCAAGGGTTTCCTGCTAGAGATCAGGGTCCATGTGTACAAGGAGATTTTCCTACTGTTTAACAGGAACTAAATATTGAACACGGATGAAATCTTCTTTTCAGTTCAAAGTATAGGATGTAGATTTTGTCTGCTTTGTTTAGACCCTTAATTACATCAATGAACAAATATGTAAGTAGAATGTGAATAACCAAAAGAACGCGACAGAAACCACGGAGCAAAAAAATGAAAGGAAAAATAAAAACACAAAACTACAGTACTTAAAAAAGGTTCTCATAGTTTTTCATTTAAAATGCATTAAAATTGAGGAGAAAACAGATATTTAGTTTCTTCAGAGAACACAGGTAATTATAAAACTCTTTTTGAAGGGTTTAAACCATTTTCCTTTGCTGTGAGGATAGCAAACTCAAGGCAAGAATACTAGACCCCGCAGAGCCTTTGCTGGTTGTGAGAAGAATTATACTTCTTGTTGCACTGACAGTATTTTTTTCCCTCCAGTCCGTAGTTCATTTGGAATCAATCATGTAGAGATCAGTTAAAGGGGCCACTGGGTATATGGTAAAGAGATACTTGAAGATATTTCTTCAGAGTCAGGGACCTTAAGAAGGAATAACAGATGAGTTTCTAATGAAAGGAGTTGGGATCTACCTAATTATTAGCTTTCCACAGAGGTGGCAAGTGTGACATGGAGCCCTTTGAGAATCTAGGACTGAAAAGAAAGGAACATGAAACTTTGGTAGAAACTAGTAAGAAACATGAACACCAAAATAGCAGGAGAAGCAAAATAATTAGGCAAATCACTATTTGTTTAATAGTGCCTAAGAGTGATAATCAATTTTTTAAAGGTTGTATTCATTATTTTTAGAGAGAAGGGTAGGGAGGGAGGAAGGGAGAGAAACATCAATGCATGGTTATCTTTCACCTGCCTCCAACGGGGAACTGGCTGGAGACCTGGTTTTCAATCTGCTTATGTGCCCTGGCTGGTAGTCAAATTGGTGACCTTTGGGCCTGTTTCTTTATCTTGCCCCAAGTGGTTCATTCTTTTCTCCTTCTCTTAACCAGTATTTATTATGAGCATTTATGTTCATTTCCGCCTGGTGGTGATGGTCTGTTTTTCCCTTATGTAAGGGAACTTGCATTGAAACCTGGCATCCCAGTGTTCACAACATTAGTGAGAAGGGGACAGAAGCACAGCTTAGAAAAGACAAAAAGTCTTTTAATAGGTCAAGTACGGGGTCAGTGGGGGAAACAGATCAGTGTTAGGCGGCAAGCTAGTAGCAAACCTCGCAGAGGGTGGTT
Organism: Noctilio leporinus; assembly: GCA_004026585.1. Taxonomy (NCBI): domain Eukaryota; kingdom Metazoa; phylum Chordata; class Mammalia; order Chiroptera; family Noctilionidae; genus Noctilio; species Noctilio leporinus. Next base: position 109,500 of record PVIW01001034.1, read on the forward strand.
CCGGTTGGACAGAAGGTCAGAGATCACAAAAGTGCCCTAGAAGATCTGTGAGCAATGAAGGAGCAGGCAGAGCTGCGAGAGGAAAGGGAGCCTTACCCTTAACAGCGTAAATGCTCAGTGAGTGTGGAAAGGCCTGCTTTAGCCCGGAACTTGCATCGGTTTCTTGTGGATTAGGAATCAACCTTCAAGAACAGCTGGCCTGAGGCTTGTGAGTGGAGAGAATTAAAAACATTACATTAGTAAAGACACTTGAGAAAAATGACTGTTTGCAAACGTTTTGTAACCAATAAATAAAAACACATTCCTTTTCATATATTAAGCTCTCTTATCCTTCATCCAAAGATGCGATTTGAGTAGGGAAAAAATTATATAGTTTCCAAAGACCATATGTAATTTAGAGATTTGTTTTATGGGAAACATATTCTCAAACAGAATATTGAAGTACAGGCTAAGACTCCATCCTTCCTATTTTTGACCATGTCCCTTAGGGGACCGTGGAACGTGCTACAACTTGGATGGTCCCCTCAGACTGAATCACACTGTGAGGCAATTCAGAGTTCACTTCAGCTACATTCAGTCTTGTGTATGTTATCCTTTAGTCACCAAGATGCTGTCTCACTAAAGAAACTAATTCATTATAATCTGCTTGCCTGGAGAGGTTGGTGACAATTTTGTGAAGGGCAAGTTTCTATGGATACTGATAGACAAGAATTGTAAGGCATTCTGAGGCTGGACATCACAAGTTGAGGATTTTCACAGACTGGTCCCAATATACTTTTCCAGTCTAATCACTGGTTATTCATTTTACCAATTCAGCAATAACCAGTGCTCTTAAAGAACAAAACTGATATTCTGCCCTGTTGCCATTTATGGTGAACATACAAATCATATTCCACAGTTAGGAAGAAATTATGCCTTGTACCCTAACGTGAACAATAATTATAACAACCAAAATGAGTCACCCTGACTTACTCACTCAAAAAAAATAATAAAATAATGACATGTTGGTATTTTCAAGGGTTGCTGACTCCCCAAGAAAAACACCTTTATCTCTGACTTTTCAATTGTTAATAGCTTAAGAAAGATAATAATCTTTGTGAATAATCACATGAGAAAATTTCAACATGACAAGCTACAGACTGTCCAATGTGACAAGATATAAACTGCATTGATGGGATTGTGCCTTTTTTGCCTTCTAGTGTATTTTGTAAAAAAATTATTTGGCAAGTCAATTTCTTATTGCAAATTATTTTATAAATGCTTTGTTATTTCTGATATTTTCTCAAATATTATTCTGTTTCTCCTGGGTCCCCTGCCGCTGGTCCATACTTTCTTACCTCTGGCTTTATACTGCTATTTTTCTATTTTTTCCCTCTGCTTTTACCTCTAACACAGACTTTTCCTTCTTTATAGCCCAGATGAAATCTTGCCACCTCTATAAAAGTTTGACCTAGCCTTATATTAATCTCTTCTTCTACTATGTTCCAGTACTATTTTGTTAAACCTATAATATTTTATGACTGTCCAGCCATAAAGTTTCAGATATCTACATCTTGGATTATACCTGGAAATTGGAAAATATTGATATATATGGATATATGCTAATCAATGTCCATATGAGAAAAACTTTGGCACACACTTTGTCAAATTTAACATTTTGATAATAATTCTGCCTATATATTAGTTTGGTCTTTTTCAATCTATATAATCTACATAAGATTATCTATAAAGTAAATTATATTGTTGTAAAATAAATATCTTAAGTATATTAATATTATCTTTGCTTAGCTTAAAAATATAAACTTTAAAAAATGTTGTGATATCCTAAATATTTTATATTTTACTCAATGAGAAAGATTCCTCCTATTGGCTATCAGTTTCAATAATAAGCATGTATAATTAAATTATGTATTATATATGTATATATAATTTTTTTCTTGCTTTGCTTAATTATATTTGTGTGAGGCAGATGGGCCAGTTTATAGAATACTAAGGACCTGGAAAATAAATTCATTTCTGATAGACAAGTTTGAAACACATGCTTAATATTTATATAAAATATAAACATTCATATAACAGGGTATTTAAATAATGCATATTCCATAATTTGATCTGTTTCTACTTATAGAGAAAGAGAAATAATACTATCAAACTCAGAATTAGAATTCAGCATTTGGAAAATATTTTATTTTGCCTCAGTAATGCATTAAGGCTTTAAGCTTAGTGCTAATAGCATATATTCTGCACCCAATTCAAACTTTACTTTTTACAAGTTACCAGACTCAATCACTGATTAAGACGTGTTTTGCTGTATTCACTATATTTCTTTTGGGAGAACTTAGAAGTATGTGACACAAGTGAAGTGCTCATGTTAGCTATTATTACTTTCATAAAGAATCACAGAATGCTTACAACAGAATGTTCACAGAAAGCTTCTCTGCTTTCATGATTACACCATTATTTATATATTCTTCACATGTTGAATCAAAAGCCAATTCAGAAATCTTCAGAACTAGTGCATTTTGGGGCAAGATATTTCTATTTCAGAGCATATGATATTAATTCTCGGTAATAATTTCTCAAAGCTTCCTGGTAGCCACTAATTATTGCAATTTCTATGACTAAAATTTAGGTTTTGTTTATTTTAGATACTTTTGTTATAGTATTAAAATTGTTCTATAAATTAATAGCTGATTAAATGATTTAGCATCTGGATTTCATTGAGCAACTATTAAATCCATGAAACATTACTGATTTCATCTATAATTCATGGCAGAGAATTTTAGATTATTTCCAGAACAATTGATAATATCTGTTTAATTTTAATCTTACTTTAAAATACTCATCACCCTGGCTGGTGTGGTTCAGTGGATTGGTGCCCGCCTGCTAACCCAAGGGTCATTGGTTCAATTGCCAGCTGGGGCACATACCCAGGTTGCAAGCCAGGTCTCCAGCCAGGTCCATAGCTGGAGGCAGGTGAAAGGCAACCATACCTTGATGTTTCTCTCCCTTTCTTCCTCCCTCCCAGCCCTTCTCTCTAGAAATAGTGAATGTCACCTTTAAAAATAAATAAAATACTCATCAAATTTACAATTTTCAAACTTTATCATATAAAAAGTAAAATACTGTATCAGCAAGGTTATATATATCACAAAATGATGCATGCTCATATGGAAAACCATCAATATCAGTACTTCATGTTATCCAATTTATGTTTATTTTGCTTTCCTTTTTAAGGGGTTGGGAAAACTTAGAAAAAAAAATCACCAGCAAAATTAGCACTTGTGGAACTAGTAAGAGTTAAGGCCATAAGGGTCAAGTCATTCATTATATAGGCAGAACTACCAGGAAAACCAACAATGGGCACTTGTACTACTGAGGCAGGGCCAGTATATCTAGAAACACAACTTGAATCAAATGGCTTACCATGACGGTTACGAATTGCCTGTGACAGTATCTATTTCGATTGCTGTAATGTTTCAGCTACAAAACAAACACTGTTAGCACAGACATACACACACACTAAAAAATGTCCATGGTTTCAATTATTCTTCATCCAAGATAATGACCAAGTTGTTAGACATTTTATTTCTGTGGGTGGATTATGGTGTCAGTTTATAAGCAAAGGAACTATCTTTAGTTTAGTTCAATGAAGTGCTATTCATGTTAATATTACTTGGGAAGGAATATGGCACTTGGTATTCCAACTAATCTGAAACTTTGATTTACTGAATTTAGCTGGAGCTCACAGTCATCCCAGTCATGCCAAAAATGTTGGCCTTTAACAATATAAATGTTGTTTCAAATTTGGGATAACTCTTAAGTCCCACTTGAAGGCTCTTAAAAAATGTCTTTACACAGAGGTCCCCCAAAATAAAAGGTTCTTTAAAAATATTTGAGAACTTGGCCAGAGGTGCAAAGCATCAAATAATTAATTTTTAAGACAAAAGGAGGTAGAAGCTAAATCCAAATCAGTGTTTGGGCATATGAAATGGAATTAACAATTTATTGGAGTATAATATGGTCTATACAGGCAATATTTTAAGCTTTGGAAAAATACCTGTTACTCTAAAGCATTTACTCAAGAAGGAAAACTGAATTGGGAAAGCTGATTAACTTCAACTTGCAAATAATTTGAGGAAAGTAGTTAGTCTGATGAGATAGAAGTGCATTTTGGAATTCACCAAATCCAGCCTCTTTCCAAAATCCAGCCTATTTCCAAAAGAGAAAGATCTATTTTTTCCAATAATTTTTTGTTTTGTTTTGTTTATTTATTCAAAATGAGTTATCCTTACAATCAGTGCTGGCTTACACAGTGTGGCCTGAAAGCTGTTTTGGGAAAGGCCAAATATGTGTGCTTTAAGATGCAGCATAACTGTGTGCCATTCCAGTTTCCCAACCTAGTCAGGAATTTTCTAGAAGAATAATTTGAGTAAAATACTTTATATCACAATATAGAAGTCTTAATAGTTTATCTAGTAAGATGATAAAATCTAGAATAGAAAATATAGAAAGATCAAGGGGGCAAGCAACATCAGTATAAGATATACACAAGAAAATTATGTGAAATTAAGCATCTTTTATCATTTCTTGAGCTGGTGGGTTTATGTTTCTTTAAATCACCTAATAGAAAGCCTTTTCATCCCTGGCTGGTGGCACAGTGGATAAGGCACCAGCCTGCAAACCCAAGGGTCGCTGGTTCGATTCTCCAGCCAGGGCACATAACCAGGTTGCAAGCCAGGTCTCCAGCAAGCTCCATAGCTGGAGGCAGGTGAAAGGCAACCATACAATTGATGTTTCTCACCCTCTCTGCCTCTCTCCCTTGCTCTCTCTCTGGAAGTAGTAAATAAAATATTTTTTAAATTCTTTTTCAGTTTTTCTTCTTTTTTTAAAGATTTTATTCATTATTTTTAGAAAGAAGGGCAAGGAAGAAGGAAGAAAGGGAGGGAGACATCTATGTATGGTTGCCTTTCACCTGCCTCCAGCTACGGACCTGGCTGGAGACCTGGCTTGCAACTTGGTTATGTGTCTGGCTGGGAATTGAATCAGCGACCTTTGGGTTCATAGGCCAGTGCCAGTTCCTATCCACTGTGCCACCAGCCAGGGCTCTATTAACTTCTTCTTCTTCTTCTTCTTCTTTTTTTTTTTTTTTTTGACCTTTGAAGGAAATTTTTGAACATATAAGATATTTTGATTTGTTATTTGTGCTGAAAACATTTTAAAAAATATTTTATTTATTATTTCTAGAGAGAGGGGAAGAGAGAGAGACAGAGAGGCAGAGAGACACCAATGTATGGTTGCCTGCCTCCAGCCACAAAGCTGGCTGGAGACCTGGCTTGCTTGCAACCTGGCCATGTGCCCTGGCAGGGAATCGAACATTTGGGTCCACATGCAGGCACCTTATCCACTGTGTCACCAGCCAGGGCTGAAAACAGTTTTTAACCCATCATTTAGAATTTTTTTTGTTTTTGCTAATTTTTCAATTTTTATTTTTTTTTAAGTAGTCATCATTGCCTCTATAGTCTTGAGTTTTCTGACTTGATTGAGAACTCACAGTACCTAAAATATATTATTTTATTATTCCTCAAAGTATATTATTGTACATGTTATATTGTACACTTGTGGGTACATTGTATAATGTATACACATTGCACTGTATATACATTCTTCTATCAGACCATAATCTAGCCTAGATTGCTGCCATTGTCTCTATGCATACATAGTAAAAACTGGAAAATGTGCACCGCTATGTTCCTACAGATCAACTGAATTTGAATCAGTTCCTATCTACATTCATATATAATAGTGGTCCTTCTTCCTTTAATGATGGTGCAGTTTCCTTCACCAAGAATGAGAAATTTAAAATACTCCTGTGAATGTTATGGTCTTCAATTCAGTAAGACTTTTTACTAGTTTCCTAGTAGAAGTGTTTCTGCTGTAGTAGCCAGAATCTTGAAATCTGCAGAGCCTAGAGCTGCAAGAACAGAAACATAAATTCTCCCAAATATGTCACTGGCTGTGATGGTAAGTAGAACCACTCTTGCATCCACTATTTGATTTGGGTTTTCTACCTTCTGGGATGCAGGAGGTAGATTATATAAATTTTTATAAAGTGTATGCTATGCTACTGTGTACTAGAGAAGGATGCTCCATCTTATTGACTTCCTTCAACAATATGTTCCATAACTTTATGAGGCTATTTATGAGTGGTGCTATATGTGATGTAAAAGTAAATTTCATGCCTTACTCAATGTGTGGAGTCCTGTGTTAAACATTCTATTAACCCTCGGAGGTGGATGCTCTCTGGTGAGCATTCACTTGTGACTCAAAGATTTTTACACTCTACCAATCCTCCCCTGTCCACCCACATATAATTACCCCAGATTCCCTTACCTCTATCTTGCAATCTTGTTCACTTCCAAGTTTCTGGTCAAGCCCATTGTATCTGCCCATGATTATGTATATATTCTAACCACTTCTCTTTCCACTCAAGGTGGATTACCTAGTAAAATACTTTAGGTTGATCAGGAGAATTTTCCTTCATTATGTTCCTTCAAGGTGAGCCCTGAGTAGGGAGGGATAGAGGGGAAGCTACCATCACTTTTTTTTTTGTCTTGCACAAACAGAGTCAGCCTCTCTGTGAAGTAGCCTGGGGGTTTTCATCTTATCTCATCTGGGTGTATGTGGTCCCCCACTTGTGTCCATAGCTGTGAGAGATGAAAGAGGGTCTGGTTCTCTGGGAATAGATGGGATAGGAATCTGGGCTACATGCTTGTGGAACTGGCTTGCTCTGTCTGATCCTCAAGCTATATAAAGATGAAAGGTCTGGATAAAATAAAAGGTCTGGTAAACAAAAGATGCTATTCCTTAAGAATTTGTACCAATTGACTGAAAATGAGCTTCAGTCCCAGGATGAAGTAGCTTGTATATCAACCTATGTCAGCCCAGTAAAATTTGGTTGTATACAAGCAGACAAAAACTTTTTTTTTTTTTAATCCAAAATCATAATAGCTAACACAGAGTAGAAAATGGAAACTAGCTGGATCTCAAAACTGGGAATGAGGAGCATGTTGGAAGAAAGCAAATACTCAAGCTATTGCTCTCAGGACCGTGCTGTCATTTGTGCATCTCATGAAACTCTTATCTCCTCTCACGCCATTCCTGGTCACCTAAGTCAATTGCTTTTCTTTAAAGCTTTCTGCTAAATAACCTCAGATGCTATTTAAAACCAATGGACTTTTATTTACATTTTCAAAGAAAACCTAGGCCCTTTTAAGTGGCAATAAGAGCATGAATACATTTGTTACATGCCATTTTCTCCCAGACCACTAAAGGCTGATAAACTGAAGAGAGTGCATAAATTGTATTATTGTTCTGATCTGAAAGAGAATCAGAAAAGGCAAGTGTTACTATGGAAAAATTCACCTCTATTCTTTGAAATTTCCTAAGAAGGTAAATGCAACTTCTTTCTTTTCTTACCACAGGAAAGCAGTGTGATCATTGAAAATCACTGTTCATATTATAAAAATTGGTAAACTTTACATTTTTATGATAGATGATAAAAACACTACATTGGAATGGCAACAACTACTGTTTTACCATTTTAGAGGTTCAGAGCTGCCTGGGAGGTTGGATATGAGAGGAGGAAAAAGTGTTGCAACTGGATGACAAAATTAGCAAAAATTGTTTTTGCACTTCTAACTCAGCTGAGGTATGTTATACTAGGTGTGAAAAACAATGGAAGGAAACTTGCAAAAGGGATCTGTTCTGGTATTGAAAGAATTACTTAAAAAACATTTATTCAAGCTGTGCTATTGTTTGATAAATGGAAACATATTTTATAATATAAATATTTTGCCTTTCTGGTTAGTTCCAGGGTAGGGTATTTTTTGAACGCACATGTACCAGAGTTTATCCCAGAAGTGCTTAGCAGTTAGACAAAGTTACTATAATCCTTAAAAACAAGGCTATCAGGGAGCTTTGTACTCACCAAGAGACTTGCAAAATATTTTGAGAATTATCTGTGTCTTGCAGATGCTCTTAAGCCACAGATAAAATTACTTAGTGGGGAATTTATATTCCATAAAGGATTGTGCATTTGAGAGACTGGATTGAATGACTGATGGAGGTAAAATCCAAGCAATACCACATTTGTGTGTGAGCATCTCTCACTCCCCAGGGAACACAAGCGACTCACTGAGGTCCCCATCCCTGGTGTTTAGGGTGTTCCATCAGATGGACAGATGAAGGTCCCATGGAGCCCATTCTTAGGGGCCTAGCTAGAGGGAAAGATAAAGACAAAATGGACATTTAAATTTTGGGGGTGTTCTTGAATTAGATCTGGCATGTTGGATTAAACAGCTTAACTGTTATAGAATACATTCTTCTGATTATTTTATTTTTAATTTTATTGTTGTTGTATTATATCCATCCCTTTCTTTCTCCCCTCTGTCCCCTTCCCCACCCACCCACTCCCCCACAAAGTCAATCCCACTTGCTGTCCATGTCCATGGTTCTTCCATATTAGTTCCTTGATTAAACTGCTCCTCTTTTTTGCTTCTTCCTCCTCCTCCCCCTCCCCTCTGCCCACTGTTCATGTATCTGGTTCTGTTTTGCTTGTTGTTTGTTTTGTTCGCTATTGTCCTGTAATGGGTAAGATCGAATATTTGTCTTTCACCGACTGGTTTCACTAAGCATAATACTTTCCAGTTCTATTCATGTTGTTGCAAAGGGTAGGAGCTCCTTCTTTCTTTCTGCTGTGTAGTATTCCATTTTGTAAATGTACCAAAGTGTTTTGATCCACTAATCCACTGATGGGCACTTAGGCTATTTCCAGCACTTGGCTATTGTAAATAGTGCTGCTATGAACATAGGGGTACATAGGTTCTTCTGAATTGGTGTTTCAGGGTTCTTTGGGTATAGTCCTTGTAGTGGAATCCCTGGATCAAAAGGCAGTTCCATTTTTAGTTTTTTAAGGAAACTCCATACTGTTTTCCATAGTGGCTGCACCAGCCTGCATTCCCACCAACAGTGTATGAGGGTTCCCTTTGCCCCGCATCCTCGCCAACACTTGTTGTTTGTTGATTTGTTGATGATTGCCATTTTGACAGGTGTGAGGTGATAACTTTTTGTGGTTTTAATGTGCATTTCTCTGATGGCTAGTGATGTTGAACATTCTTTCATATGCATTTGGGCCCTTTGTGTATCTTCCTCAGAAAGTTGTCTGTTCAGGTCCTTTACCCACTTTTTAATTGGGCTGTCTGTCTTCCTGGTGTTCAGTCATATAAGTTTTTTATATATTTTGGTTATCAAACCCTTGTCTGAGGTATCATTGATAAATATGTTTTCACATACAGTTGGTTCTCTTTTAATTTTGCTGATGTGTTCTTCAGCTGAACAGAAACTTTTTAGTTTGATATAGTCCCATTTGTTTATTTGTTCTTTTATTTCCTTTATCCTTGGAGAAGTATGAGTAATCATATTTCTGTGTAGGATATCTAAAATTTTACTACCTCTATTTTCCTCCAGGACCTTTTTGGTGGCACTGCTTATGTTTAAGTCCTTTATCCATCTTGAGTTGATTCTGGTGTGTGGTGTAAGTTGGTGGTCTAGTTTTATTTTTTGCATGTCATTGTCCAGTTCTTCCAACACCATTTGTTGAAGGGACTGTTTGTTTTTACTCCATTTTATAGTCCCTCTCCCTTTGACGAATATTAATTGACCATCGAGTTCTGTGTTTATTTCTGGGTTCTCTATTCTGTTCCATTGATCTATATGTCTATTTTTATGCCAGTACCAGACAGTTTTGATGACAGAAGCCTTGTAGTATAGTTTGATATCCAGTATTGTGATTTCTCCTACCTTGTTCTTCTTTCTCAATATTACTGTGGCTATTTGTGGGTGTTTTTGGCTCCATTTAAATTTTTGAAGGATTTTTTTCTATCTCTGTGAAGTATGTCATTGGTACTTTAGTTGGGATTGCATTAAATCTATAGATTACTTTGGGGAGTATGGGCATTTATTTATTTTTTTTTAAGATTTTATTTCATTATTTTCAGAAAGAGGGGAAGGGAGAGAGGCAGAGAGGGAGAGAGACATCAACGTATGGTTGCTTTTCACCTGCCTCCAGCCACAGACCTTACTGGAGACCTGGTTTGCAACCTTGATATGTGCCCTGGCTGGGGAATCGAACCTGTGACTTTTGGGTTCGCAGGCCGGCACCTTATCCACTGTGCTACCAGCCAGGACTAAGTATGGACATTTTAATGATATTAATTCTTCCCATCTATGAACATGGTTTATGTTTCCATTTATTTGTATCTTCCTTAATTTCTTTCTTCAGTGTTCTATAGTTTTCTGAGTACAGGTCCTTTATTGGTTAAGTTTATTCCTAAGTACTTTATTTTTCTTGTTGCTATGGTAAATGGGATTTGTGTTCTAGCTTCTATCTCTAATGTTTCATTATTGATAAACAAAAATGCTTTTGATTTCTGAATATTGACTTTATATTCAGCAATTTTGCTAAATTTGCTTATTACATTGAGTACATTTTTGGTGGAGTCTTTTGGGTTTTGTATGTACACTATCATGTCATCTGCAAATAATGATAGTTTTACTTCCTCCTTTCCAATTTGGATATCTTTGATTCCTTTTTCTTCTCTGATGGCTATGGCTAGATCTTCCAAAACAATGTTGAACAGAAGTGGAGAAAGTGGACAGCCTTGTCTCGTTCCTGATCTTAGGGGGAAAGCTTTTATTTTTTGCCCATTGAGTATGATGTTGGCTTCAGGTTTTTCATATATGGCCTTTATGATTTTGAGGTATGCTCCCTCTATTCCCATTTTGCTGAGTGTTTTAATCATAAATGGTTGCTGTACTTTATCAAATGCTTTTTTTAAGCATCTATTGGTATAGTCATATGGTGTCTTTCATTTTGTTGATGTCATGTATTACATTTATTGATTTGTGAATGTTGTACCATCCTTGCATTCCTGGGATGAAACCCACTTGATCATGGTGTATGATCTTTTGAATGTATTGCTGGATCTGGTTGGCCAATATTTTGTGAGAATCTTAGCATCTATGTTCTTCAAAGATATTGGCCTATAGTTTTCTTTCTTGTGTCTTGATCTGGTTTGGGGATTAGAATAATACTGGCCTAAAAGAAAGAATTTTGTAGTCTTCTCTCTTCTTGGATTTTTTGGAATAGGTAAAGAAGGATAGGAGTTAGTTCTCTAAATGTTCAGTAAAATTCACCTGTGTAGCCATCTGGTCCAGGGCTCTTGTGCTTTGGGAGATTTTTGATTACTTCTTCAATTTCACTAGTTGTTATTGGTCTATTCAGGATTTCTGCTTCTTCTGGATTCAGTTTAGGTAGATTATACATTTCCAGAATTGTGTCCATTTCACCCAGGTTGTCATATAGTTGTTTGTAGTAATTTCTTACAATCCTTTGTATTTCTGAAGTATCAGTTGTGATTTCTCCTCTGAATTTCTGATTCTGTTTATTTGGGTCCTCTCTCTCTTTATCTTGATGAGTCAGGTTAAAGGCTTGTCAATTTTGTTTATTTTTTCAAAGAACCAGATCCTGGATTGATTGATTCTTTGAATTTTAGTTTTAATCTTTAAGTTATTTAATTCTGCCCTGACCTTGATGATTTCCTTCCTTCTACGTGCTCTAGGCTTTGTTTGTTGTTGCTTCTCTAGGTCTCACAGCTTTGTGGTTAGGTTGTTTGTATAAGCTTCTTCTGACCTTTTTGGGTAGGCCTGTATTGCTATGAATTTCCCTCTGAGCACTGCCTTTGCTGTGTCCCATAGGTTTTGGGCTGTTGTATATTCACTGTCATTTGTTTCCAGAAAGTTTTTGATTTCTTCTTTGATCTCATTGTTTACCATTCTTTACTTAAAAGCATGTTATTCAGTCTCCATGAGTTAGAGTGTTTTTTTTTTTTTTCCCTTGAGGTTGGTTTCTAGTTTCAATCCATTGTGATCTGAGAAGATGCTTGGTATGATTTCAATTTTTCTTTATTTGTGGAGGCTTGTCTTGCGACCTACCATGTGGCCTACTTTTGAGAATGTTCCATATGCAGTTGAAAAGAATGTATTTTGCTTCTTTGGGGTGAAAGGTTCTGTATATATGAGTTAGGTCCATTTCCTCTAGAGTGTGGTTCAATGTCACAATATCCTTGGTGGCTTTTATGTTTGGCAGATCTGTCCATTGTTGATAGTGGGGTATTAAAATCCCCTACTATTAGTGTGTTGCTGTCTATATCCTTCTTGAAGTCCTCCAAGATTTTCCTTATATATTTTGGAGCTCCTATGTTGGGTGCATATATGTTTACCAGAGTTATATCTTTTTGATGGATTGTTCCTTAAGTATTATGAAATGTCTTTCTTTGCCTATTTTTATGGCCTTCATCGTAAAATCTATTTTGTCTGAAATAAGTATTGCTACTCCAGCCTTTTTTTCATGTCCATTTGCTTGATATATATATTTCCATCCCTTCACTTTCAATCTGTGTTGATCTTTTGTTCTGAGGTGGGTATCTTGAAGACAGCATATATGTTTTCTTATCCATTTGGCCGCCCTCTGTATTTTGATTGGCAGACTTAATCCATTTACATTTAAGATTATTATTGATTGATACTTATTTATTGCCATTTTCCTCCTTTGTACCTGTGTTCCTCTCTGTCTCTCTCTGTTTTTTCATCTTCTTAAAGCAGACCCTTTAGCATTTTTTGAAATGCTGGTTTGGTAGGGATGTATTCTTTTAGTCTTCTTTTGACTGGGAAACTCCTTATTTCTCCTTCCATTTTGAATGAAAGCCTGCTGGTTATAGTATCCTTGGTTTCAGGACTTTGTTTTCCATTACTTGGAATATTTTTTGCCATTTCCTTTTGGCTTGTATAGTTTCTGTTGAATAATCATTTGATAACCTTATTGGTGCCCCCTTATATATTATTTGCTGTTTCTCTCTTGATGCTTTTAGGACTCTCTCTTTGCCTTTGAAACTTGCCATTTTAATTATGATGTGTCTTAGAGTGGTTCTGTTTGGATTGACCCTCATTGAGACCCTCTGTACTCCCTGTACTTGAGTAATATTTTCACTCATCATGTTAGGGAAGTTTTCTCTCATTACTTTTTTGAACAGGTTTTCCATTCCTTGTTTCTCTTCTCCTTCTGGTATCCCTATGATACTGATATTATTGCATTTCTTATTGTCCTGCAGCTCTCTTAAAACCTCTTCATTCTTGTTCAGCCTTTTTTCATTCTGTTGCATTCTTGGAATATTTTCCTACACTGTCCTCTAGCTCGCTAATCCTATTCCCTGCTTCCTCTAACCTGCTGTTGATTCCTTCCACTGTATTCTTCAATTCAGAAATTGTAATCTTCATTTCCTCCTGGCTCTTACTGATAGTTTCTACATCCTTTTTAATGCTGGTGTAATTCTCATTAAGTTCCTTATAGTTTCCCTGGAGTTGGTTGTAGTTTTCTTTGAGCTCACTAAGCTCATTGAGCTTCTCTATCATCATTATTTTTTTTAAGACTTTATTATTTTTAGAGAGAGGAGATGGGAGAGAGGCAGAGAGGGAGAGAGACATCAGTGTATGGTTGCCTTTCACCTGCCTCCAGCTAAGGACCTGGCTGGAGACCTGGCTTGCAACCTGGCCATGTGCCCTGGCTAGGAATTGAACCAGCAACCTTTAGGCTTGCAGGCTGGCACCTTATCTACTGTGCCACCAACCAGGGCTCTATCATCATTATTTTGAATTCCATTTCTGATAGTTGGCTTGCCTCTGTTTCATTTAGTGATCTTTCTGGGGATTCCTCTTTTCCTTTTGGTGACAAACTTTCTTTTTCTCCTTACTTTTAGGTTAAGTTTTAACCCAATCAGACTATGATGAGCTGCCAGGCTAAGGAACTGTTAGGCTCAAAGGATTGATATAGTTGTAATCCTATGGACCTGTGATCCACCGCCAGACTGAGATGCAGCTTGGGGGAACAGACCAATTCAGTTGTAAATCAATAAATTAGCTACCAAACTCAGGCCCTGCTGGGTTAGACAGAGAGGTTCAATTGTAATCCAATGGATCAGTCACCAGCTCAGGTGCTGCTTGGTGAGACAGACTCAGATGTAGATCAATGAATCTGTGATCAGCCATCACACTCAGATGCCACTGGGCTAGGCAGCAAGGTACAATTATAATCCAATGAATCTGTAGTCAGCTGCCAGGCTAAGGGGCCACTGGGCTAGACTGAAAGATTCTATTGTAATCCAATGAGTTTGTCATCAGCTGCCAGGCCCAGGGGCTACTGGGTGGGACAAACTAACTCAGTTGCAAACTAATAAATCCACAATCAGCCACCGGGCTCACATGCTACTGTGTGGGCTGTCTGACTGACCCAGCTGTAAGTCAGAGAGTTTGTAATCAGCCTCCAGGCCCAGGTGCTGCTGAGTGAGAAGGACTGACTTAGGTGCAAAGCAATCTTCATTTTTTCTTAGAAAACATAACCCACTCTTTTTTTCAGAGATTGCTCAAGTTATAGCAAAGAAAATCATGTAACTACTCCTATCAGAGTACATGAACAGAGAGAGGGCAGAAATTATTTTCCAAAATTCTACTAAAAACAATGTTTTCCCAACTGTGGTCCTAAATTAGAATTAGGTAGTACACTGTTTTTCCACATAATTAATAATATATGCTTTCATTAAAGTGAGTACATATTTATAAAGAATTAAAAGCATATAAAGTAAACAACAAAAAAGTCTTTGTTGTATTTAGGTTAAGATCATTTTGAGAACAGTTTGTTTTTTGTCTTTTTAAAATTTTTTTTAAAAGATTTTATTTATTATTTCCAGAGAGACAGGGATGGGAAAGAGGCAGAGAGGGAGCGAAACATCAATATATGGTTGCCTTTCACCTGCCTCCAGTTATGGATCTGGCTGGAGACTTGGCTTGCAACCTGGTTATGTGCCCTGGCTGGGGAATTGAACCAGTGACCTTTGGGTTCACAGGCCGGCGCCATTCCATTGAGCCACCAGCTGTGGGGAGAACAGTTTGTTTTAATATGTGAATTGAAACACTAGAAATTACACTGATTTATTTCATAGTGCTGAGGAACAAAAGCCACATAATAGGTAGGGGAGCTAAAAACAAGTATGCTCACTGTAACATTAATTTTTATGTATTTGAGAAGTTATAGTGCATGAATCATCACTTATTAATTTTCACTCTAGTCATTGTTTCATAATTTTATATAATTATCTAAAATAATGTTTTACCACCCTTAAAATGAACTCAAGCATAGATAAATAAATATAAGCTACACTGCACATTCCAGGTCTCTTATCTTATGGTGTCAGGAACTTGTAGGGGAAGGAGGGAAGGTGAGGAACAACAGCATAGAGCAAGTATGCAATGCAAATTGGTCATTTAATCTTTGCCTAATAAATCAATTAGGCAAGGCAATTATTGAAAATAAAAGCTTATTGCCTTCATAAAGAGTGAACATGTGTTTTGGATTTCATAAATTCTGCCTTAAATAGGTTTCATTTCCATACACTTAGTTCCTTTGTTAGCACTATTTTATCTCAAACATGAATATTTTGTTTTAACTTAGTTTTGAATTTATTTTTAATGAATTTTATTCCTTAGTTTCACTTTATGGGTGGCAAAATTAAGTAAAATTATGTCCAGATTTCTGCTACTGTTAGGCACATTATTGTTGCTGCCGAATTATGCAATATTTCTTTCTAGTCCTTCTGAGAAGACTAATATATGTATCAGTCAATGCCCAATAGAAGACAGAACCATCAAAACACAATATTAATAAAGAGTTAATTATTAGATAAGAATTATTAGGTGATCTTTTATTAACAAGGGATCATTTATAAAGGTGTAATACTAAATTTGGGAGACCTGAGAGAAAGATAACCCAGAGCTGGTAGTTTCTGGTCTGTCACCAGTCCTGTGCCTGACAGGACAAATTTTCAGAAACTGGAAAAAGACTTATGTAGAGAAGGCCACTTTGAGTGAAATGACTTGTTCTGTTTAGGACAAAGTCAGCCCATGGGGACACCACAGAAAAGGAACAAGATTAAACCATGACTTAATTCTCTCTTTTGGTCTTTCTTCAGTCTTCTCTAATTCTTCCTCTTAGCCTCTGAAGAAAAAATATTTAAAACATAAGAATAAAGCAAGAGGAAGACTACTTTTAAATTTTATATCACATTATTATTAAATAAGCCCTTTAAAGAAATACTTCTTCCTCTAGGAACACAGAGCAGTCTTTGACCTTGCTGTTTACTATTTGAACTTGCATGATAAATTGTAGGGGTTTTTTGTTTTGTTTTGTTTTGTTTTGTTGATTAGAGATCACATTATTTCCGTCTGGTAGAAAAGATAACCTATATTGTATCACCTTGTAGGGCATCCTTATTGACTTTCATTTTAATTAATGAGTTGAAAAATATCATTGACACCTTCTCAATCTATTCTGCATGAGTCTCTATTTAACTGGACCTATTTATAAATCAGAGGACACCAGAGTCCTGTTAATGAAATCCATACAGGTCAGCTTTGGGGCAAAAAGTAAAGTGGAGAAGGATAGATCATAAATCTCAAGGAGCAAATGGAAGCTATTCTACCCAATTAGAATCTTTGACCTTATATGGTATCTTATTTCTTTCCCAATATGATTAGTCAAATCATAAACACATTTTAAATTATTATGGATTTACATGTTATTTTTTCTTACTAATGAGGACACTATTGTGCAAATAAGTTATGTATATAAACCATTAAAACCATGTGAATGGCACAGATAAAAAAAAAAATAGAATTTCTTGAGGGAAAAACCTAACAACTAGAAGGTAGTAGAATCTCTATTATAATATTATAGTAATGCAAATTCCTCACATGTTCAATTGTGGGGAACTTGCATTATGAAATCCTTGCCAGGACAGGTGTAAGAGTTTCCTTGAAGGATGGTTGTCCATAATACAGTACCCTTGGCCCCACCCACATTCTTGATTTGAACCTGGGATCTAAATGACTGGCTTATTGAGTCATTAAGAAGAAAACCCATAAGCAAAAAAAAAAAAAAAAAAAGGTAGAAGAGTCAACCCCCTCAAAGTTTGATTAGCTCACATGTTAGTCTGGGCATGGGTATGTGTGTTCAGTGCCAGCATTCTACTAGTCTTACCTGTAATTATTCAGATTATTCTAGTATTGGCTATATATACCCTTCTTATTTGCTAAGATTCATAGCCATACTTTTTAAACAAGTTATTGAAGTCACCATTTGCTCTGTAATTAAGTAATTAGTTGTGCACCTTCTAACTTGTTTCAATTAGTCAATGATAAGTAAAAATAACATTGCCAATATCTTTTAAGTATGTTTATTTTCACATGGGTTGTAAAAGTATGTGAATTACCAACATTAGATTTTCTGATTTTGGGGGGGGCTTTGGAAGGAAAGTGAGACAAAATGAGCTAAAATATAAAATTCTAGGAAAAGAAGAACATTTCATCTTTTTAGATTTCAGAAGCTCAGCAAAATCCAAGCAAGGCAGATAAAATGAAAACCATACCTAATCAATGACAGTCAAAATTACTGAAACATGAAGACGAAAATAAAAATCTTAATGACTTCAAATGTTTAAATATAAGATGGATGGCTGAATTTTCAATAGATTCTATGGAAGACAAAAGTAATTGCATGACACTTTAAAACTGAAAAAATAATTTTAAAACCCTACTAACATAATATTCTCCACTTAGAAGTCACCTTTACCAATAGAGGCAAAATAAGACTTAAAAAAGCAAAAGCTGAGAGAATTACTAGATAGTACTTACAAGGCTGAATGAAAATAATTCCAGATAGAAATGTGGAGCTACAAGAAGACAAGAGCCTTGTAATTGGTGGTGTGTGGGAAAATACAAAACTACTTGTTCAAAGAAATATCAATAGTCTTCCCTCTTCTCCGCATCTTCACAAGCACTTGTTTGTTGATTTATGGTTATGGGAATGCAGATTGGTGCAGACACTGTGAAAAGCTGTATGGAGATATCTCAAAAAGTTAAAAATTAAACTGCCTTATGACCCAGAGATTCCACTTCTGGGAACTTATCTGAAGAAACCTGAAACATTAATTTGAAAGAATACAAGCACCCCTATGTTTATTGCAGCATAAGTTACAATTGCCAAGATTTGGGAGCAGCCAAAATGCCCATCAGTAGATGAGTGAATAAAACAACTGTGGTGCATTTACACAATGGAATACTACTCAGCCATAAAAGAGAAGAAATATTTACCCTTTATGACAGCATGTATAAACCTGGAGAACATTCTGCTAAGTGAAATAAGCCAGTCAGAGAAAGACAAATACCATGTGATTTTACTCACGTGTGGAATCTAATGAACAAACTGAACTAACAAGCAAAATAAAGAGAGACTCGTAGAGAGCAGGCTGACTGCTTTTGGGGGTTGGGGAGGGTAGTGGACAATTGGAAGGTGGGTTGTAAAAGTATGTGAACCAAGCAAAAAGAAGAAAGGACTCATGGACCAGACGGTGTGGTGATTGCTAGGGGAAGAGGTGTATAAGGAAGATAAATGAAATGAATACAATTACATATATATGATATATAAAATAAAGAAACAAAGTTAACATGTTGAGGAATTTAAAAAGTATGCAAAAGTACAATTTTTTGTTCTTGTCCCACTATTTTCCATTTTCTTTTGCCTTTCTTCTTATCTATCAATTATTTGAATACTTTAGCATTCAATTTTAATTAATTTATTTGCTTTTTAGATATCACTTTGCATTATTTTTTTCTTTATTGTTGATAGTATTGCAAATGTCTCCATTTTCCTCCCCTTTGTCCCCCTCCTTCCAGCCCCCCACTCCCCCTTCCCTCTCAACATCACCACACTATTGTCCTTGTCTATGGCTTATACATACATACATGTATTTGGCTAATCCCTCCACCTTCCTTCATCAGTCTCCCCTCCCCACTCTCCCCTGAGAGTTGTCAGTCTGCTCCATGTACTTATAATTTGCCCAATTTTATATAAACCCTGTAGGCATTAGGCTCCTTTTTTACACTAGAGTTGTCCTATGCCATCCTTTTTGCTGTAAAAAATCATGTGGATTTTAAAGTAATTAAGATGAAAAATGTTTTATTTAAAAACATTTACCTAGAGGTGTACCATTTCTGAAGATCTTTATTCCTCTGAACTGAGCTTGAATCTATCATTTCACTTCAGCATGAAAGAATTCCTTTAACGTATCTCAAAATTCATGTTTGCTTACAGCAATTCTCTTACATTATTTATCTAAAAATGTTTTTATTCACTTTTACTTTTGAAGAATATTTTCATAGGATACAGATTTCTTTGTATTTTCTTTTAACACTTTGAAGATGTCATTCCACAGTCTTAGTGTCTTCATAAGTTCTGATGAGAATTTGCTAGCAATTTTAACAATTGTTCCCTTGTGAATAAAATGTCAAATTTTTTCCTGTGGTTACTTTGTAGTTTTTCTTTAATCCTTGGTTCATAGCCATTTAACCTCATTTATGTATATTAGCATATTTTATTTAAAATTTCCCCTGTTTGGGCCTTCATGATTTTCTGGAATTTTAAATTTTATATCTTTTCCCTTATTTGGGAAATTAACTGCCATTGTTTTTTGAATTTTTTTCAATTTTTTTGGGGGGGTCTCATTCTCTCTTGTCTCCATCTAGGATTTTAATTAAATATATGTCCAGATATTTCCTTTTGGTCTACACATCACCGAGTCCCTTTCATGTTATTTATTTCCTCTCTCTCCTTCATCTTGGATAGTTTAAATCTACCTTCCAGTTGACTATTTTCTCCGCCATTTATATTTTGCTTTCAAACTCATCTAATAATTTGTTTTACTTCATAAATTTTATTTTTGATTTTAATTTTTCTATTAAAATTTATTAATAAAATTCACTATGAGAATGTATATTTTTATTTCATTAAGAATAATTGTAACAACTGGAAGTTCTTGCCTAGTAATCTTATATTAGTTCATCTTTATTCTGATCTCTGTTGATTGCTATGTTCTATTTTTTAATGTATCCTGAATATTGTAAATGTTATGCTTGGGAAATGAAACTCAGGATTTACTTATTTTGAAGAGTTTTTTTTTATTCATTTATTTTTAGACAGAGAGGATGGGAAGGAAAAAGAGAGGGAGAGAAACATCAGTGTGGTTGCCTGTCATGTGTCCCCAACTGGGGACCTGGCCTGCAGCCCAGAAATATGCCCTAACCGGGAATTGAACCAACTCTTTGGTTCAAAGACCAGCACTCAATCCATTGAGCCACAACAGCCAGGTGAAGTGTTCATATTTTCTTGTCAGGTAACAAATTAACTTTGTCAGAATAAGATTTCAAACTCTATTTTTTCTATGGTAGATGGCAACCTAAATCCATTTCTATCGTCTTGATCAAAACTTCAGGGTCTGTTTCAAATATTCATGGTTGAGAAATTAGCTAGAGACTTGTAATGATTTTCTGCACAACATTTGAGGCACCATTTCTCTGGCTTGCTTCTTTTTGATATTTGCCTCTCTTTTTAACAGTGCCTACCAGTACCCAGGGCTCTGACTTTTCAGTCCAGAAAAATGGTTCTATATAAGCATTTTTGTTGCTCCAAGATTAGTTATGACTACAACTTGCTTTAGTTTAAATTCATATCATATACTACTTGTCTTTTGAAAGGTATGCATTTCAGTTCTTATTGACTAACACCTGGGTTCTATCTATATATATTTTACTTGTGTTTATTTTATTCAGTTAGTTTCTCATTATTTAATAATATTTAAAATATTCTGATTAAATAAAACCTGCAAAACACAGACAAAAGTTCAGCACTTCATTCTCCCCATTTCTCTGTTGTCTACTGTTCCCTATCTTTCCAGAATGTGTCCCTTTTTCTTTCTTTTCGTCTCATGGGAAGGTTATGTATTTTGTTTTTCTTCTAGACTACCATACTTTTTATGAGTTAATAATTTACACATATTCCTTATGTGTCATTGAATTCTTCTGAATATTTTTCTTCATTTATAAGAGTACTATTCACAGAGACATTATTCAAAGAAGGTCTGTGTTAGAGGAAGACTTTCAGTTGATATGTGTCTGGTAATACATTTATTATATACTCTTATTTATGTGGTAATTTAGGAGAGTATAAAATTCTGGATCCAAGGCTTTCAATTCATAATTTTGTCATATTATTTATTTTCTTTATTTCAGTATCCCTGTTGTGAAATCTAATGACTACCAGATTCCTATATTTTTGTAGTTAATACACACGCTCTCTTAAAGATTTAATTTTTTTTCTTCTTGCCTTATATCTTGGTATAAAATGAACTATAAAATTTATTAACTTAAAGTTTTATTTTCTCCCTCAATTTGTAATTTCATTACTCAGTTGATCTGCACTCTGCTTCTATTAAATATTTCTTCCTACTGGTTAGCTTTTAATTTTCTTCTAGTATATAGTTATAATTTATGATTTTTACTTCTATTTTGTACTTATTAATTTTTCTTTTGTCTTTTTTATCACATTATTCATTTACAGTAGCTTCTATTTTCCCAGTGTGGGAGTTGGAGTAAGCAGTTGTCTTAGTTGGTCCTATTTTCTGATGCTGTTCTCTGTCTCTTAGTAGAAATGTCTATTCCTACCATATATGTCTCCACTATGCTAATTCTTGCCAAACTCATGATACCTTGCCATGTTAATTATGAATAAGTTCAGTGGCTTTTGAACCATATTTTTCTTCTGATGCATCAAGAAAGTGGATTAAAGCTCTGGTTTACTATTATTCAATAGTTCTTTCAGGTTATTTGGTATGGGCTTTGACCTATAATTATAGTTAATTATTGATAATATTTGCAAAATATATATTGTATAGTTATATATAATATCATATTCCACTGATAGGTTTTAGGTGTACAATTCTGTAACACATCCTCTGTACGTTGTCTTGTGTGTTCACCACCAAAGCTAAGGTTCCTTTTATCACCTTTTTATCTTCCCTTTTACCTTCTTCTGCCTCCCCTTACCCTTTTTCTTTCCCCTCTGGCCACAGTCACTGTAATGTTGTCTGTGTCTGTGAAGGGTTTTCTCTTTCTTTTGCTTAATCCCCCTACCTTTTTCCTCTTCACCCCAATGACGGCTATCAATCTGAGGTTATGTTTTTTGAGAAGATTGTAGGTTAGTAGAAAAATTAAGGAGATGATTTATAAGGAAAGGATTTTACAAAACAAATTTCTCTTTGTGAATTTGTAGAGGTTTTTTTGTTGTTTTCCCTTTTTCTTTTTTTTTTTAATGAGAAAATGTGATGATATAAAATTGAATTTGATGATTTCAGCTTTCATTTTACCTGGAAAGGTACATGATATATTTTCATTTATACTTCTTTCATAAAGATTCATAATTTTACCTTTAATAAACAGTAAAAAAAAATGTACATGGAAAAGAACATTGTATAAATAGCACACTGTGAACTTAACTGGCAGATGTGGGACTGGTGCTTGTCAATGGGAACAATTTAAGTTGGAAGGGGAAAAAGAAAGCCAAAGCCTAGGAAGGAAAAGAAGCACCAAATCTGTTTACTTGAGGAGAGTTATGTGGTTTGTCTACAGAAACGTAACAAATGTGTGTGTGGAAGGGGGTGGGTTGAACTCGAATGCTGTATCATTTTGAAAATAAAATTTCAGGGATCTTTTATTTATATATTAATTTTAATTAGCACTGAATAGCTATAACTGTTTTATTTGAAAGGGCTATAATGATATGCCTAAACATTAAATGAATATGAAAGTGAAAAAATAGTACTTGAATCCTGCCTCTAAACAGTGGCACCAGCTTAAATACATTCCTACCTAATCAACAGTAAAATTAGTTTCCACCCAGAAGGTATTAAGCAAAGATGCAGCAAGCTGTTTGCCTGAGATTAAACTTCTGGATTTGGGAAGCCAAATCCAGCAAATGTGAGTGTAAAGAATAGTCTTCCTTGCTGGTCTTTAAAACTGTCTTGTTTTTTGCCATTGCTTTCAGGAGGCTTGTTCCTTGTTTATGGGCCTGATAGTCCTACTAATGGTGATTCCACATTGTGTTTTTTCTTTGATTCTTTGCTGAAGTATTGGCTGGGAGTGGGGTTTATAAGATACACACTATACACTAAAGTTCAGTTAGATTTAACAATTATCCTATACACTTTACAAAGCAGTTTCAAACAAGTACCAAATTCTCATTCACTGCCTGATGCAGTTAATTGGTCTGGATTTAAGGTGGTGACTGGGGAGTGAAAGTGGGTATAATTTGGATTATGACTTTCTTTTTCATTTCCTGAGGATACAGATGTTGGAGGGTTGACTGGAACTTTTGCTTTGGGGTTTGCAATTGTTTAAAAATCAATAGCCAGCTCCCTTTGACCTCCTGTTCTTCAAGCACTTCTATGATAAAAGACCATATGGCAAATAGCAGTTGCTTAACTTTTAAATCAATGGCAAGCATGGTACAAAAGGAAGTGTATTATAATTAGGGCTGATTCTTCTACTGTTCCTAAACTGTTTTGACCTTTCTTCTCTGTCTTTCTCTGTAACTGCTTTTCAAATTTTCCTTCTTAACAGATTTTGCTTTACACTATCCTAGGAAACATTCAGTTACACACTCCCCAAGCAGTGCTGCTGTACCCCAAACTTCCATCTCCTGCTTTCTGTAGTATTTATTTTACAGAGTTTTTTCAATAACCTAAAGAATGGTTCTGAATCTTCTCAGCCCAAGGTGATTATATCCCAAAAGAAATTTCATGTATTTCCTGCCTAAATTGGTTCTCTATCATTCTCTAATATTTCCCACTTAATTCATTGGTGCATTATTACAAATGAAAGATCTTTGCATCACTTCTTCCTTTCCTTTCTTTTATTCTTTTCATGAAATCCGTTTGGAGAAAAGTGAAATAATATTTTTCCTTTAGGCATCTCTTGGGATTGTACCTTTCTATTTGTACTGTTGTAAGACTAATTGTAGTTAACCACTCTCTCTTCACATTCCTAGTTCTCATTTTTATGACTCTACCCTATGGGTTATTCTATGTACTCTCTGATAACATTTTCTTAGGCCAATTTATCTGAAACCACTAGGAAAATCTTTTTCTGCATAAGTGTCACTATATCACTTTCTTTCTGAAGATGTGTGAACTCTGTTGCCTGGCATTTAAGGCTCTTTATAAATGTATTCCTTGGTATTAATTTACCTTTATAGTACATTGAAGGTGCTTTATTTGGAGAGATTACTTAGCAACACACCTATTTTTCTTAATATATACATTCCCCATTCATAGGGGATTTACTTTTTTATTTTTAAGACTTTAAGAGTTTCTTTTCTTTGATTGAAACCTTATTAATTTTCTAGCTCCCCAATTAATCTCTCACTTCATATACTACTTCTTAAGCTTGCTGTTTTTATTTTGCCCTTTTGCAACCTTTATTGCAGTTAAAATTAGCACCAAATCATATTACTTAATTGTTCCACGTTTCACAATATTTCATTAGATTATGATTACATCAAAATAGACTACATAATTTAAGCTTTTGGTTTCCTTATAACATATCATGTGCTCTATGTAGGGATTCAAATACTTTTTGGTAGGTTAATAATTTTACCATTTGTCTAGTCCCTGATTAATTACATTAGCAATCCACAACATGTTATAGTATTTTGGAAATTTTTGTACAGGAGGCAGTCAGTGTGTATGTCAAGAGAAAAAAGATCTTTGGTAGCTATATAAACATTTTATCTATATTGTCCATTCTCAGTAGAACTGTCTTGCAAGAGAAAAAATTATAGTGACTATGAGAAGACCATAATACATTTTTAAACCATTCTAGAATTTTGGGTAAGGTAAGGAGACCCATCAGGCAACTGGGTGTGTCTAATAGTAACCTTTTAGTGTCCTTTGGATTCCAGAATTGTGTATTTATTAATAGTTTTCAAAGTGTATCAAGAATGACAGTGAACTATTGCTGTAGAAGTGATAGACTTAATGTAAAAATTTCCTCAAATCTTTAGTTTAGCTAGTACAGGAGGAAGGCAATCAAGTGATGGAATGTATAAGAAAAGGGAGATTTTTACCTTAACTTACAAGGCACTGATATAATTTTAGACTTGAAAATAATTATGCTTTTCCATATTACCATTTCCCCAAATAGCTTTGAAAAAGCAGTGAATGGATAGAACAAGGCTTGGGTCAGAGTAGCAGATAGTCCCAGGTTAATAGACATAGTGGACAAAGCTGGATATTGAATAAAATTCTCATTTTGGTTTATTGGTTCCTGCCAGAATCAAGGTAGTTTTTAACACCATTAGAATGCAAGACCAATTGTAACAAGTTATTCTCAAATCCTCTTGAAGTGCTTATTAATAAGTCAGTCATTTCACAGACACTACAAAGAAGGCATTTTGAGAAGGCAAGTTTTGCTTGCCACATGTCATATATGAACTAGGATTTAAAAAAAATGTTTTTATATAAATTCAGAAGAATGCTTTTTATTGTGAAGGTAAAATTCAAGCAAAATTGTGCAAGAGGTCGCTTCAGCATAATGATCCTGGAATATTATTGCCACCCTCCATAAGTGCTCCAGGCCTCTCCTAAGCTCCTGACCCTTATTGG
This sequence comes from Noctilio leporinus, assembly GCA_004026585.1. Taxonomy (NCBI): domain Eukaryota; kingdom Metazoa; phylum Chordata; class Mammalia; order Chiroptera; family Noctilionidae; genus Noctilio; species Noctilio leporinus. Next base: position 135,218 of record PVIW01001034.1, read on the forward strand.
GCTTACCTGAGTCTGTCAGCTGTGGGATAGCCAGCAAAAGTACTCGACAAAACAGATGGGTTTCTCTTACCCACATTGCATCAGTGTTGTGCAGCTGACACATAAGTACGTATAAATAGGGTTACTGAAAAACAAAAATATTCACGTTTTTCTGCGTTTTTATTTGCAAAGCATTTGGGAACAGGAATACATGTACGCAGCTGGAAAATCATTAAATATAAAATTTTTTACTTTCTCCCTAGAAATAGAGCCAGGGCTGTTCTATTTCCTGGAAAACAACCTTTCCATCACCAGAAGTCAACATTCTGCTTATGCAGCAACATACCCAAGCAGAGCCACCTCTGAATGTACTCTCATGTAGAAAGTGAAAACGTCAGACTGTGTCAGACACTGCTTGTGCCCGATTTCCCATTCTTTTATCTTTTTACCCTAGGAATGCCTACGGAAACCAGCTGTATGCAAATATAACTGAGTTATAACTTGCTTAGCTGAATCTCTTAGGTTTGGGCTCTGTGATTCTTTTTTTTTTTTTTTTAATTTATTTATTTTATTTTTTTTTTTAATTTTATTATTGTTGTATTACATCCATCCCCTTTTTGCTCCCCTCTGTCCCCCCACCCACGGGCTCTGTGATTCTTGTCCACTGCCATATGAGATGCCCATAGGAACCTGCACTCATCTCTGGACATCTCTGAAAGTGTCACTACCTCATGGTACAACCCTGGAGATGCAGGGATTGGACCTGAAGAGTACTCATGTCTTGTCCTTAAGATGATTGGTATAACAATCTTCAGAGTTTTCCTAGTGGGAATAAAACAAGTTTTGCTACAAGGGTAGTCTACTTGAAAACTTACCCCTGGGCAGGCTTTTTCTTCATTCCTGTTTCAATCTTCCCAGTCACCCACTACTGTTTCTCAAGGTCACTTCCCAAAAGAGCATAGCTCTATCTAGCCTTTGCTTCAGGTTCAATTTGTAGAATGAAGTGAGAATACACATCACTAATAAAATGACCCCAGTGAGAAGCAACAAATTATTTTAAAACTTCATTTTCAAGAAGAAAAATCTTATGACTCTTCCTGAGTACTACTTTGTATGATTATGTGAAACATTTTCTTTAAAAATGTTCAAAACAAAGCTCGTAAGTTTCTGACTGGGAAGTGATGCTTAATGTAGGTTCTTTTGATCCTTTCTTGTGCACACACTTGTTGGAAATCTAATTTACCTTAATTATCCAAATATTTTATTCATCCTAGCACTAAAACTGGTGCTTAACACATGGTAACTCTTTCTGATTCCTTCTTATGCATAAATTTGTTCTTTGTTAATTATTAAAGATACATAATGGATTTTCAGGGCCCTTTTCCACATCTCCTTAAAACAAGATGGAACAAAGGATTCAGAAGTTTCATTTATTTGTGTAATTTCTCATTTATAAATCCTTATATACTTTGTGGAGAGAATATGTCTTCCATGATTTTAATTATTCAAAGTGTATTTAATATTTGAGATTGTGTTTAAAAAGTTCAGAAGGACAATGTTCTTCATGCTAAGTTTGTGAAGTTGATAAATTTGAGCCAAAAATGATATGTTTATGATGTTTCTGACATGGTTTCATATTTACTCAATAAAAATTTTACCACATTTTTATATAGTAGTACTATAAATATACTTTAGTAAGTCTTTTAGAAAAAATTAAAATAATACTATACATACAATTATTAGAATATTTTAGAAAATTATTTAGGAAACTACTTAGAATAATTTTATGTTTATCTTAGTGCACAAGTATCTTGACATCAACTCTTTGACTTTTTATGAGAACAAATATTTCATTAGCTGAGATAAAAAGTTAATTCTTACTAAGATTATTACTTTCCTAGATTTATCTTTCTTAGCCCAAAGAATTATAGGAAAAAAAAAATACAGCAGACTTTCAATGTGAAATTACAGACTATCTGGAAGTTAGGAGCTCATGACCTCAGTCTGATAGTCCTGGAATAGGACACTATACTTGCCACGTGATTGGTTTCCTCAGCTTTAAAATGGGAGTGATAATGGTATTGACACCACAATGTATAACTAATACAACTTAAAAGGACATAATATTTTGTATGCAATTATTTACTTAAAATAAGCATGAATTAGTTATATTCCAATATAATATACAATGGTATGTTTTGAACTCAAAGCTCAAAGTATAATTTTGGGGGACTATAATTATTAGAAATGTCAAACCTAAGTAAGATATCTTATAACTTGGCCTCCTGGGAAGACATGTAAAAGTGAGGCTCCAATATATTTTAACTTTGTTTGCATAAAGGTTGACATTTTGCCGTATATTCTAACCAGTTCTGCATGGTCTCTTTGATCTTTCAGCACACTTCCACACCATGTTGCTGACAAATCTAAAAATGGCCTCTAACATTTTTCTTGTGCTAACTTGTGAAACTATTTGAATGTCTCTTATACTATTCATCCTGAAATGTTCCCCACATTCTGAGCTTTTGTCTTTTTTTAACATCAGTTTTGTGAACCTTACAGTCCTGACATTTAGGTTTATTTTCACAAATGACCTACTTTGTCTATGCTCTACAATTAGAAAATTTCAGTTAGTTCTCCTGATTTTAATCACCCCAGGGATAATTTATCTAGTCCTTGGGATGAAAAACTGCATTCTTGCTGAGCTGACCCTAAAATTATGAACACATCTTAGATATATTCCAATTACTTATATTTTATCCAAATGGCATTCCAAAACCTAAAATTTCATTTTGCTTCTAAGCAGAAAACAATAAATCATTATGAACAACCAATACAAAGTAAACCTCCCCCCCAATGGAATTAACTTCTAGAGGGCAGGTCCCTCATAGTACAGGTTTCCCTGCTTGGTGAGTGTTCTAGGAACTCATCTGTATCCGTGAACCACCTGGCATTGTTGTGAGAGGCTGTGTCCTACTTCAGTGAAAAATTTCGAAGACTCTTCAACAAGTTTACCTATTCATAATGGGTGACTTACAAGAACAACTGCCCATACTATGTTGAGTGCTCAGCAGTTTTTGACCAAAAACAGCAGGACCCCCATACCTCACTCTCCCTATTCCTCCTATCCCCTGAGCAATGTTATTTTGTTTCCCTGAATGAAAAGATCCTCAAAGGGAAACATTTTGCTGATGTGGAAGGAGTAAAGCAAAACATGGCAGAAACACTAGAAGGCATCAAAATTGACAAGTTCAAAAACTTGTTTAGAGCAGTGGGAAAGCATCTCAATATGTGTATTATAATCAAATGGAGAGTACTTTAAAGGTGACTGAAGTTTAAACATGCATATAATTTTTTATATTGATAAATAAATTCCTGGCATTTTTGCCCCCCCCCTTACACATTAGCAAATAACACATTTTTACTCTACCTCCCTACTTGAGAAGGCCTATGCCTTTCCCATAATTACATTCCCACCCATGCTCTAATGAGACTTCTCGAATACTTGAACAGATTATATTATATCTTGCTTCAAGAAACACTAATTCAGTTTCAAAAATTATTGGTTCCTGCCTGTGGTTTCAGGAAAAAATTTTATTTATTTATTTTAAAAGATTATTTATTATTTTTAGAGAACGTGGAAGGGAGGCAGAGAGGGAGAGAGACATCAATGTATGGTTGCTTTTCACCTGCCTCATCAGGCAAAACATTTTAAAGTTGTTTTAGTTGCCTATTCTTACCTGCTGAGTCATTCAGAATTTTTTATTTTGAAGATTTTTATCTATTATTTTTTAGAGAGAGGGGAAGGGAGAAAGGCAGAGGAAGAGAGACATCAATGTATGGTTGCCTTTCACCTGCCTCCAGCCATGAAGTTGGCTGGAGACCTGGCTTGCAACTTGGTTATGTGCCCTGGCTGGGGAATCAAACCAGTGACCTTTGGGTTCGCAGGTCAGTGCCTCATCCACTGAGCCACAAACCAGGGCTAAAGAAATTTTATATACACAAGTGTATATTAAGCAAATATAAAATGAATAAGACCACAGAAAATTGTTCTTGCTACTCTTTCCTATGTCTGATAACTGATCTGGATCTGGGGTATGAGTTTCTCAACATCCAGCTTCTACTCTTTCCTTTGCTTTTTAATCTATATGGCTTGTTCTTTCTATGTAGATCTTCTTTAAAAAGGATATATCTATGTCTATATATCTATATCTCTGTATCTATATAAATTGCATATCAACTAAAAGCATGCTTTTCTGTATAATCTTGAAGTAAAAGTTAAAAACCTTGAATTCCCAAACCTTGTAATTTAAAATCTCTTTCCCTGGACACCTGGTTTTCTACATTACTGGATAAAAACCATAGGCTGTAAATTCTGTAATCTCTTCTTCCCTGACCTGCATTTCCATCTTACATGCTATCTGCCTGAGTTTCAAGTTTACACTGCTGTCCTAGATACTTACTTGATCTGAGGACTTAGACTATACCTATTTGTGTAATTCTGTCTAACTCTACCACCTCTTTGACTTTGAACACTTTCTTTCCATTTGGGTTTGTGTCATACCAGCACATATCTCATCTGATAAGGCATTGCATGCTGTCTGCACCATCAGTAGTCTATAGGATGCTTGCTTCATCAGATTATTTGGTTTGCTTTTGTGCAGATTTCATGATCATGTTAACATCCATTATATAAAACATGATTCATGATTTCAAATAGGAGTTTGCAATATATAAAACTAAGTTGAAATATTTACCACCAGAGCATATTATTTTTCCCTTGACTAAAAATAGTATATTCCTATATGAATACAGATAGAGTTATTTTAAGAATATCCTATTTAAATATCTAGATATTCAGTTAGTGATGTTGATGGATAATTTTGTATTTCATAATTGGTTCAGTTTCCTTCATCTGACATTGAGGCTAACTTAATTTTATTTCTTGCCATATAATTGTTATTAAATAAGCTTTAGACCTGGAGCTGATGAATTGTTATTGTTTAACAAACTGGGAAAATTGTTGAAGGCTTTCTTACTAACTTCTCTCCTGTTCATCACAAATTTTATTTGTATGTTAATTATTAAACATACATTACAACTGAGGATCAACAAATCTAAATTTTATATAACTTATTTGAATGTCTTGTTAAAGTCTTCTTAGCTGAAAGGTAGCAGATATATTTCCTACTGCAAGTTACTGAATAACCTTCAAATTATGTTTGTACATTTTTTTGTATTAGTCAAAGTCATTTTCTGCTGCAGCCTGTAATCAAAGCTTAGCATACTTAGAAAGAGAGCAATAACCACATTATTTCTCTTAAAGCAAGTTTGATTATTGTCAAGAAAAATATGGCCTACAGAATTTACATGGGGAAATTTTACATTTCGTTGCACATTGGTAAAATAATGAAATCATTCATCTATAACCACTAACATCAAAAAAGATAAATTGCCAGGTAGATTTTATACAATATTACAACTTTGAAAAAATGAAGACTTTGTAATTCAAAATATATTATATAAATCATGTATTTCTTTATTGTTGACTGTTATGGTTTTTTTATTCCCAAAGGTTAATTGAAGGAAAGGCAGAATTCTTCTTTTTGTTGAATTTTGGAGATAGTTGGCTTATATTATATATATATGAATCAGAAAGGACTTACGTAATGAACAAATAATTTTTTCTAAAAGTAGTGTATTCAATCATTTTAAAACTTCATAGTTGTATAAGATTAGTTTAATGGAAACAAGCAAATCTCTCAGTGTTTTTATTAGTTTACTTATTATACATAACATGCTAAATAATCTTTTGACACAACTGGTAATTCATTCATCATCTCTTTCATGTTGTTTAAGGTGCAGTTAATGTCTACAACAATATGGATTTACATGTAACACGCTGGGAATAGCTCAGTAATTTAATTCCATTTGGCAATATTTCAGGGAATTAATAATATGAATACTAACTATTTTGGGGAAATAGATACAGAAAGCCTGAAATATTTTTTAAAATACCAAATACTATAGTTTTGAAGCTGAGTAGAAGTTAGCTATTTGAAGTAACATTTACATTCTGTTAATCCCCAAACTCCAACACACACCTACATACACACTCACACTAATACATACTCACATAGTATAATAACCTGATGAATCAAACTGAACCAAGTTTATTACCTCCTGCACAAAGGAAGTGAAGCCACTTGATGGAGTCTTAATAGTGTTTCAATAGAAGGTTAAAGTGAGAAATTTATGGAGATTTAGGAACTAGTTTTGAGTGGCTTAAAATGGGTATCTCATTCTGCATAATTTGAATTCAGTTGGGCAAATTGTATAAGTTTGAGGTTGAAGGATCTTGAAACAAATTTAAATAAGTAAAGAGTTATTTAATAAACAAATGTTTTGCTCAATTGAAGTACCCTAGGTAAGAAGGCTATGATGAACTATTCTGGAATTTTCAGTTTTAGAAAATTGCTGACACACAATGAAATTATTAACTGGTTTACAGAAGTATCTGAGTAAACATTTTCTGGATCAAATAGTAATCATGTTGATGTAGGTAGTCTTGGTTCTCAGTTGTTATTATTAAGCCAGAAGTTTAATGCTTAATATAAGACATTTTATTTCTCAGTCACCTCTTGTGGGAATTATTCAGACTGAATCTTCAGGGTCCTCAGAGTGCACTGAGAAAGGGGTGACACGGAGGCTGAGATGGAAAATTGCCTGTGAGTGAATTGCATTGCAGGAGAGGAGTGAGGGGCTTGGGGAATTTTACTGCTCTTTCAGCAAGTGAGAGGAAGCATTTTTCTTGTCTAATAACAATCCATAGTTCAGCCTGACATGTTTTGGTCAAACTAAATTACCTTATGAGTATGTAACTTTGATGGTTCTGATTGATCCAACCAACAAAAGTCAGGGCCATTTACTCTTTCTCATAAAGTACTTCACTACCGATTATATCAATAGAATTATGCACAGCATCATGAGATCAAACTGCAGCATTGACCCCAGCACACCTAGAATCTCAGACTTGGCCACTGTGAATAAATCACAGAAGGAAACTAATAGGCTTTAAATTAGAAAAGCAAGATGATATGTAAGGTGTGGATATCATTCCTTAAAAACTTGTTCCACCTTCTTTATTCCAACAGACTAAGAAAAGGTCCCTCACTTTTCCATCCAATGTAAGAACAACTTCATTTTTTAATTCAAATGAGAGTTTAATATGTGTTTTCTGGGTTATAGAAAAGCAGTGAAAATATATATAGGATGTATTTTGTAACATACATTACTAATGTGAGTCAGGTTTAGATATATATATATATATATTCAATGTAATTTATTTTATAGGCTGTGGAAACATAAAATAATACTACTAATTTATAATAATACATGTAATGAGTAGATAAAACTATTATCTTCAAAATTAGGAGTACAATAGATGACAGAATAGTTTCTGATAAACCTGTGTGTATGTAGCTAACTCTGGTGTTTGATTTTACTGATATTTTAGTGAATAATCATAAATGTAAATAGCATAAATAATTTAAATATCAAACCTCAAATAATTTGAATAACAAGGAAAGTTATATACTAACACAAATTAACTTGTCCAGAATTAACATATAGCTAAACATTTAAAACTGAACTATTATGATAATTGTCTATTGCTATAGTAACTATTTTATAATATAGTTGAGTCAACTAGATTTATCATCAGAATTTATTCAGTATATGTTAAAATTATGGTATTTCAAAAAATATTCCTATTATATTTTTATTTTATTTTATTTTATTTTTTAAATATTTTATTTATTATTTTTAGAGAGGGAGGAAGAGAGAGAGGCAGAGGGAGAAAGATATCAATGTATGGTTGCCTTTCACCTGCCTCCAGCTATGCACATGACTGAAGACCTGGCTTGCAACCTGATTATGTGCCCTGGCTGGGGAATCGAACCAGCGACCTTTGGGTTCACAGGCCAGCACCTTAACCACTGTGCCACCAGCCAGGGCCTATTATAATTTTAAATACAAGGTCTTTCCAGAAGGTATCCAGCCATATAATATGAAAAGGAGACATTTATTGAAGAAGATACAAATTATAAGAAACATTGTACATAGGACAATGATGCCTCAGTCCCCTTCAAAGTAGGCACCTTGGGACCTCACACAGTTCTCCCAATCACCATCAGCTGCCCTGTCATCTTTTCCTGAGTTTTATAGGTGGTCTGAAATCTGTTCCCTTTCAAAGGTGATCTTAGTTTCAGGCAAAACCAGAAGTCATAGGGCGCCAATATGGGCTGTAAGTGGAGCTGAGTCACTTGGATGATTTGGTGTTTTGCCAAAAAACTCTGCACAAGACTTGATGCATGAGTGGGTGCATTGTCATGATGAAGCTACCCATCACCAGTTGTCCATAGCTGAGATTTGTCTGTTGTCATTTTCTACAAGTTATTTGTTTATTTGGGAAATTCATAGCCTAGCTCTCAGCTGTCAGCTGCCAAGTCATTTTTCACTTTCCCTTTAGACAATGATAAGAATAATTAAATATCCTCAGATTTTTCTTTTTCTATAAAGATAATAATTATATGTATTGTTCAAATTAAATTAACAAAAATTTGACAGAAAACTGTTCTTATTTATAATATGTAGAACCCCCAATATTCTTTGCTAGCAAATTACCAATAGCATAACCATATAAAATCACTGATATATGAACATCTTTCAGGCTAATCTTTTGTGTAGATTAATGAAGATTTAATTTGAAATAATTATATTTAGGAAGCACAACATGTGGCCAGTGCACCATACTTGATGTGCAGCATTTGGTATATCGGTACTAGGTTCTTCTGCAATAGACAGAAATGGCATTTTCTTTTTCTTTTTTAAAAAGATTTTATTCATTATTTTTAGGGAGAAGGGCAGGGAGGAAGAAAGGGAGAGAAGAATCAGTGTCTGGTTGCCTTTCACCTGCCTCCAGCTAAGTACATGGCTGGAGACCTGGTTTGCAACCTAGTTATGTGCCCCGACTGGGAATCAAACCAGCGACCTTTGGGTTTGCAGGCTGGCACCTAATCCACTGAGCCACCAGCCAGGAAGAGAAATGGCATTTTCTGTGTATCAGTGGCATATTCTAAAATCATTAGCCTGCTTCATAAATGGTCAACAATAATCATAGAACACTTTGTAGGTTTATTCTTATTTTAAAGATTCACAAAATTAATGATCATTTTATGAAAATGGGTTTGTTACTACCTTTTAGTAAGATGCAAATATATGAAGACAGTCTTTCTTTTTTCAAAATGTAACAAAGCATGAAACCCTTGCTCCCTATAAATAATTATTTTGTGCATATCAAGAAATGAAACTCAGAGAAATATATTAACACAATTGTTAATATTTAAAATTACTGTCAGAATTTGAATCCTATATCCTTAGTCTTTAAGAGAACTGTAGCTAATCAGGAGACAGGTAAATATTATAAGAAAGGAATAATTTTGTTAGATTTGTCATTTGAATTAGAGTAGTAATTATTACTACTACTACTACTATGAAATAACCTAATTAAGACAGCAATGGATAATGGATAAGGCATGGCCAGGATATTATGTGAAGATAGTCAGGAGGCTATTTCAGTGAGGCAGTAGAAAGAGAATTTAACAAAAACACAGGTTGAGGGAGTAAAGAAGAAGAAAGAAATGTAAGAAATATGTAGGCTGTAGAATAGGGAGGATTTTGCCAAAGAAAGAAATAGGTTGAACCTTAAAGACATTATGCTAAGTGAAATAATTCTGTCAAAAAGAAGATAAATACTGTATGATTCCACTTATATTAGGCTTCTAAAATAGTTAAATTCATAGGTACAGAAGGTAGAATGATGATTGTCAGAGCATAAGTGGTGGGGGAATGTGAAGTTAGTGTTTAAGGATGCAGTTTCCATTTCAAAACATGAAAAAATTTCTGGATAGGTGAGTTTAGAATTGAATGGAGTAGAAATACTTCCTCTGAGGCACTGTGTGCTTTTAAAAATAAGAAAAATCCACTTATCCAATTAACAAATGTTTATTAAATGTCAAATATCCAAACATAGATTGCATAATTTATTTCAGAGGACAGAGTACATTTTTAGAGTCCATGTATAAGAATGGAAAAGCACATGTAAACATAAGGAGATGGAGAAAGCAAAGTTGCTTCATGTGGTGTTTGATCTCTTTCAAGTACAAGTGAAATCATTTCTTGCACATAAGATAGAGACACAGGTTTAAAAATAGTTAATAATTATGTACAATCATGAGAAAGAAAGCTAAGCATAGAAAAGCCTATTCATTAAAATGTGACTACTTATTATAGAAAGTAATAATACGTTTTACAAATAAAAAGTTAAAGTCATCATCAATAAACAAATTACATTATATTACTTTGGCAGAGGAGAAAAATCTAATTTAAAAATGGGAAGTCAGGTGCTCTCTCTCCTGGGAGCATGCTGGCTACTTTCCCATCTCCCACCTCTTCCCCCAGGGGCATTACCTTTACCTGTTTCTCTCCTAAGCTCCAAGGGCCCTTCTTCTGCCTCTGTGATTTGTTTCTTGAACCCATTTCTTCTACCATTCATTTTTCTACCTTTTTGGCTTTCTAAATAAACTTCCTCTTATAAAAATAATAATAGAGTCCTGGCTGGTAGCACAGTGGGTAAGGTGCCAGCCTGTGAACCCAGAGGTTACTGGTTCGATTTCCAGCCAGGTCTCCAGCCAGGTCCATAGCTGGAGGCAGGTGAAAGGCAACCATACATTCTCTCCCTCTTTGCATCTCTCCCTTCCTTTCTTTCTGGAAATAATAAATAAAATCTTAGAAAAATAATAATAGAAGGGAGATTCTGAGGCTCTGTCTAGAAGAGACTTACTGGAAGATGTAGATAGGAAAAGTTTCATGATCCTGTTTGTGAGAATCAGAAAGATGAAAAGTAAAGAATGATAGTCATAGAAAAGAACAGTGGGAAAAGGTAAACAGATCCCTATAATGTTAGTGGAAGGCAAGATGAGTTGTGTGACCCTAAAGCTACCTCAGAGCAGATAGCTAGAAAATACTAGAAACCAGGAAAGAAGCAGCAGCTTCTCTCTGCGAGTGTCACTTGGTGATAGCAGCCTATTAAACTCTATCAGCAGTGTGCAGAGCTTTTTGACACAGAGCTTAACTAGTTCTGCCCAGATTATTGTTATGTCTGCCACCAAAGTATCAGAGTAGGGAAAGAAAATTAAGCTTTAAGACTGTGATTTTTAAAAAGGTAAATTGTGGCCCAAGCAAATCAGAGGACAGACGTTGTGAGGACTGTGATGTTCAACTGTATGTGTCAACTTCTTGTCGCAGGGGCACCCAGTTACTGGTCAAGCACTAGTCTAGATGTTGCTGTTAGATATTTTTTAAAGATGTGATGAACATTTTAATCAGTTGACTTTAAATATAGCAGATTGCCTTCCATAACGTGGGTGGGCTTTATCTCATCTGTTAAAGGCCTGAACCTCCAGACAGCCTGCCTTCAATGAGAGATTGCAAAGGAAGCTCTAGCCTGCTGGCCAACCCTGCAAATTTTGTGCTTGTCAGGATCCTCACAACCCTGTGGGACAATTCCTTAAAATAAATCTCTTTGTCTCTCTCTCCTGTCTCTGTGTATGTTTGAATGTGTGTATATGTGTTTGTGTGTGAGTACAAACTCACATACCATTGGTTCTGTTTCTCTGGGGAACCTTGTCTAATCCAAAGATCCACATAGTCCAAATAATAATGTGAAATTCTGATATAAAATGAGGAGATTGACTAGTATTCAAGTCAATAAAAATGATAAATACTAGTCATAACAGTAAAATGCCATTACTTAATTTATATAATATGTAGGTCAATGTGCCAATAGCATTTCCCATGATATATTTCTCAAACAAATAAAAAACAAAAGGACAAAAAAACATCAGGGTTTAATAAATTGAAAGATGTTGCATTAACTAGTTCTCACTTCAGATACACAATGTGTAGAGGAATACTACATTCTTGGGCGATCTCATTGTAAGACCATTGTTTGACCTTATTTACCTAGGGTTTCACATACTCTGGCTGCCAAACCCTGTGGTGTGTATATGTGTATACAAATACATATGTATGTGTACATGTGATGTATGTTTGTGTGTATATTTGGTAAATCTGTTAATGAAGCATTCAATAGGTCTAAGAAAGAAAAAAAGCTTATTAGTCATCTAGAGTTGCCATGACAAAAATACCAAAGATTAGATGACTTAAACCAATGGAAATTTATATTTTCACAGTTCTGGAGGATAAAAGTTTAAGATCAAGGTGCCAGCAATGGAGATGCCAGTATGGAGGACCCTCAAAAATTTAAAAAATCACCACATGATTGATAATTTCCATTTCTGGCTATTTATCCAAAATGACTGAAATCAAAATATAAAAAGGATATCTGCACTTTCATGTTTATTGCAACATTATTCACAACAGCCAAAAGATGGCAACATTCTAAATGTCTCTCTGGAGTAGACAAATATGACTTACCTCCTCACACAACCACATCAAAATTATAGCTAAACTAAAGAACAATCATCATTCAGAAACATCAGAAATTAAGCTGAATGGAAGTTATACAACTACAGAATAAAAGAAATCACATCATGACTGGTAGGAGGAGCTAAGATGTGGGATAGGCTTGTCCCCCCTCCTCATGTGGCAGATGAAAATCAGGAAGGGTATTTCAGAAGCAAGGGGTCTCAGCCACACACCAGATCCCCCAGCCCAGGATTCCAGTGCCAGTAAGATAAGTTCCCTTAACTTCCCTAACTTCTAAGATAAGTTCCCTTAACTTAAAAACTAGGGAGGATTGAGGCTGTGGAATATAGAAGCTTCTAGAGTCCCAGGCAGTTTCTCTTAAAGAGCCCACACATAGACTTGTTCAGAGACACTCCCTTTGAGCTCTAGTATTAGGGCAGCAGCTTGAAAGGCACCAGAAGTATGCAGGAACCGAATGAATGCCTGACATCAGGATGTAGAACTTGGGGGCAGCTTTTTCCCAGACAGATGTGCGGGAAGAGGCCATTGTTCCTTTTCTGAGCTTTTCCCCAAAAGAGCCAGCAGGTGTGTGCTATATATGAGATTCTATCAACCTGGCTTTCACTGTTTGCCCTACCTTGATAATTCACTGAGGCTCTACCCATCCAATTTTTAGGCCTGTCCAAGCTGTTTTCAGTGACTTTTCCATATGAATAGCTTGTCTTGGTTCATACTTCAAATTTTCCTAAATTCTCTCAAACAAGTAGCATCTGGGCTCAGCGAGCTCTGCACCTCTGACTAAATAGACCTAGGCCTGGCACTAGCAACAGTTAGCCTTGGTTCACAGCTTGGTCTTTCCTGGGCATTTCAGTCCAGCGCAGGTAGCAGCCTTTTGCAGACTGCTTTTTGCTTATCCAGTGGCTGCAAACAGATCATAGGCAGTGGTTGATTTTGATCTGCATCACCTGGGAGACCCCAGATACTGCACACCCAGTATCTACAGCTAGAGACCAGGTTGGAGTACCACAACCCAACCACCTCCATACGTGACATATTCAAGGGGAAGACTCATGAGGCACCCAAGTTCTGCTGAAGTTAAGTCCACTCTGTGGAGTGGGCCCCTGGACAACTGATCCTCCATGATGGTTGGAATTGGTGGTTAGTGGTCATAGTCAGTCCTTGCAGCTGAATGGTCTGGGTAAATCCCTCCCCTTTCCCTGCCAACAGCAATCAAGTCTCCACTAAAAGAAGAGGGTGTTCACAGCCCACATATTGGGCATACCTCAAGTACCCAACTAGGGTGAGAGGAAAGGCTGTGCCACTGGGCCCTATAGGAAAATTACTACATTAGGTCACTCTACCAAGCCAGTTATATGTTACAGCTCTACCTAATACATAGAAACAGACACAGGGAGACTGGCAAAGTGTGCAAAAAAATAAACAATGTTCCAAATGAAAAAAAAAAGAACAAAACTCCAGTAAAAGAATTATAGAAAATGAAGATAAGTAATCTACTAGATGCAAAGTTTAAAGCACTGCTTATAAGGATGCTTAAGGAACTTAGGGAAAGAGTAAATGAACTCAGGAAAAACTTCAAAGCATAAAAATGACATAGAGATCATAAAAAATAACCAGTCATAAATGAACAATACACTAACTGAAATGAAGAACAATTTACAGAGAATAAACAGTAGAGTGGATGAAGCCAAAAATAAAATCAGTGATTTGGAATACAAGGAAGAAAAAAACACCCAGTCAGAACAGCAAGAAGGAATAAGAATACAAAAAAAGAGTATAGGATAAGGAGCCTCTGGGACAACTTTAAGTGTACCAATATTTGTGTCATGGGGATGTCACAAGGAAAAGAGAGAGAGCAAGAAATTGAAAACCTATTTTTTAAAAATGACAGAAAATTTCCTTAACTTGATGAAGAAAATGGACATACAAGTCCAGGAAATGTAGAGTGTCCCAAACAAAATGAGCCAAAAGAGGTCTACACCAAGACACATAATTAAAATGCCAAAAGTCAAAGAGAAAATCTTGAAAGAGTCAAGAGAAAAGCAATTAGTTACCTACAAAGGAGTTCCCATAAGACTGTCAGATGAATTCTCAACAGAAACTTTGCAGACTGGAAGGGGTTAGAAAGAAATATTTAAAGTCATGAAAAGCAGGGACCTATAGCCAAGGTTGTCCTAACCAGCAAAGATATCATTTGGAATTGAAGGACAGATAAAGACTTTCCCAGCCAAAAAAAAACTCAAGTTCATCATCACCAAATTATTATTATATGAAAAGTTAAAGGGACTTATTTAAAAATGAAGATCAAAACTATGAACATTAAAATGGCAACAAATTCACAACTATCAACAATTGAATCTAAAAAATAAACAGAATAAACAGATTCATAGATGCAGAGAACATTTTGGGAGATGACAGATGAGAGGGGTGTTTGGGGGATGTGTGAAAAAGGTAAAGAGATGAAAAAGTACAAACTGGTCTTCACAGAATAGTCATGAGGATATTGAGTACAGCATAGGGAATGTAGTAGCCAAAGAACATATATGCATGACCCATGGACATGGACAATGGTATGGGGGTATCTGAGGGAGTGGGGGATGTCTGGGTGAAGGAGAGAGAGGGGAAAATTGGGACAACTGTTACAGCATAAAAATTAAATATATTTAATACAAGATAAACAGAAGGAAATCTTAGCATATGCTGCAACATGGATATATCTTGAGGACATTATGTTAACTTAAGTAAGCCAGTAACAAAATGGTACATATAGCACTTAAATGATGTATCTAAAATAGTCAAACTCATAGAAATCTAAAGTAAAACAGTGATTGCCAGAGCCTGAGGTTAGAGGGGTGGGCAATGTGAGGTTGCTGTTCAATGGGTATAGAATTTTGATCATGGAAGATGAAAAAGCTCTAGATATCTGCTGTACAACATTATATTTAGTTAAAATACTAAACACTTAAAAATTGTTAAGAATTGTTTAAAACTGTTTTTCATGTTATGTTTTAACACAATAAAAATCTCATTGTATGTAGTTAAAATGATTATTTATAGATTTATTATCATTTTGTTTTTTATTAATTTTCCTATTTGCACTGAAAGAATTTATTGTGAGCAAACATTCACTATAAAAAATATTAAAGGATATAGTCAGAAGGACAATGACAACATAAGAAAAAATTCAAATACCCAAGACACCAGAAAGAATAAATATGTTTATAGATCTAAAATAAACTTTAATCTTTTATTTTATTTTATGAAGACAATAATTGCACAAATGTAGTACCTATGTATTGAAAAGCCTATAACGCTTGTACAAAAATGTATTACTATATTGTGTAAGTATCCAAATTAACTCTTCACATATCAGCTAAAAATTATTTCAGCTGAGGCCTCCATTAGTTCACTGCAGTAGAATGTGAACTACTGAGGGGAAAGGAGTATGCTTTCAATCATGTGACTCCACATTTAACAGTAGGTATTTTTACATAATTCTTAAATATTAGTTGAGTGAAGGATTAAAATTAGAGGGCAAAATAAAATATAATTACATTTTTTTCTTTTGTCACATCTAAATTTTTTCCAGATTACAAAGCCAATGCTCTGTAATAAAATATTGGATACTTAAAATGTGAAATTTTTAAAGACCATAAAGTGGGCAAGAAAAAGAGTAATTTGATTTAGAAAATAAATTGTCTATAAAGCTAAAATTCATCCTTAGTAATTTCATTGCTGAGTCTTTATTTAATTGATTTACACTCTAAGTACTTTAAATTAATGTATTATCGCATGTATTGTACAACAATTTAAAAATACTTGTAATGAGTTTCTTCTGTATTTGCCAATTATCTCTTAGGTTTATTTTCTTCTATTTTTCATGACAAACAATATTTGATACTACAAAATAATATTTAATATTTATAAATATATATCCTTGAGAGAAATAATTCTGTATGTATAAAGTATATTTTCCCAGATGTATGAAACTCTCCAATGTGGTGGTAACTTGAAACAAAATATTAATTATATTTTAAGTTATTATTTCAAAAACAAAAAATATTACTGTATTTCTAATAGTGGTCATTCATTTATAATTATTGCTTTATGTAAAATTACCTACTAAATACTGAGTAAAGGTGATAATGTAAACTCTATAAATCCATCCTTTCAAATATTTTCAGAAAGATGGGAAAGGATTCAACATACTGAAATTAAATGATAAAACACCTATATTCACAAATACATTGAAATAATGATAACCTTTAACTTCTGAACTTGTGCTTTGTTGTATAATAAAGCCCACTTGAAGGTTATAGGTTGTTCTGAGATATCTCGGGGGGCATTGGTGTTATACGATAACTTTATGCCAGATTGCTGTACAAACACTTCGGAATTTGTAATTTTTAACTAGAGACTTGCTTAACTACTAGGAATTTTAGAATTCTCACCCACCTGCTAATGAGCATCCTGGCCACTTAAGCAATTTATAGCGCTCTTTACTGCAAAACGACTCTCTGTATAGTAATTAAGATGATTATGGCATCTTTGGCTGCAAAACTAGATCATACTATCATCACTTATATTTTTAATCACTTTTTGTTTTTTTATACTAGCCCTTAAAATAAATTTGTGTAAAAATTGAGCCCAAAGCATGCATACATTAAAGAGTCAATCCACTTACTTATAGCACAGAAATAGTATTTTTAAAATGTAGGTTCCATAAATTACTATGTGAACAAGATATGATTATCATAAGCATCAACATATATTAGTTGAAAAGTCACTCTTGTGGCTTCAGAGAATTTGCAGTCAGCCTAGGAGGTAAGATACACATTCTAACAGTAATCAAGATGCAGTGTAGTATGGATTCTGATGCAGTCCATCCAGGGATCTCTGAAAACACAAGGAAAATTAATACCTGGGGGCATCAAAAAAGGTTCAGAAACAAATAGTAATGAAGCTGCATGTTGAAGATTGTGTAGATATTAAGTTTATACAGAACTGAGAAAAGTAGCAAGAGAGTGATTTCTGGCAATGGAATAGTTGTATTTTTATTATGGTGGTAGCTACACTAATACATGTGTAATTGCACAGAATATGATAAATAGCACAGAATAACTTATAAAACACAAACACACAAATGAGTACATATAGAAAGCTGGAAAAGATATGGAAATTATACTGATTTCTATTTTCTCTCTTTGATATTGTGCTATGATTATGTAAGGTATTATCTTTGATCAAAATCTGGGTGACAGATACATGGGGCTTCTCAATGGTTTTGCATCTTCCTCTGAATTTATCATTATTTCCAAGTAAAAATATTTCTAAGGATCAAAGAGCAAGAGAGGGAAGCAATGTTCTTTAATATTTTCAAGGAGACAGTGCATGGGAGTCTGATGAAGCAAGGTTTAGAAAGATTCGAATTAAATAAATGCTTACTCAGCACTTGTCTGCCAGATACTGCAGTGCGTTTCCCATTCATTACTTCCCTTAATTTCCACAGCAAACATATCAATTAACATGTATTGGAGTTATATACTAGATTTACTTTGAAAGAGAATGGAATAAAGCTTGCTAGCAGGTGTGAGGTCCTGGAGCTTTGAGAACTTTCAGACCGGTAGATCCTGATGGTGGGCAGACCTCTGGTCTGATGGTAAACATGGACTTATGCGGAGCTTTCAGGAGATTTGGCATGATTTATAGCAAGCTGCAGCAGGCTAACGACCTAAAGGCCGGGCGGCTCACTAGGGTGTTGGTGTTCCACTCAGTTTGTCCATCCTGTCCAACAGCAGGGGCAGGCTTATATACCGTTAGGACAAAGGCAGCCTTTACATACATACCTTAGAACAAAGAGGCAGTGTACCCAAAGGCAACACCTGTGGCTCCTTCAGGGTCCCTATGTTGGTTGCCCCTGGGTTCAGTGTTCAGGGCTCTGGGATAAGATTAGCTTCAAGGCTGGCTAGTTGGCAGCCTCCAGCAGAAGGGCCAGCCATACACAGAGAGGAACAGGGGACCAGTCCCCCTCAACCCTGTCAACCCGTCAGCAGGAAGAAAGAATTTAGAATTCTTCACTCCCAACCACTTCATAGCCTCACCCCCAAAATATATGAGCACACACACAGTTGTCACTGAGATTTTGACAGTTATCTTGAATGCAGAATATTTTAAATATATTGGACACTTGCTGTTATGAGCTGAACTGTGTCCTCTCAAAATCCCTATGTTAAAATCCTAAACCTGAGAACCTCAGAATATGACTGTATTTGCAATTACATATAGAGATACACATAATTAAGTTAAAATGAGGCCATCAGACTTAGCCCTAGTGCAATCTGACTGGCATTCTTATAAAGAGGAAAGGTTATATTGAGGACAAAGAGAAGGAAGTCATCTATAAGCCATGGAGAGAGGCCAAGAAGGAAGCAAACCTATGATTCTTTGATCCTGAACATCTGGCCTCAGGAAATGTGAAAAATAAATTCTATAGTTGAAGCAACCAGCAACCCAATAGATGGCATTTTGTTATGGCTGCCCTAGCAAATTAATACACTTGCATATTGATTTTTCTTTTGTTACCTCTTAACTTTGCTCATTAGTCCTCAAATTTTCATGTGGATAAGATATAATTTATAAGGTTTATACTGAGAACTATGAATATTTATTTAATATTTAGGAGAAATAACAATTTTGAATACATAAAATATTGACTTACAGTCTGACTTCACCAACTCACCTTGCCTTAAATACATTCTACTATATTGTAGGTATTGAATTGTAATGGTATAAGTAATATGACATATCCTATTTTTCAGGATATGCTATTCATTTTTACAGTAAACAACATATGTGGAAAGTATGTATTTAAGACTCACTAACATAAAACCTTTAGCCTTGTCTAGCTGTTTGCCAGCTTACCTATTACCTTAAACTCATGAAAGAATTGATTCACTGTTTTGATTGAGAAAGTATTCTAAGAACAGGTAACAGCTCTTCTTTGTCAGCAAAAATTTACTTAAGTATATGACTCTTATGTGAACAAGAGATGGGGTTGCAGATGTAAAAGCATGCTGACTACCAAGGAAAGACAGTGACTATGATTGGGTTACGATGTGATTGTCCTTGTCACATGTTCTCTGGCATGTTCTCTTAGTAACCATTTAAACCTCTGACAATGTCTGCTGATATAAGATTGCTTGAAAATGAATCCAGAAACAAAATCTTGACTTTCCATCACAAAACAAAAATGATGAGTTATCACTATATCTTACATAGCCTTGTCTCCTTTCTGTGCCTACAATTTAATTGCCTTAGCAAACTTATTCTTGTTCAAATAAAACAAAATGGAGATACAACATGAACATCAACCAGTTGGACAAAATTCTTTAAGCCACATAAGCAAAACTAAACCTAGTTTATTTCATGAACATAAAATTAACTTCTTGAAAATGCCTCTGATAATTAGGGAAAAAAATAGTGAAGATAACCACTTATAACCAATTCCCTTCTGTCTGGAGATCCCCATTGTAATGAAAAAACATTGTAAAGATTAAACAACCTTCTCATTTTCACATTAGAAGTCATGCTGCAAGGTCTCTGAGCTTCATGTCAGTTTTGGGTTTAAAGCTATGAGCTCACTTAATGTTTTTGTGTGTGAAATAAATTCTTACCAATTTCTATTTTATTGATAGGGTTTTAATTTACTATTTTTAGATTTATGACGCTACCTTAAAAATTACTGTAACTTTTGCCTTAATATTATAATGATATAAAATGGAGTGCTTAGCATGTAAAAAGATTAATTAACCACTTAATTGACAATTACATAAAACAAATTACATTTATATTTTATCATAATCTTATAAATTGAGACACAGTTTAAAACTGAATGTAAAAGCTTTCTACCTTGGAAAAATAAGGCTTTCAGAATACTTTCGCTTCTACTTAGCTTTTTTCATTAATTTTGTTTACAGTAGTTTCTTGTCTTACAATCTGTTCTGCTGTGGTTCTATTTTTATTATCATTTGGGGGAAAGTAACATGACCAAGAGAAAAATGTGGAAGACCCCAAATCATGACCCTTGAATTGTAGACCTGGTGTGTCCTCAGGTCTAAATTGCACTCTCTCTGATCCTCTGTTATATATTTTTATTGTTGTTAAATTATAGTTGCCCCAGTTTTCCCTCTTTGCTCTCCCTTGCCCCAACTACCCCGACTCCCACAGTCAATTCCCAACCTGTTGTCCATGTCCATGGGTCCTTTATACTGAAGGAAAAAGTATAATGAGCCTCAGTTATTTTGTTCATGTAATGTTTCAATCTAGATAATCCCTGTTATAGACTGAATTGCATTCCTTTAAAATTTATAGGGTGAAACCCTAACTCTCAGTGTGACTATATTTGGAGATAGTGCCTTTGGAAAGGTAATTAGGGTTAAATGAGGATATAAGAATGAGGTTCTAATCCATTAGGACTACAAATTCTTATTCAAAGAGGAAGAAACACTGGCAGTTTGTGTGCATAGAGGGAAGGCCATATGCAAATTAAGGAGAGAGGCCTCAGAAAATAGCAACCCCGCTGGCACCTTGATCTTGGACTTCTAGCCTCCAGAACTGTGGAAAAAACTAATTTCTGTTGTTCAAGTCACCCAAGGCATGATATTTCATTATGGCAGCCCTATCAGACTAATAGCAATGCCTAAGGTGTCTCTACTTGTGAATGTATTTCTCTGTCATGAATATCCTAAATCTAAGAACATCTAAAGATAGAGAGGAACATATTAGCAGTTTAATACAAGCAGTCAGAGAAAAATATTTTTTAAAATAGTATGGAACATCTATTATTCATATTAAAAATGTTTTAATCAGTAGATTCACATGTAATTTCATTTCAGCTATGAGGTTTTCTTTAATATATCAAACTAAAATCATATTTTACATCAAAGTTTTTTTTCCTAGACCATTGCAACCTTTTCGTTGCATCTAGATCATTCATCATAGGGTGATAAAATTACAAATTAGGCTTAGCGGAAATTTCCTTGGGAACAAGGTGGTTTCAAGTTAGTGCAAGACCAAGGAAATTATTGATTCTAAGTTAAAAAGCATATGCAGCATATTAAATGCAGACAAAGAAGCAAGAATCAATACTGTTGACTCCACATAGAGCAAAATAATTAGAGATATGAACTTACAAAGGGAATAAACACTAAAGACATGATCATTTATCTTTGATTGGGGGGTAAGGGCTTGTAGAAACCTTATCAGCAGTACTACTACCTCCTTTTCCTAAGATTTTCATTTAGTGTAACAAAAGCCTTCAGAGAGTAATATGTAAAAGAGACTGCTGTTTCAGCTTCTCCAAGCTTTGATAATAATGACCTAGGTAACATAAAGAGAAGGAAACAGTTCTGTGGCCTGAGATATTGCAGCAGGAGCTGGTCATAGATTTAAACTCTCCCTTAGCCTAGATGCCCCTTGTCTGCAATGAGAAGCCACAAATTCAGGCCAGAGGTGGATACCCAGTTTCAGAAGAAGACTGCATGAACAGACTAAGTTGGAATAGCATAGGAAAATGGGAAAGGCAGATCATGGGAATTTTTCAATGATAAAATTTTAAGCATATGAAATAAATCTAAACCCAAGACATTTGCAATCATCTATAAAGTAGAAGGTATATGCGTAGTAATAGACAGAAGTGTAAGTTAATAATCATTACAAAAGTAAAAGTATTCTAAACTTTCACTCATGTGAGAGGAAATATCTCTGCTTCCTATTCTTTCAAATAAAATAATTGGTGGAAGATCATTAAGGGATCATTATTAAAATATCTAGGAAGATTGTCTCCAGTTCAGTCTCATATAAAGAAACGCTGACATATGTAAAATAATGTCAGGTAAAATATTTTTAAAGATGCTTAATTTCTTTCTTTTTAAAAAATTAAATGTCAAGTTGGGAAACTACATTAAACTCAAAGTCAGCCCCACTGTAGCAGTCATGATCAAGGCAAATCCACTGACTCAATAGTTCTCCAACTGTGCCTGGGAAGCATGGAGGCAAATGGTGTTTACACACCTGCAAGTGACTTTTATTCACCTGCAGGGTCTTGCTGGAATGCTTCCCAATCTGGTCACTGCAATCAGTACCTCCTGTGAGAGGAAAAGTAGAGCAGCTAATGTTAGAAATACTCTAGTTGCTTTATTTCTGTCACTAGGAAGATCCTGTTTATACAATTTGCTTTAAATGTGGCATGCTTTCCATTTTTATGAAGGGCAGCAAGATTTAGATGGGTAGAGTGGTTAACAGCATGATAAATATATAAAAGCCAAGGCAGGGCATCAAGATAGTTTCACATTTCTATCAACCTTGAAAAGTCTCAGAAAATCAGTTGTGTGTTTCAACACTGGAATGTATAAGTTTTGTTTATAAGATGAGTCTATCAGGTGTTTCAGACTTCCCAAGTTACATCCCTTATACTCAGGCCATATACTGGCATCTTCACTAGGAATAGATAGGACTTCAGTGACAAGGAGGGGGTTGGTTACCAAAAAATTAGTTGATGGAGGGCTGGAACACTGAGTAAATAGCAAGAGTGAGGCAGAAGCTAGAGGAGTAGAGGAGATACACAAAAAGGAAAAAACATATATGTGTGTGTATATATAGAGGCATCTCACATGCATTGGTTTTCATTTAAAAATTTTAAATCATGCCCTTGAAGAATAATTTGAAAACATGTATTCTGTTATAAAGTCTGATGAAATTAAAACCAGACACATTTACAGAGAAAGGTTAAAGTTAATAAACTAGTAATTACCGTATATTGGATAATGACAACATGCCATGTAGAGTTCTAAGTTTGTTACAGATACTAAGTTATTGACTTTCTCAATGACCCTAGGAAATTGGTAGGGTTATTGCTCCTAGCTGTAGACCTTGCTCCCTATTTCACTGAAATAATGAAAAAGACAGTTCAACTTCCCATTTCCTGTTTCCTTATATTAAGGAGTCATCTTTTTAGAAAACTCAAATCCTTCCACATGTGACTACAACATGGCGATACCAATTGTTTGCTCTTTTACAGTCTCAATTTTTCCTGCTCTATTGAGTCATTTTCATCACAATGCAACCGTGCTTCTTTTTTTCTCATTTTATCCCTATTACCTGGCAAGCTATTATCCCATTTACTTATTCCCTGTTAAAGTAAAACTCAATCAAATTTATAGTATCTAGTCCTTTACATTAATTATCTTTCTTAAACCCATACTACTAGCCTCTAAACCCCACTCCACCAAAATGTCCTTGTTACATGCTAGCAATAATTTCCATGTAGCTCAATTTAATGACCATTATATTTGGCTTTTGGGTATCACTTGTCATGATTGACCACTTTGTTTACCTTGATAGAATCTCTCACTTGGCTTGATTATACCCAAAAACTACCCAGAGAAAACCAACATTTAAAAGATGGTCTTACCATTTTTAAATAGAAAATCCAAAACAGAACATGTAGTTTTTATAATGCAATTAAAGCTATACAAAAATATAAATATTCAGGGTCACCCTTAAAATGTATGGTACCTAAGTGTCAATGGGCTCTTTATCACATGCATCAAGATTTGAAAGTTATATATCAAGCTAAAAAACCTGTTAATATATGAAATATATTTTGTATTTTATCTTGGCTTAATTGCTTTTACACCCAGATGTATTGAGTTATAATTGACAAACAAAAATTGTATATTTTAAGGTGCACAATGTGATGTTTTTATATACATTATGAGATGATTACACAATCAAGCTAATTAACATATCTATGTATCATCTCACCATTATTATTTGTGTGTGTGGTATTTGTGGGAGGGAGAATATTTAAAATCAGCTCTGAGCAAATTTTTTTCATTTTTTAAGTTGCTATTCTATCACAATTGTCTTAATTTTTCCCCCTTTGCTCTCCTCTGCCCATCCCACCCCCACCTCACAGTCAGTTCCTACACTGTTATCCATGTCCATGGTCATTCATACACATTATCTATTTCCTTCCCCTTCTTTCTACCATTGTCTCTCTCCCACTTCCTCTCTGGTCACTTTCAGTCTGTTCCATGTTTCTTTGCCTTGGTTCTATTTTGTGTATTAGATTTCTCTTATAGATGATATCATATGGTATTTGTCTTTCACCAACTGTCTTATTTTACTTATCATAATATTTTCCAGCTCCACCCATATTGTCCCAAAAGAAAGGAGTTCCTGTCTTTCTTTCTGCTGCATAGTATTCCATTGTGTAGTTGTATCACAGTTTTTTTGACCCGTTCATTTACTGATGGGCACTTAGACTGTTTCCAGTATGTGGCTATTGTAATTAATGTTGCTATGAACATATCAAAAACACACTAATATACTAGAGCTGAAACTTACCTGTAATGGAATATTTTTATCTATTAGAACTTATATGCTTTCATAACAAAAATTCTTGTTTGATTTTTTCTGTTTTTATGATGTTATTTACATTTATTCATTCTCAATTACCAATATTTATAGCAACATAAAATTTAATTGTATTTAGAAATGTGTAAAATTTTTGGTTTTTATCAAAAACAAATTGAAGATAATGAAAAGCATCAAAATAATAATACATATTTGAGATGCTTTTCATTGTATTCTAAAATACCCATTACTTTTTGATATTATATATTAAAATTAAAAATCAAAACAAAAGTTCAAAGCAATAAATGTTACAATTTAAATAAAACAATTAATTTAGAATTTTAATTTGGGAAAGAAATTCAGTATCTGTTAATAAATATGTAATAATATTATTGAGTATCCAGTATTGGCTGCTGGCATGTCAATAGTAAACTATTATTATGTTTAAAACACATTTTGTCTTGACCTCCATTTATAAAACTATGAGTGATTAAAGTTGATTAATGTTTTAATGTTACAAAGCCTTCCTCAGTACTACGTGCAACTCTTGTAAATCCTTATTAATTTGTGACTAGAACTATAAATAGTTATGGATTATGAATAGAAACAAAAAGACTATCTATTATTGAGAAATAATACTTTGCTATGCAAGAACTATTACATTGTTGTTGAGAATTTGATGTTAATATAGCTTCTCATTTACTCAATCCTACTGGTCAGATTATCTCTCCTTACACTCCTAAATATTGTCTGTTTCAACAGCAACTAAGACACAATCCAAAACTACCCTAGCAGTGAAACAATCATCCTGCTTTCCAAGGATATAGGAAGGGAGATGTGGAGGAATGCCAAGGAGACTGAAAAGTATTAAAGAATATTTTTAAGATTACAGGTAGTATTGTGCCAGTTCTGTTTACCAGTTCAGAAGCAACACATTTTAAAATAAATAATACATTAATTTTTGAATATATGCTATATTCAAGGCTTTAAAAGGATGCTAAAGTAGGGGCCTTTTTTTGTATGGCTCTGCGATATAATTCTGTGAATTATTGTCATTAATTGCATTATGGATACTATTTTGTTAACAATGCATCAAGCATTCTATGACATGCATCATTGATTTACCAACTATATGTTCTGAAGCTTCCATTGATGGGATGGTCAAGGAAGAACACAGAACAAATTGGAATGTAGGGATCCAATCCTAGTTAATTGCATAGCTCTGCTTTATCTCATTTAGAAAAAGTGATTTTTACTCTGGTTTCCATTTTTTTAACATTGTGATCAAAATTTTTGAAAAATGTTAGAATACATCATAGAATGCAGCTTGAAATAAAATAAATTGAGATTTATAGAGTGAAATATCATAAAATGTCAACTATATATTAATATTATTTATGAATTTTAATTATTCTGCTTAATAGTTTAAGTTCTTTTGATAATGGACAGTTTTTGATGTTGCAGATTTAGGCATAAATTTTAATTGCAATTTGAATAGATAGCATAAGGTATTTATTGAATTACTTATCTCACAGCAGCTGCATCTTTCTCAGCTCTCTGAATTGACTTGACATTTGAATCTGAATACAAACCTTTCATTTCTCAGCTATGTCCATTATTCTTTGCTTTGCTAGGAACCAACGTTTTAAATGGAGGCAAGGAAAAATGTCCACGTCAACTGAAATTTGTTTAAAGCCAGGGAAAGGAAACAATACATATATTACCTATTTATATGAGGATATGTCAGAAACCAAAAGAAATGCTTGGCTTTTATTGTCGAAATGCTTAGCTTTGTTGTTACAAATAGATCTTCATAAAATGTATTCATTTTGAAATTAACCAAGCATATCTAAATAAATGCTTATAAAAATTGAGGAAACCTTGAGGATGCCATACTTGAGAGCCAAAGCAGAAGGACTTAATTAGACAGAGCCCAGACCCCTGAAGGACACTTTAACCACCTCTAGTTTAGTTTGAAAAGTACAAGGCTATTAATTAATTAAGAAAGTATATATTTCATATAACTTATTATTGCAAATGTTATTTTCAGAGTGAAACAATAATCTAGTGAAAATAGTAAAAAGGGAATATGAAAATATCTTTTCAAGAAAGGATCATAACAAAAAATACAGCTTATTATATAATAAAATTGTTTTTATTGACTTATATGAGTTATTTATATATTTTGAATATTAACCCATTATTTGATATATATGGTTTACAGACACTTTCATCCATTCCAAAGGCTGCCTTTTATTTATTTTTATATGTTTATATATTTAGTGAAATTTATTGGGGTGACACTGGTTAATAAGATGATAAAGGTTTCAGGTGTATAATTCTTTTTATACATTCTTTTTTTTCCTCATTATTTTTACTGTATTTTCTTTTCCATTACCAGTTAGTCTCCTTATACCTCTCCTGAAGTTACTACACTATTGTCCTGGTCCATGAGTCCTTTCTCTTCTGTTCAAACCCCGCCACCTCTATCTACCTGCTACCTCCTTAGCTGATATCCTTTTCTCTATCAGTCTGTCTCTATTTTGTCTGTTAGTTAAGTTTATTCATTAGATTCCTCATATGAGTGAAATCATATGCTATTTGTCTTTCTGTGGCTGGTTTATTTCATTTAACAAAGTGTTCTCCAAGTCCATCTATACTTTTGCAAAAGGTAAAATATTCTTCTTTTTTACGACTGAGTAGGACTCCATTGGGTGAATGTCCCATAGTTGTTTTATCCACTTTTCTACTAATGGATACTTGGGTTGCTTCCATATCTTAGTGATTGTAAATAATGCTGTAGTGAACATAAAGATGCTCATGTTCTTTTGAATTAGTGTTTTTGGTTCCTTCAGATATATTCCCAGAAGTGGGATCACTGGGTCAAAAGGCAGATCCATTTTTAAGTTTTTGAGGTATTGCCATACTGCTTTCCACAGTAGCTGCACCAATTTGCATTTTGCCCAACAGTACAAAAGGGCTCCCCTTTCTCCACATCGTTGCCAGCACTTGTTTGTTGATTTATCGATGTTAGCCACTCTGACTTGTGTGAAATGGTATCTCATTGTGGTTTTAATTTTCATTTCTCTGATGATTAGTGATGTTGAGCATCTTTTCATATGCCTATTGGCCATCTCTATGTCCTCTTTGGAGAAATGTCTGTCAGGTCCTTTGCCCATTTTTTAAAACAGATTTTATTTATTATTTTCAGAGAGAAAGGCAGGGAGGGTGGAAGAAAGGGAGAGAAGCATCAATGTATGGTTGCCTTTTACCTGCCTCCAGCTACAGACCTGGCTGGAGACCTGGCTTGTAACCTGGTTCTGTGCCCTGACTGGGAATTGAACCAGTGACCTTTGGGCTCCCAGGCTGACACCTATCCAGTGATCCACACCAGCCAGGGCTCCATTTTTAAATTGGAACTGTGTGTGACCACATGTGTGTGCACGTGTGTGTGTGTGTATGTGTGTGTTGAGTTTTGTAAGTTCTTTATAAAATTTGGATATTAACCCCTTATCAGATGTATTGATGAATATATTCTTTCATTCTGTGAGTTGTCTTTTTATTCAGTTTATGTTTTCCTTTACTGTGCAAAACCCTTTTACTTTGATGCAGTCCCATTTGTTTACTTTTTCTTGTTTCCCTTGCCTTGGAAGATATAGCTGGTATACTATTGCTACAAGCTATGTCTGAGATTTTGCTATCTATGTTTTCTTTTATAATTTTTATGATTTCAGGTTTAACACTTAAGTCTTTATTCCATTTTGAATTTATTCTTTTGTGTGATATAGAAGGTGGTCTAGTTTAATTTTTCTACATGTATTTGTCCAATTTTTCCAACACCATTTATTGAATAAATAATCTTTAGCCCATTGTATGTGCTTGCTCCCTCTGTTGAATATTAATTAACTACAAAAGTATGGATTTATTTCTGGTTTCTCTACTTTGTTCTATTGATCTATGTGTCTGTTTTTATGCCAGTACCATGATGTTTTGATAAGTATGGCCTTATAATATATTTTCTTATTAGATAGTGTGATTCATCTGACTTCTTTTTTCTCAGGGTTGCTGTTGCTATGCAGGGCCTTTTGTGGTTCTGTATTAATTTTTGAAATATTTGTCCTACTTCTGTGAAATATGCCATTAGAATCCTAATAAGAATCACATTTAATCTATAGATTGCTTTGGGTAGTATGATCATTTTAATGATGTTAATTCTTCCTGCCCATGAACACAATATGTACTTTCCCTTATTTGTATCTTCTCCAATTTCTTTCTTCAGTGCCTTACAATTTTCTGAGGTCTTTTACGTCCTTGGCTTGATTTATTCCTAGGTATTTTTTTTTCTTTTGAAGCAATTATGGATGGGATTTTCTTAATTTTTCTTTAGTTTATTACTGACATAAAAGTGCAACTGACTTCTGGATATTAGTTTTGTATCATGCTACTTTGCTGAATTCACTTATCAGCTCTAGTAGTTTCTTGGTGGAATCTTTGGGGTTCTTTTTGTACACTATCATGTTATCTGAAATTCAGTTTTACTTCTTCCTTTCCAGTTTTGATGCATTTTATTCCTTCCTCTTGCCTAGGGTTTCCAGTACTGTGTTGAATAAGAGATTTGAAAGTAGACATCCCTGCCATGTTCCTGTTTCAAGCATACAATTCTATGATACATGATCTGTATGTTGGATTGTGTGTGCACCACCTAAAGTCAAATTGTCACTCATCACCATATATTTATAACCCTCTTTACTCTTTATTACCCCTTATATCCCTTCCCTCTAGTAACCATCATACTGATATGGCTATAAGTGTTTATTTGTTTTTCTTGTTTGTTCATTGTTGATTCTAGTTTTATTTCTCACATATGCATGAAATCATATTGTTCTTAAGTTTTTGTGTCTGACTTAATTTACTTTGCATGATATTCTCAAAGTCCATCCATGTTGTCACTAATGGCGGTGTTTCATCTTTTCTTATGGCTGAGTAGTATTCCATTGCATACATATACACCACATCTTCTTTATCCAATACTCTATCAAAGGACCCCTTAGTTGTTTCCATGTCTTGGCCATTGTGAATAATGCTGCAATGAACATAGGTGTGCATATATCTTTATGAATAAGTGTTTTCAATTTTTTTAGGTAGATATCCAGAATATGGGCTGCTCGCTCATATGGTAACTATATTCTTAATTTTTACTATTCTTCATAATGGCTGTAACCAGCTTATATTCCCAGCAGTGAGAATGCCCATGCTTTGGGAAGAATGGACATTTGAACAATATTAATTATTCAAATAATTGAACACTAAATAAACATTTTCAAAAAAAAAAAAGGACATCCAGGTAGCCAACAGGCATTCAAAAATATGCTCAGTATCACCAACTATCAGGAAAACACAGATCAAAACCACAATAATATATCATTTCATAGCTGTTAGAATAACCATTATCACAAAGACAAGAAATGACAAGTGTTACCAAGGATATGGGAAAAAAGAGAACATGTATATTGGTGATAGTGCAAATAGATTAAGCTACTATGGAAAATAGCATGGAGGTTTTTCCAAAAATTATAAATAATACTTCCATGTGATCTCCCAATTGCAATTCTGGGAATATAACCAAATAAATTAAAAATATGATATCAAAGAACTATATGCACTCCCATGTTTAGCACAGCATTATTCTCAATAGTCAATAAATGAAGACAACTTAACTGTCTATCAGTGAATGAATGAATAAAAAAGATGAGGTATACATACACAATGGAATATTATTTAGTCATAAGAAAGAATGAAATCCTGCTGTTCATACCAATACAAATGGCCTTGAGGACATTATGTTAAGTGTGATGTCAGAGAGAGAAAGATGAACACTGTATGATATAATTTATATGTGAATCTAAAAAAGCCAAATTGGAGAAAACAGAGTAGATTTATGACTACTAAGGGTAAAAGGGGTAAGGAAATTGGGAAGATGTTGCTAAAAAGCACTTGCAACCAACAGATGAGTCCTGTAGATATAATACACAACATAGTGATTAGAGACAATAATGCTTTATTCTAAACTTCAAAGTTGCTAACAGGCTATATCTTAATTGTTTCCACCATGAAAAAGAGATTACAAGTCCTGGCTGGTGTGGCTCAGTGAATTGGCACAAGCCTGTGAACCCAAAGGTCCCTGGTTCGATTTCCAGCTAGGGCACAGAGCCAGGTTGCAAGCCAGGTCTCCAGCGAGGTCTGTGTCTGGAGGCAGGTGAAAGGCAACCATACATTGATGCTTCTCTCCCTTTCTTCCTCCTTCTCTCCCTGCCCCTCTCTCTGAAAATAATTTTTAAAAAAAATTGACTTTAAAAAAGAGACTATAATTCTATGATGTAATAGAGGCTTTAGCTAGAGCTGTTGTAATAATCATACTGAGATATATAAAAGCATCAAGTCAACATGTATATACCTTAAACTTACATAATCTTTATGCCATTATGTATTAATTTTAAAAAGCATACATATTTGCCTTGATTATCACACCAAAACAGTCTAGGTGACTTGAGGTGTAGCATTAAAAATACCTAGTTATAGATAACAATTCAATATTTAAATATTTTATCATCTGTTGATGTTACTATTAAATCATATATTTATATACATATCTCTCTTTTTAGCTATGCTTTACCAATCAGAGCAAATAGTGATATTCATTTCTTCTCTACTTTTCACTTTTGTCTTTATATAAGAGAATATAAAAAGTTTAAAATGTTAGAGCAATTAGTTGTGGAATGGTGCAGTTGGAATAAACTTGAGAAACATTTTCTTCCAAAATTCTTATTTTGCATGAGAAGACTAAAATATGAAAGTAGTATGTGATTTGCACAAACTATAGTAATTCTCCAAGAATCATTTCAATGGCTTCCTTTAGTAGCAGGGATTAGGTTTTAATAGTAAGTCAAGTGACAGTGACCAAGAAAGCCTTAATATTTTCCTCAGCTTGACGAAAACTTTAGATAGGATTTCCCTACCTCTAGGACAGATCTCCCTTTTCTAAGAATAATTACTTTAGAAAATTTATAATTATTAATTATTTATTTGCCCTATTGAGTTGTAAATCTTTTGAAAAGCTTCTTGCCAGTTTATAACCCAAGAATGTATTTATCAACAACTTGGGAGTCATCCTTTTTTAATGTAACCATTAAAGAAGATGGTGTCTCTATTTTCCAGTCTCTGTTGGAGGGTAGAAGCCTAACTTTCTGTTGGAAGCTTGCTCCAAATTGCAAAACTAGCTTCTATGGTAAAGAGAGTTTACTTTCCCTTGAGTAATGACTATTAGCAAAGACTTTCCAGCTCTTCATTTCAATGATGTGAGTTCAGACATAATTCTTGGTGTTTCTCCCCCATTACAATAACCTTGAATAAAGTCATATTGCCTATTTAACTTTGTCCTGTTCAATTTTTGCTTTGACAACAGCTATATGCATGTGGCCAAATAAAGATGTTAAAGCATGGCATAACTAGAAAAAAATTGATAATTTAACTGATGAAATATTAATAGGCTTGGGCAGTGGTATAAAAGGAACTACTAGATAAATTTTGTTTTGTTTTGTTTTGTTTTTGGCTGCAAGGGAAGGTGAAAAGTGTTACTAATGGGTTTTAGCCCTTCTGATGGAAATGGAATGTCATTAAAAATACAACTAAAGTATTGACGTATTTGTCTTGATTTTTGCATACATACAACAAATAAAACAAGATTGATTTGGACCGTAGTATTAGGAACATCTAGTTTCTCCTCTTGTAAGTTGATAATTTTCTTAATATATCTATAATTATATAATTCACACCTAAAGAGGATCTGATTATATATCACCTTTACCATAATATTTTCCTTTCTCTGTTGCAAAGAAGTCATACAAGAAAATTCATAGGTTGTTTTTAAGTAAGCATTACCAATTATAGCAAAGCAGTGTCAGCTGTGGTAGAAGGTATTAGTTATGTCAGCCTAATCATAAGGAATTCTCTGAGCCAGACACTGTCCTTAGGTGATACAGGTGATACAAGTTAAAGCTCCAACACTTTAACTTCTCCAAAACAAGTGATTTAACCAAAACAGAGTTTCATTACACACATAACATACACATGCATATTGACCCTTCATGACTCATTTAGAACAAATTTCCAGATATAGAGACAATAAAGATACATGTGGTAAATTAAACCAGGAATGTCATTTTGTGTAGTGATGATGGAAAAACTACAGTAATAAAACAATAAAATACACAAACAAAAGAACTGACCTCTGATGTTAGTACCACATTCTATTTCAGTTTCTCTGCAATTTAGGATTACACTAATTACAAATCACTAGTGCCTTTTTCTTGGCATCAAGAAATATGGGTAAATATTTTAAAAATTATAAGAAAACAACATGCTTGTCTTTTGTATTTGCTTTATTTCTATGACCTTGTCCTAAAACCTTCTCCTTACATCCTGGGGAAGATAATGAGAAGAATGGAGTAGTTGTGCATTTTAAAAATTACTCATCTAAATTCAGTATTTACTTTGAAAAATTTGCTCTGTGAGATGTTTGTTTAGCAGATTTAGATGCCTTTTTTTGTTCTTCAAGATGTCAGCCTTTACTAAGAGCTAATAACTATTTTGTGTTTTGCAAGTGCCATTATAATTGTGCATTATGCTATCAATTTAAGAATAAATCTGGTGTGATAAAATGGCAATATTGCAAAAATAGTTTTCTCTGGATATATCTTCTCTTTAAGCAAAGGAGTATTTAGGCTATTACTAACTACACAGACTGCACATCTGTGTGCTTTCCTTAAATCCTCTTATATCCAAAAGTTGAATCAGTGGTGAAGGATTTGGTGGTAGTCATCAACTATTCCCTGTTTCTTATAGTATCACTGTTAGATACAGAGGAATTAATTTGAAAATTTTCAATATATGTTCATTTCTGTTATACGTTAAGTGTTCAACCCCTACATAAAAGTAGCCGTAAAGTGATCACATTATTTTTAGAAGAAAAATAGAAATTCCCATACATACTTATGAACTCAATCTAGGTTTATTTAGAAATTCTTTGTCTCATTTCATATTGGAACAAAAACTGATAAGAAGAGATTTGGTTGATTAAAAACATGGAGGTTCTGAGATGGGTAGTAAAATATGAAAGGATAGTATTTTTTATTGACATGATATTTAAAAATTGTAATGTGAGTAAATAATTAAAACTAAATCAATATTAATTAAGTGCCTTAATCCCCAGCCATGTTTTTCTGGGAAGAACTCAATTAGTTTAAATTATAACAAGAACAAAATTACTTTAGTTGTATTTCAAATGAGACTGTGATACTAACCATCTTTTTAATATCACTAATTAGAATATTATTTCAGATAATTGTAATAATTTTCTTCTTTTTTAATTGTAATAATTTTTAAACAAGCTCCTGTTGTAGTTATAAAACTTGTCATTATACTGTTATTCCTTTTTTTTAACCTTGTTTTAAAGTAAGAAAGGTAAAACTGGAAAGGAAAATAACTTTTCCAATACTTTATCAAACTTTTGTAATTGGAAGAAATTTCCAGGTATTGATATATTGAAATGAATTATTTCTTACAAATTATAAACCTATGTTTTCTGGTTAATTGAAATTCTCTTTTAAAATTTACTTTTGAGGCTTTTAATCCCAAAACAGAGGAAAGTAAAATTTTTATAATAACATGCTGAGAACTATTAGCATACTAAACAATATTGTTATCTCTTATTAGCTATGTATATTTCTTTTTCATATTAGCTATGTATATTTCTTTGAACATCTACCAAACATGGCCTTATATTCTGTGCATGCCATACATTTATTAGTGGTAAATATATAAAAAGTAAGTTTAATTGTATTTGCCGTTTCTACAAGTTCAAATTACTCATATTTGACATAGATATTCTACACATAAATCCATTTTATAGTAAGCATAGATGAGTGCTAATCATTGTGAATAGCTATGTAGCTACAGACTGCTTATTTTTCCTTCTAGTTTGCATGGAAGGAAAAATTGGAAGTTCAGTCTTCTTAAAGGGCACTGGCTTTTGGCATTCAACAGTTGAGTAGGATATTGTGTTTGTTTTTGTTGTGTAACACTGGAAATGGTTTTTGTATTGCTCCCTGGGCCCTAGGTAAACTGTGGATAGGCTCAGTGCTAAGACACTCCCCAGACTGCTCATTCTCTTGGCTTACACAGAGAAAGCTCTGGGACAGTCTCACCACTGTGCCCTACACAGGATAGTAGGAAAAGACCTAACTGTGCTGTCTTAGATCATTCAAGCTGCAATAACAAAAATCAGACTGGGTAGTTTATAAATAACGAACAGTTATCTCTCACAGTTGGGGAGGCTGCGAAGTTCAAGGTCAGG
The DNA here is from genome assembly GCA_004026585.1 of Noctilio leporinus. Lineage (NCBI taxonomy): Eukaryota > Metazoa > Chordata > Mammalia > Chiroptera > Noctilionidae > Noctilio > Noctilio leporinus. The sequence goes on from PVIW01001034.1 coordinate 170,592, forward strand.
GAACAGCAGATGTGGTTTCTGGAGAGGACCTGCTTCCTACACAGCTGCATTTGCATTATAACTTCACAAGAAAAAACAAATAGCTCTTTGGGGTCACTGTTCTAAAAACTAATCCCAATCGGGAGGTTTTCCTAATTACGTAATCACCCCCCAAAAGCCCCACCTCCTAATACCATACACTAAGTAAGGTATTTAACATGTAAATTTGGAAGGGACACAGACAGTCAATCTACAGAATGTACTATGAAAGCATGGTAGGTAAGTATTGTTGGCTGCTGGTAATAACGAAAGTCTGAGCTGGAGAATTTATATATCAAGTAACTGAGCCCCCAGACATAAAGCAATGAGACAGCGTTAATGCTCCATTTTTTTAAAAGATTTTTATTTATTATTTTTAGAAAGAGGGGAAGAGAGAGAGGCAGAGAGGGAGACAGACATCAATGTATGGTTGCTTTTCACCTGCCTCCAGCCACAGACCTGACTGGAGACCTGGTTTGCAACCTTGTTATGTGCCCTGGCTGGGGAATCGAACCTGTGACCTTGGGGTTTGCAGGTCGGCACCTTATCCACTGTGCTACCAGCCAGGGCTATATTCCATACTTTTTAAGACCCAACTAGGTTGTCACATGGACTGGAGAACCTACAGTCCCCAGTTCACAGGAAGTGAGGGTGGAAAGAAACTTTCCCCTCCAAGAAGCTCCAACCCTGCCCGCCTGCCTTTCTAATCCTGGAAAATGAACTTTTGCATTTTTTCCTCTGTATTTATTTCTCTTTCATAAGAAACACTTTTATCTGGGTGAGAAATATTATAGAATGAGAGTATAGTTATGTTGAAATATTTATCTTCACATTTCTATCAAGATTTACAAAATAGGGAAAAGCTGACTTCCAAAATTCTCTGTGCTGGATTAGAGAACCCCTTAATGTGTACTCATCTCCAATTACAGTGTTCCACAGGGAGGTTAATGGGAAGAGACTTAAATTTACCAATAAGTAATGGAATCATCTGTTCTCAGTGATCTCTCTGTAGATCCCTAGACAACAACTTTTATCCAGCATTTAAATTCCAGCCTTTAGATACCCTGGGATGCCAAGGGAATTGCTTAGGGCTTAGTTTCTAAGGGTGCTCTATTAAGTGTTCTTGTCACTTAAGCTTTATGCCCTACTAAGTAAGGCTTTCCTTATAATGAGTTAGCTTTTCATTTCATGAAAGCAAAAACACTCATATAAATGCAGCAGAATAATTTAAGAGAGAACTACAAAGTTAAGCAGTTGGAAATAGCTTTTGCAAGTAAATGTGCAAGATGGTAGCATGATGTTTTCAGTACTGATTTAATTAAAATAATTTAAAAATAATGTGAAAATTCCACATGGCTTTTTCTGCTTCTGTGGGTCAGATTCATTTTTATCCATTTTTCAAAATTGTATAGCTTCCCTTTAATTAATTTACCATATGTATTTTAAATAAAAATTTTCATTTAGGTGCTTGATAATAATAAAAAAGCTCACACTTATATAAATGTTCAAGAATAGTTCATTGAACATCTGTGTATTGCTCTGTATGTTTACCAATTTTCATCATTTTGCCACGTTTACTATATCCTCTACCATTCTCTCTCCACTTTTGATATTTTTCTCTTTAGGCTAAACATTTAAGAGTAAATTGTAGACATCATTATCTATTGTCCCTTAATAACTCAGCATGTATCTGCTAAGAACAAGGAAGTTCTATCACATATCCATAGTGCAATGAACACATTCAGGAAATTTAACATTGACGTAATTATATCTAATACACTGAATATACTCTAATTTTGCCAATTGTTCCAATAATGTTTTTAAAATTATTTTGTCAAGCAAGAATCTAATCCAGGATAATGCATTTTATTTATTTTCATGTTTTTAAAGCTATCTTTACCCATGAACAATTCCTCAGCTCTTCTTTCTTTGTATCTCATGACACTTGACATTTTAAGAATTATAATTAGATTAGAATATGTTATTTTGGCTAGATTCTATATAAGTAATATTGTGTCCTTCCAAGTACAACATATTGGGGGGGACATATGTCAATGAGATCTGTTCTTTGTGTGTTAACCTGAGATATTCAATTAAGGTGGCATCTCTCATATTAATACACTAATAGGTATTATTTGGAGATATTTTGAGACTATGTAAACAATCTGTTTCCCATAAAATTTTAACTGATATTAATAGTTTTCACAGTTATAAAAATTCCTACCTGAATCAAGAATGTGAAAGTGGTTTCATTAGATTTTTAAAATCTGTTATTGTCACACCTGTATTTTTTAGTTATTAATTTATTTAATCACTGTTCACTTTTATTCAATAGATTACAGTCCACTATATTTACTACATTGTTTTATGACAAAAGTTTTCTAAAGTGGACTGGTGAGGACAACTTCAAGTTGACTTCTCCCATTTTTTTAAAAGTATTTTCTTATCTTCTGACATTTAAAAAATGTTCCAGGCTCATTCTATACCTCCCATGACCATGCTTTGAAATGAGCAATTTTTCCCCAAATTTTCAGTTTTGTTATTGTACTTGGATTCTTTCAACAAAGGGAACTATAGGCATGTAGCTTTGTAGGAAAGTAAGTAGATGGTGATAGATAGATGGATGCATAGATAGATAGATGATAGTAGATAGTGAGTTTATACTGATATCTCTAAATCTAAAACCAACACTACAAGGTTCATCGTTATCTTACCCATTTTGCTCTATATTTACATTATTTCCTTCACATAACATAAGCATTATTGGCTTTATGTCCATATTTTTACTTATTTGCTGAATTCTACAGTATATATATATAACCCTACTATGCAGAAAGAGTTAACAAAGCAAACTTATACTGCTGTCCTTGAAAATGCCCACTTGCAAGGTTTGCCCATGGCTGGCATCTGGGAGCTTGGGTGTCGGAAGGTTTCCACACCCTCCAAAGGTGATAAGAGTTGCTCACTGCACCTAAAATATCATGTACAGCAATACTGTTCATACTGAACATCTACTTTCTTGTTCATGGTCTGGAATTTTTATACATGCCAAGCACATGTCACCTATATGACCAGGCCCAATAAACAGCCTGGGCTTTTTATTGTATGTAAGAGTTGCTCTGGTTGACAACATTTCACTTGTGTTTACAGCTCCTTGCTGAGGGAATTAAGCATGTCCTGTGTGATTTCATTGGGAGTGGAACCTTGGGAGGCAGCTCTTGGTTTCCTAGACTTCACTCCATTCAACTTTTCTCTTGGTTAGTTTTGCCCTGTATCCTTTTACTGTAATAAGTTATAGTCATGAGTACAACTATATGCTATGAGTCCCCCTAGGGAATCATCAAACCTAGAAATAGTCTTGGGGACCTCCAATATACTTATGAACAGAAAATCTATTTTTTTAACTTATTTTTAAATTATTGGAGATTTTCAGAAATTAAAAAAAGAATAGAGTACTCCATGTACACTTTGCCAAGTTCCCTTCAGTAGATATATGTATTTTACATAAATATATACAACATCAAAAGAAGGAAATCAGTATCAATGTGTGTATAGAGTTCTCTGCTATTTTATCACATGTAGATTCATGTCACTACTACAACAATACAAATTTAAACATATTCTATCACAAGGATCCACTTCAGGCTGCCCATTTGTAGTCACATCTGATCCCCTGCTAGCCACCATCACTGGCAACAGTGATCTATTTTCATCTCTATAATTTTGTCATAATAAGAATGTCTTATAAATGGAGTCACGTAGTATATGACCTTTTGAGATTGGCTTTTTTCACAGAGTAATTCTGATGAGATTAATCAAGTTACTGCCTATGTCAATAAGCCATTCCCTTTTTTACACTAATACAATTGATTTTTAGAGCAGTTTTAGGTTCAAAGCAAAAATGAGCAAAATATAAAGTTCCTGTTTACCTCTTATGTGCACAACCTCCCCAATTATCAACATGGTCTATCAGAGTGGTGCATACATTTGTTATAGTTTATGAATCTACATTTGCACATTATTATCACCCAAAGCCCATGGTTTACATTAGGATTCACTCTTGGTGCGGTATATTCTTTGGGTTTTGGCAAATGTAAAATGACGTGTGTCTACTTTTGGAATCTTATACAGAAGAATTTTAATTCCTAAAAATTCCCTGTACCTATGCTCTACATGCTGTATTTATCCTTCATTACATCTCCCCTAATGTGGCAATCATTAATGTTTTTACTGTTTCCACAGCTTGCTTTTCCCAGAATGTCATATAGTTGAAATCATGTAATATGTAGCTTTTACAGATTGTCTTCTTTTACTTGGTAATGTGCAGTTAAGGTTCTTCCATTTTGTTTTTCATGGTTTGTTAGAGCATTTCTTTTTAGCACTAATATTCCATTTTCTGGATGTCCCACAGTTTATCCAGTCACGTACTGAAAGGCATCTTGGTTGCTTCCAAGTTTTGGCAGTTACGAATGAAGGTAAAGGTAACATCCACATACAGTTTTCTGTGTGACTGTAGTTTTCAGTTCATTAAATAAATACCAAGAAGCGAGACTGCTGGATGGTATGTTAAGAGTTATGTTTAATTTTGAAAGAAACTATCCAAGTGTCTTACAAAGTGGCTGTACCATTCTGCAATCCCCCAGAAATGAATAAGATTTTCAAACAATCCACATCTTCATTAGCATTTGCTGTTAGTGTTTTAAATTTTAGCCATTCTAATAGGTGTGTGGTGGTATCTCATTGTTTTAATTTGCATTTTCCTAATGACATATGATATGCAGCACCTTTTCTTGTTTTCTCCTGGCATTGTAAGAATGTTCAAATCAGTAGCAAAGTTTTTTTAAGGATTTATTTTAAAATATAAGACTCTTATTTGACCTAAAGGTCGAATAAGAGGATATACTTGGAAACGAGATCTCAACAGCTGAGAGAAATGCTTCTTAGAATGACATTTTGCAGCTTATTTATTACTAAGGAAGTGCCATAAGAAAGATTACATAAATGTGGGAGAAAGCAAGGCAGGGATTGAATGGTTTCACTTCTTAGGGTCTGAAAGAGCAATTTCAAGCCAAGATTAACAGAAGCAATGGATAAGCCTTGTGTGAGCTAAGGTGAATGTTTTACTAAAGAAGTTATACGCCTGGCACATGACTACATACCAGCTAGCAATTTATAATCAGATTACCCAATGAGGTTACTTTCTGTAGAACCCATTTTTCCTCCATATGTCTTCGACCTATGAATTATTTAGAAGTGTTTATTTAATCTCACAGTGCTTGGGGATTTTCCAGCCATCTTCCTGTTATTGATTTTTAGTTTAAATAAATTTGTGTTGTTTATAAACCATGCAACCTATGGTATTTTTGCTATAGCAGCACTAATTGACTTAGATTATAACCAAGCAGATGTCTAAGAAGAATACTCCTAAAAGGAATAATAGATACAGCTCAGTGAATAGGTGCCAGCCTACAGACCCAGCCAGGGCACATAACCAGGTTGCAAGCCAGGTCTCCAGCCAGGTCTCCAGTCTGGAGGCAGGTGAAAGGCAACCCCATACACTGATGTTTCTCTCCCTCTCTGCTTCCCCCTCCCCTTTCTCTAAAAGTAATAAATAAAATCTTCAAAAATAATAATAAAACTATTTAAAAAAGAAATAATAAATACAGCAAAAGTCTGAAAATGAGAATGTTCCTGTTTTATCTGAGTTACAACAAAGAGGCTAACTACGTATGATTGAAACAAGAAAAGTAGAGTCTAATGTAGATAGAATGGCAAATTAATTAAAAAATTATGATCACTGGCTGACATGGCTCGATGGATTAGGAACCGGCCTGGGAACCCAAATGTCACAGGTTCGAGTCCAAGTCAGAACATAACCAGGTTGCAAGCCAGGTCTCCAGCCAGATCCTTAGCTGGAGGCAGGTGAAAAGCAAACATACACTGATGTTTCTCTCCCTTTCTTCCTCTCTCCCTTCCCACCTCTCTAAAAATAATGAATAAAATCTTTAAAAAATAATGAAATAAAATAAATTATGTAGGATCTCATAAAGCACTTTAAAAATTGCTTTTTTTACTGTGAGAGAAAGTGAGAGTCATTTCAGAGTTGTAAGCAGAGAGGTAGAGATATAAATTTGGATTTAAAAGGATTACTCTGACTATTCATTGAGACTAGACTACATGTGTATGGTTGGGATGTAGGTAAAGAGTGGGTGAGAGAAATTTGTTTAAATGAGCTTGAATTAATCCTGATGAGAGGAAAGGATAAGATGTGGTCAGAAATTGGACATGTTTTAAAGGCAAGCCCACAGGATTTTTTGATAGAGTGGGTATATGACATGAGATAAAGGAGGTCATTCAGTATGATTTTGAGGTTTTTGGGGAGTCAACTGACAAAAGTACGTGAAGGAGAAGCAAATGAAGCAAATGATACTGGAGGCTAAGTTTAGAAGAAAGGGTGAGAACTGATAACCGCCCACAGTCTGATGTTGCTTAAATAAATACTTATTATTTTGAACTATTTTATTTTTAAAACTATTTTAAGCATACTTACTAACTTGAGGATATTTTATCATGTCAAAAAGCAACAGGCAGGAAGAATATATTTTAAATGATATATTCTGCACAAACAGAATTTTTTTCACTTTCTTAATTTCTACTATCCCAGGTTTCCCCATTGCTTTCCACTGCCCACCCCACAACTTCCAGTCAATCCCCGCCCTGTTGTCCATGTCCATGGGTCATTTATACGAATTCCTTGACTAGACCCTTCCCATTCTTTCCCCCCTTGTCCCCCTCTCTCTGTCCCCTCTGAACACTGTCAGTCTGTTCCTTGTTTCCAAGCCTCTGGTTCTATTTTGCTCATTTGTTTGTTTTCTTCATTAGGTTCCTGTATTAGGTGAGATCGTATGGTATCTGGCTTTAGTTGCCTGGCTTATTTCACTAAGCATAACACTCTCCAGTTCCATCCATGCTGTTGCAAAAGGTAGGAGTTCCTTCTTTCTTTCTGCTGCTTCGTTTTCCATCATGGAAGTGTGCCAGTTTTTTGATTCATTCATCCATTGTTGGGGACTTAAGCTGTTTCCAGCACTTAGCTATTATAAATAATGCTGCTACGAATATAGGGTGCACAGCTTCTTTGAATTGGTGTTTCAGCATTCTTCAGGTATAATTCCAGCAATGGAATCATTGGATCACAAGACAGTTCCATTATTAGTTTTTCTGAAAAAATTCCATACTGTTTTCCACAGTGGGTGCACCAATGTGCATTCCCACCAGCAGTGCACTGGGGTTTCTTTTCTCCACATCCTCGCCAACACTTCTTGTTTGTTGATATGTTATTGATGGCCATTCTGACAGGTGTGAAGTGGTATTTCATTGTGGTTTTAATTTGCATCTCTCTGATGGCTAGTGATATTGAGCATTCTTTTTCTTTTAAAAATTTTATTTATTGTTGTATTATAATTGTTTCATTTTACCCCATTGCTCTTCCCTCTGTATGTTCTCCTTGGAGAAGAGTCTGTTCATGTACTTTGATCATTTTTAATTTGGACTCATCCTATCCAAAATCCAAAACCTTTATTTAATAAGGACCATTTACTTTTTTTAAAAAAGATTTTATTCATTATTTTTAGAGTGGTGAAGGGAGAGAGGCAGAGAGGGAGAGAAACATCAATGTATGGTTGCCTTTCACCTGCCTCCAGCTACGGACCTGGCTGGAGACCTGCCTTGCAACCTGGTTATGTGCCCTGACTGGGAAATGAGCCAGTGATCTTTGGGTTCACAGGCTGGTGCCTGTCCACTGAGCCACCGGCCAGGACTAAGACCATTTACTTTTGAAGTTGAATAATGATATCTAGAATCAGTGATTTTTATTTCAGTTGAAAATATAAATGATAGTCACTGCTGAAAAGATTCTTACTTGGATTTGGTAACAAAATGTTTATTTTAATATTAAATAAAGTATATGGTATATTATATTTAATTAATATATGCATATAATTTTCAAATTAAACTTCATGGCTATAATACAATACCTTTCTTTGTCCTCAGATTAATACAGAAAAAATATCTCCAGCAAAAAAAAATCAAAATTGGAATAAAACTATGTATAGAAAAATATATTTTCTATTAAAATATTTTAATTAAACTTTTAATAAAGGTCAACTAGAGAATAAGGCAAATATAATTAGAGTGAAGGCACGAAATCAATAATATTTCAATGCCAAAAGTAATAGAGGGAATTTTAATGTAAGACATCAATAGAAAGACTTCTTATTTGGGGAACTGTTATACACATATTTAAAATGAGATTAAAAAAAACATCAAATGACGGATGGAGTAATTATGAAAAATGTAGTTATATTTGAATGCATACATTATAATGCAGGTGTGAAATCCAGACTAACTGGAATCATTAAAATAACATTTCTTTTTTGAAGTTAAGAAAAGGTTATTAAATTTGACAAAAATGTTCAATATACAAAGAATAGCATAAAACTTTAAAGTACAATTACAGCTTACATTTTTAAGGCAAGCATGGTTTCAATATATTCAGCATACTCAATGATTCTATTATATTTTGTTCTCATCCACAATATAAATCAGTTGAAGGTTTAGTTTGAAACTCTACTCAGAGGTTAAGAGAGAGCAGTTAATAGTCATGAAATTATAGTAACCTTTCACCCTTGAGTCATACAAAGCATTGTGATTTTTAGACCAGGGAAGAAAATCTGAAAAGTATTTTAACCAATCAGTGGTGCATATTCTTGTAGCATAAAATATTTTCAATAGAGAGTATTTGTTTATGTAATAAATGCCCAAACCTATTGAGAATTTTAGTAAGAATTTATTTGAGCCAAACTGACAACATTCCTGGGAAGCAAGATATCAAATACTCAGTAGAATGACAGTTTGCAGTTTCTTTTAGGATTCTGGAAGCAATTTAAAGAGAAGTACACATAGATGGGAGAGAGCAAGGCAAGGATTAGATTACAAAATGTTTGAAAGATTATGTACTCTTCTGAGGTTGGTTACCTTTCGCAGAGGTCTGAAAAAGAGACATTTTCAAGGTGTACAACCTACGAGAGTGGACAGGGCTTGCTTAAGACAAAGAAAAATCTTTTACTAAAGAAGTTATATGCTGGGATATAACTATTCCTGCCCAGTTAGGAATTTATGATCAGATCACTCTGTGAGATTACTCTTACTTAGATTTATTATAGTGCTCCCTTTTCATCTACATACTTTATGCTTATTGTGTTTATCCTGAGTTTTTGGAATGGAGTTCTTGTACTAACGCTTTTTGTAACAGAACCTATCCTTTCAGTTTTTCTCCTGGCCAATAATTTATTAGTTGTTAAAATTTAAAAATAAAAGTAGCCTTTGATTAGTCTACACTATTTTTCTTTTTGCAGAATGATCTTTTAATTAATACTGATGTTTTAGAATAAACTTATTTCTAGGCCAGTATAATATATTTATAATCTATGCATGTGCATTACATGTTATATGTACAAATCTGAATTTTTATTTACAAAGGAATTGGGTTTAAAAATTGAGAAATTAAAAATTCACTTTAAATTGAAGAGACAGGTGCTAAGAAAATCTATTTTACCTTCATATCTGCATTCTTCAATAACAAAAGGTATTAAAAACTTTAGTTTTCTCTCTGTAAGTAACTTATAAATTGCCTACATAAAGTGATGGACAAAGAATGACATAATTAAATTTATTATCTCAGGTTTCATCTGGGACATTGTAGTGTCACCTTCTCTCTCATTAACTTTTAGTCTATCACAATCACCCATCCTTTTATCTGCTACTTATGAAAATATTCCTGCTAAACTATCTTAACCCTATTTTCTTTCAAAATATCACTGTTTCAATGTAGTTTCAATTTGTACTTCCTAGATAATCAGTAGTTGAACCATTAATATATCTTTTTAAAAATATCTATCCCTGTCTCTAGTCCATTTTTTAAAAAGTTGTCATCTTATTTATTCATTCATTTATTCACTTTTTTCTACTATTGAGTTTTATGAGTTTCTTATGTTGTTTTGGTTACTAACCCATTATTAATTAGATATATAGTTTGCAAGTATTTTCTCTTAATCTATTAATTGCCTTTTTTATTTTGTTGATGATTTCCTTTGCTGAATATAAGCTTTATAGTTTTATATAATTCTACTTATTTATTTTTCTTCTGTTGCCTCTGCTTTTGGTGTCAAATCCTAAAAAAATCATTGCAAAGACCAATATCAAGGAAGGGTTTTATTTTTTCAGGTCTTAACATTTGTGTTTAATCCATCTGAAGTTAATTATTAACTATGGTATAAAATAATGTTCCAATTTCATTCTTTTGCAAGCCAGAGTTCTTAGCACCATTAGTCAGAAGGAAATCAGGATGGAAACCGGATCTAATTGGCTATATTAAATAATTTATAAATCAGGCAATGTTCTTTTTAGCAAGTAGAAGGGTATTCCAAGGAATAATACAAAATAGAAGATTTTTATACACAAAAAGAAGAGCGAGAAGTTGATTGGCCTTATCAGGTAGATCACCGCTTCCTCTTGTTGATTAGAAAATTCTAAATTGATTGGTTTAAAATTAAACTCCTGGGAAAAGCTGGAACTTCAATGAGTCTAGGTATTAAATTTTGGTTTGATGACTTGGATTAGCAAAAGTGATTCTATTTTTGTCCTTTTTTCTTTTAATGGTGGTGATAGCCAGATGAAAGGTTGAGTATCTGATAAATAAGATTTTTATTCCAAAATGCTTGCATTCTATTGGTGAAAGAAAGGATAGGAACAAATGAATACATAAATGATTTTTAAAATTGTGATAATTAACTATTAAAAACCTTGTAAAATTGAGATAGAAAAACACATTGATGAAAATATGGCATTTGAGCAGAAAACAGACTGGGCAAGAAGGAGCAGACCTGGACCATATGTTTTCTTGATTACTCTAGTGTTCATTTTCTATGTGTTTCCCGCCAGGAATAATTTTACACATGCCCAGAGGAAGTATAATTGAAAAGACTCAACATGCTTAAATCATCCTTTTCTAAATTTAAGAAGAAAACCTTATTTTTCTCAGATACCTATTATTAGTTAGGACCTCAGAACACATGCTGTTTTAGAATTCCTCTAGTAGTATGTACAATGTACTAGATATATAGAGATTAGTTCATATAAAATCTTTAATCTCACATTATGATTATAACCTCAGATTATCATTTTCCTATTATGCTTATTCTAGCACTTGGGAAGGAATATTGATCAAGGGGCAACATATCACAGTTTTTGTTATGCTACAGTATTTCTCCCACCAGGGAAATAGGATAACTAATGTCACTATTGCTGTGGTGTTATCAATTTGTCAAATTAAGGCTTGTGAAGTGATACACAGGGTGCCAGATGGTGAGCTGTGGTTCAACGACAGGCCACAAGAAAAAACAAAATATGTTGAGTAGAATTTATTCCTCACAGGTCCTGGAGGAAGTACTAGGCATGGTTCAAGGGGCCACATGGAGGAGGTCAAGGCTTAGTGCAGACCAATAAGAGCTGGAGCCCAGGCTTTTATTAGGGTTCATGGGCAGAGTACTTTGGGCTTCCCTGAGTAAGCCTGATTGGTCAATTCAAATTAAAATAGCAGAGTTCTGATAAACTCCAGGAAGGACTTTTCTAAAGGATACATAAGGGGAAGGCACTGTGAGGCAGGAAAGGGGCTGGTTAATCAAAGGGGATGTTGGAGAAGCCATATCAGGAATTTACACTTACCTGAGACTCTTGGGCTGCTATCTAGGGTATGTATTTGCATGAAAGACTAGTGTCAGTTTGTGGACAAGGTTCATTTGCCTGCATGCATCAGAGCTCAGTAATACATGAACAGTAGCTTGCAGCAAAGAAAGCAAGAATTTATTTTTAGAAAATGGCCCACATCTGGAGTCACAGGTAGTTCCTCATACTTCTCCATGGCTTCTAGGGGATAGGTTATATAGGGGGAAATACCATTAATCATAGTGACTAAGGGAGTTTGGGGATGTGGTCAAGGTCATGGTCTCCAATGATTGGCCAGGACTAGGGTAGGATAGAATTGATAATTGCATCTGGTCCTGACATCAACCATGACGTTGCTTTATCTGGTATTGAGTCTCTTCTGAGCTTGGAGCTGAAACACAACTGAGACCTAGATGTTTTCTCTAGTTTGACTGAAACTCTGTCTCTGGCCTCAACAGACCTGGAGCTTTGTTCCTAAGACTATATATAATGATGACCAAAACCTTATAGGGCTTATTGATTAACAGAGCAGTTATACAGGGAGAAGGAGGCAGGTGGGTCAGGGTACTGGATGAGGCCAAAATGAATCAAAAGGAAAAAAAGGAGAAAAGTTCACATTAAAGAAATCAAGTTTTGCTGCAGTTCCAAGTTTGAAGTCATTGTCTTTTGGCCAAACAAAAGGGACACTGTGGCAACCATACTATGGAGTAGTTTAGCTAAACTCTGAGATATGTTCAAGAAATTACCTTGTGAATTTACATAAAGTTGTGACAGTAGATAATACCATTTTATTTTAGCTATCTTATGAATCATTTGACATAGAACTGATATGAGATGTATAAAATCAATGATTAAAAAAAGTTATACCAATATTTCACTTTTATTTATTTTTAGATTATCAACTAGTGTGTGAAAGACATATCCAAAACCTGTGAGCTACACCCAATTATTAATTCCTACCCTTGATGTAAAGAAGTGACCCAGAATCAGGGTATATAACAGTAATACTGTAATTACTATAATGAACAAACCTAAATATCCATAATGGCTCAGACATAAATTCATTTCTCATCCATGAAAATTCTAAAGGGTGATGTAGAAACTCAATTTCATTATATATTGTACCTTACTATATTTAGAGTGTCTTCTAATATCATAATATTAATCAACATCAAGAAGGTAGGAAGGAAAAGAGAGAATAGAAAAGCACACTTGCTTCTTAAGAACGTCTATCTAAAATGTTACACATTTCTCACAATCCAAGGTTGTCTCATGGGCTAACTCTATAAGAAGGAAACCATACACACACAAGTAATCATAATGAATTATAGATATAAATATATGGTAAAAAGATAAAACACTTAAAAGAAAATATAGGAGACTATTTTTGTGCTTGTCATAAAAATAAAATATGAAATAGGTCACAGAAAAAAATAGGCATAAACAATGGAAAACTAAACTATATTAAAAGTAATCATTTTGCTCATTCAAATAAACCATAAAGAAATAAATATGCAAGGCAAAGTGGAAGAGAATATTTGCAAAATACATATCTGAGCAAGTACTAGTATAGAGGACATATAGAGAACTTCTATCATTTACTTCTTTAAACAAGTGAGGAAAATATATGAATCGATACTTAAGAAGTGCATAACCAATAAGAACTTTAAAAAAATCCTCAACATGAGCATTCTTTAGGGAATTTTAATTTAAATCATAATGATATATAACTACACACCAATAAATAAGACGAAAATTTAAAAAGGCCTACAATATCTAGTGTTAACTATGGATATGGAGCAATATGAATTCTTAGATATATTTTGTGGGAATGTAAAATGCTGCTCATTTTGGAGGAAAAATGTTGATAGTTTCTTATAAAACTAATTAATTATGCATTTACCCTAAAACTCAGGGTGATATTGTGAATTATTTACAATATGACATGCTATTTGTCCCCATTCCTGGCCCAGTGCTCCTAAAATAATGGGAATTCCTAGTCATGGAGATGATAAAGGTTTCATAACAAACCCCTGTAAACCACACCTGAGTTTATGTTAATGAGGCAATGCTGGGAAAGCCCTTAAGGATGAGGGCTGGTTGCCAAGAAAACAACCCTGGGGTTGAAATCTTCAAACCCATTCTCAGACCTCTGTGGAGAGACCCTTAATCACCAAGGGTCATTGAGTTAATCAGTCATGCTTATATCATAAAGGCTCCATAAAACTCCTAACTAGAGGGTTTTAGAGAGATTCCAGGGTAGTAACGTGTGAAGGCACCAGGAGAGTAACATGCCCAGACAGAGCAAAGATGCTTCCCCACCCTTTTCACACACTTGCAGTATGCATCTTTCCATCTAGCTGAGTTGTGCCATTTAATAAGTGGTAATGTAGTAAGTCATTTGTCTGAGCTCTGTAATATGTGTTCTAGAGAATTACTGAAATTGTGTAGGGAGTCTTGGGAACCTCCAATTTATTGCAGGTCAGATAGAAGCACAGGTGATGACTTGGACTTGCTATTGGCAACTGAAGGTGTGGGGAAGGTCAGTCTTATGGGCCTGAGCCCTGAACTTGTGGGATCTGATACTAAATCCAGGTATACTAAATAGTGCTTGTATATGGAGAACTTGAGAATTGCTTAATGTGAGGGGGAAAAATCCAGGCATCTATTGTTAGCAATTTGGTGTGAGGAGGGAAGAAGGAACAGCTTTTTCCTTTAGTTGGTATAGAGAAGGGTACATTTCTAAGTGATGACTTTTTATGTCATAATAGAAATCTGGAGTTACACAGATAATACATTTACCAAAATGCAATGAATTTGTGCATTTTGTTGTACATAGATATTGTATCAAAAGACAAAACCCTCTGAACTCCGTGATATCCAGTTAATGATATCCATGCTAATGTATTTAGAGAAGACAGAGATTACTGATATTGATATATAGAATTTATAAGGTAAATTAATGGATGGATAGGGATAGAACAATGTGTGGTAAAACCAATAAGCAACATATAATATGAATGGTGATAAATACAGATAAAATATATTCATTGTAAACTCTTAAACAGGCTGTATGTTTGAAAATTTTCATAATTAAATATTAAAAACAATTTGAATTGTTTGGATTGACAGTCACATTGTTACTTGTTTAAACAAAAGCTCCCAGTTGAAATCTTGGGATGGCACAAATTTGAAATCTTGAACCTAGTTATATCTTTAGATTTTTTCTAAGAAAATATTATAATTAGAATGATTTATAAAGATAAGAGTATTGCCCTGACTTGTGTAGCTCAGTGTGGGGAAAGAGGCATCATCCTGCAAACCAAAAGGTTGCTGGTCCAGTTCCCAGTCAGGGCAAGTACCCGGACTGCAGGCTGGTCTCTCTGCACACTGATGTTTCTCCCCTTCGCTTTCTCCCTCCCTTAACCTCTCTCTAAAAATAAATAAATAAAATCTTTTAAAAGTTTTGGCATTTTAGTTAGTTGAAATATTTCTGAATACCCTATGTTACTATGCTTTCTATTTATTCAAAAAGAAAAATACTTTCTGTCATTTTTCTACTGAGATCTTGAAGGCACTTAAAACAAATTGAGTATCTTAGAATCTGAGGTCTGTAATTTGTGTCTCTATGGTGATATATAATTGTTTCAGAAATTTTGCTGCTATTGCACATTTCAGAGATTTGCTGTTAAAGTCATTCAGATTTGGAAAGTTATTATGATGAACTGCTTTCCTCTTAAATATTAAAACAGTTGAACAAAAAACAGCTTTATAAGACAGAAGTTATGCCCACTTTTTGGAAAGAAAGCCAAGATTCAAAAAAATCATGGAGTTTCTCCAGTTTAAATGATCAGGGAGGTTGATGGGAGCAATGGCACATTACAGTATTGTCAGGACAGCACTTAAAGTACGAAAAGGTAAAAAAGGTAAAATTTGTTTCATTTAAAACCACATACAAAACAGATTCTTGTGATCAGTTCTCAATTCAAACTTAATTTGACCCCCTCTCATGTGGACTATTACTGTTACAGAGTTGACAATTTTAGGCTATTTTAGCAGGGAAGGAACAGCGTAAGTGGCACTGATGCCTCCACACATATGCAATTTTTAGTACACTCATTGGTCCTTGATTATAGAAATCCTGAAAATGAATAGATATTGTACAGTTAGTACAATTATGACAAATTCCAGTCACAGATGCTTACTTGAATAAAACCCTGTGTTTTATTAAATTATCTATCTATCTATCATCTACTGAGGGAGGTGGAATACACTAAAAAGTTCAGAAACATGAGTGTCACATTGGCTTGTGAGGTCCTATTGTTTTGGTCCTATCAAGAATGGGGTTTACAATAAGAGAACAACCGAAGCAAGGAAGCCAGAAAACGTGACCAAATAAACTGCAACTAAAACCAAAAATGTTGGGGAGTGTTGTCTTACATAAAACTTGAGTCAGTGTGCTAGAGCCCTGGTTAGAGGAGAGCAGCGCAGTTACTGCTTTACGCAGAGCTCTTATCTTCTCACACAGAAGATAAGATACCTTAACAGGAAATGTTTATGATTTCAGAGTTAGAGGGAGATCCTCCAAATGAAAGTAAAAATGTGTGTGTGTGTGTGTGTGTGTGTGTGTAATTTTTTGAAAGCTAAACATTCATTCTACAATGGAACAAATTTTAAAAAGTGATGTCACATCATCATTAATGTCTATGATTAGTTTTAACACTGAAAACTATAATTTTTTTCCCTTTGGTTAAGGCCAAACTAAGTTAGTAAAACAATAAGACACAGAAAGATGCACTAGTAGAGAATTGATAAATGCATTTGGTTATTGTGTGGGAGGATTGCCAATTAATTTCTATTGTGATTTCAATTAGACTGTATTCTCATCTGGTAAGAGTAGTTTTTTTGTAGGGCAGGATATAGAATAAAGAACATCTTATATGTTTGCAGGTTCTATATTTAAATATTCTCCCCCAAACACATAGTCATAGTCAATTTACAATATATCTTTTAAAATAATTAATTTAAAATGATTCTTAATGAAAAGACTTGATGCTCTATTTAATATCCCTATGATGTAAGCAAAAAAACCCCCAAAAAACTCATGTTGTTATTTATATTTCATGCCCTTAAAAATATTACATCAACTGTTTTCTCTCTGGACCATAACATTAGGATAAAAATTATAATTGAAATTTTCATTACAAAGTTTTGCAAAATCCTGTGAAGCAAGTCCCACTCAGCCCTCCTGAGGGAAACCCTCTGCCTGACAGCTCCAGGGACAAGGAAGGCTGCTTCGTAAGATTATCTTGTTCTTATTCTAGTCACCCCCTGCCCCTTTTTATTGACATAAATTCTATCTTGTTTCCTTCCAGGACTTATCCTTTTTCATCTTAAAATTATTTTATTTTCTTAAGATGATAAACTCTTTCAAGGAAAAGATTTGTCTTTCAAACTATTATGTTACAAATTCGAACTATTAATTACAATCTCAGAAGCAGAATGTTTTAGTTTTTTTCTCTATATAGTTTTCCATAAGGTTTTGAATCATAAGAAGATGGATATCTGAAGCTGAAAGGAAGGGAAATACTTAACACAACTTGAAGGAAATCTTTGGTGGATGCATATATTTACCAATGAACAATGTAATGACTAGGTAGTTATGATTAAACTATTACTTCTTAGATCTATTAGTTTTTTCACTTGGTGCTTTGATATTATATTACTTTTTAACTATAATGGACTGTACTTTCTTTAAAGTATATTTTATCGATTATGCTGTTACAGTTATCCCAATTTCTTTTCCCTTTTCTCTCCTCCACCCAGCACCACCCCCTTCCCTCCAGCAATCTCACTCCCCTTTGTCCATGTTCATGGGTCATGCATATAAGTTCCCTGGCTTTACCATTTCCTATATTATTCTTAACATCCCCCTGTCTATCTTGTACCCACCAATTATGTTTCCTAATCCCTGCACCATTTCCCCATTTCTCTCTCTTTCCACTCCCAGCTGATAACCCTCCAAATTGCCCTCATACCTATGATACTGTTTCTATTCTGGTTGTTTGCTTAGTTTGTTTTTGTTTTTAATTTTTAGGTTCTGTTGTTGATAGTTGTGAGTGTATCATTTTAATGTTCATAGTCTTTACCTTCTTTTTTTGATACTTTAAATGATATTTATTGGTTCAGTACCTCCTGTGAGGGATAATAAAATACAATATAATTTGGATGAGATTGTTAGAGTATATACAAACATTACTTGTAGTCTTTAAGCACTCACCACCTAAACATAAAAACTGTATTTTTATCATGGCATTCTTGACCTTCCAAGAGCTATTTTCTAATGGGCTGATTTCATAATCAGAATTTATTATAGTACATCAGAATTATGTCTTTCCTTTCAGTAGGATGATAACTAGCAAACACATAACATGGTATAAGGTTGCCCAGTCATATCATACTTTCTCAGGACACATACAAGGTCTGTACTGAAAATGTCAGCTGTGCAAACTTTTAGTTATATTGACATTGGTTTGATACTTTTGGCACAGACCTCATATAGCCAAAATCAAATGAAATGCTGATTTTAGTCTACTTCACAGGACACAGATATTCAGTGGCAGCATCATTACATTATATTATTGGAAAATAAAATTATGTAAAGAGCTATTTTTTTAAAAATATGCTGTTTTATGTCAAAAACTTGTACAGGCTCCTAGTCAATTTCCTTTAGAATAAGTCATGGATCGCTTATGAAACAATATTATTGAATATATTAGTCAAGCACTACATGGTGTGATAAAACCCCCAATCTTAGCCCCCAAATCTGATGTGGGTTATGACTATTCTATATTTAGACATGTGGAGAATCAAAGTTTCCTTGACCTTCAGATGCCACCATACCATCTCAATGCCTAATTTCCAGTTTACCAGGAGGGGAGAATAAGTTTTATTAACCTTATAAAAGTGGGGAGAAATAAATGTCCATGTTTTTATGTGAACGTAGTAAGCAGTGATAGCAGAGTATGCATAACATGATTACAGGTGTATATTATATATAAATCACATGATATATGCATTTGAGTTTACAGTATATACAAATATGTTTTTGCACATATATGTACATGTATGTATGTCTCTATATAAGTATACATGTGTGCACTTATATAGGTACTAGTATATACATATGTAAGTATACATAGCCATATGTCCTAAATGTATTAATTGTATTATATATAGTATATATGATTGTATATGTATTTATGTATGTATACATCACAATAATATGTAATGTACTTACATAGTGTTCAGATACCATTTTTATAGCATACATATATCATCATTTCTTTAATTAACAATATGTGTTGTTATCTACTAGGGGCTGGGACCTAGTTGTTAAATGCATATTTATTACAAGGGTATTGATGACTAATTGGTGGATTATTTAACCATTTCTTATTAGTGCAGCTGTAGGTCCATAGTACTGATATATATATATTTTTATTACTAATTTCTTACAATAATTTATCTGTTGGAGCATATTGTGTGAATAGATTACTAGGTCCTTGCTTTTACCATTTTATTTCTTCATAAATGTTTCAGAGGAAAGTATTAGAAACATATAAATAAGTACTAAAGAATTACTGGAACAATTCAACACACTCCTGCTTCAACAACTTCACTTGAATCTCTTTTAAAATATATATTTGTTGTTTACAACAACTGTGGATGAAATGTAAATTTTCCTACAGGTTCTTAAAATAGATGTGTTTTAAAAAATTCTCCAAGGAACATGTGAGTTGAATAACAAGTTGTTTTTTTATTTTCATTTTTTTATAAAGCTTCCTTAGCATATGTTTTCTTGGGGCAATTCAGGCAGACTAAACAATTTGACACAAAGAAGAGCTGCTTAAATTGTAATTTAAAAAGAAGTCTTAAAATAGGTATGTCTCCTCTTAAGAAGAATTGATGTGCATGTAGTATGAAAACTCATTCCCAAAAGATAATTGGAGCAGTTTTCTTTTATCTGTGAGATGATTCTTAATCTGAAAGTGCTCTAATTTTAAAAAGAAGGGAAATAAAGAAAAATAATGCAAGCTAATTCAAAAGATAAATGATAGAATGAACTGCCAATAGAACTCTCTTTAAAAATTTTGTTCTTAAACTATATCTTACTATGGCTTCTAATATTAGTATATATATTCTTTAAAATATAAAGTTTCTAAAAGATAGCAAATTCTCATCTGTGTTATGAAAATTTAAACAGTGAAATATTCTTGGTTTCAGAGTAAATAGATTCTGAACTATATGCTTTAGCTCATTTGCCATAGCAAAATACCATAGACTTTGTCACAATAGTAAAACTTGATGTTGTCATAGCTCTGGAGGCTAAGATCCAAGAACAAGGTGCCAGCATGGTTGGTTTCTAGGGACAACTCGCTGATGGACTTGTCTCTGTTGGTCTTCTGTCTATGGGGGAGAAAGAGAGAAAGAGAAGTCCTTTTATAATGACACTAATTTCATCATGAGGACCCTACATCCATAAATTCATCTAAAACTAATTATCTCCAAAAGGCCCTGCCCCTAAATGCCACCACATTGGGGGTAAGGGCTACAGCATGTGAATGATGAAGGAACACAGTTGAGTCTATAGGGAAAGTAGCATTTCAAAAATAGTTTTAAACAAATGTAAAAGTGATAAAAGCTCATAGTGAAAGTTTTGGAAAATAATTTAAAAAGTGAAAATAAGCCCTGAATAATTTATTGCCCAAAGAAAATTACTATTAATGTCAATAAGTATATAACATACACAATTCAGGGAAAAGAAACAAATAATACACAAAATTCTCATTGTTGATTGGATGATTTCTGGGTGATAGGTCTGTGAGGTAGCTAGATAAATCTGTATTTATGTATGTTTATTAGACTGTATGTATATGAATGTGTGTGTATTTGTGTACATACTTTATATTTCCTTTTTTTCATAATTACAGAAGAATCTCAATTCTAATATACCTATTTATCCCAAGGTTAATTAATTAAAGAGTTCAATAATTTTGTCATTTCAAGAATGTTACAGAATTGGAATCACACAATATCCAACATTTGAGCATCAGCTTACTTCACTGACTATAATTCTCTGGTAGTTTATCCATGTTATTGGTGCATCGTTTATCTATTTTTATTGCTGAGTAGTATACCACTGTATACATGCAACAATTTAACAATTCACCTCCTGAAGGACATTTGAGTCATCTATAACTTTTCTGTGTTATAAATAAAATTGCTATAAATATGCATGTATAGGTGTTTGTGTAATTGTATGTATTTATATCCCTGGACTAAGTATCCAAGAAGCAATTATGGGTTATAGTACAGTGGCATGTTTAGTTACATTAAAAAATAAAGCCCTGGCTGGTAGCACAGTGGTTAAGGTGCTGGCCTGCGAACCCAAAGGTTGCTGGTTCGATTCCCCAGCCAGGGCACATAACCAGGTTGCAAACCAGGTCTCCAGCCAGGTCTGTGGCTGGAGGCAGGTGAAAGGCAACCATACGTTGATGTCTCTCTCCCTCTCTGCCTCTCTCCCTTCCCCTCTTTCTAAAAAAGTAATGAAATAAAATCTTAAAAAAACAAAACAAAACAAAACAAAATAACTGCTAGTCTTTTTTTCCAGAGTGGTTATACCATTCTGTATTCCCATTAATAACGTATGAGTTATCTACTTTCTCTGAATCCTCACAATTACTTCCCATGGCCAATGCTATTTTAAAATCTCATTTTAACCATTCTTGTATGTATTTAATGAAACTCATCATAGTTTTAAGTTGTGTTTCCTTGATGGCTAATGCTGATAAATATCTTTTTATGTACTTATTTGCCATTGACATATCCTTTTCTGTGAAATGTCTGTTCATGCTTGCTTTTCCTAGTGTTCTGATCATCTAATTCTAATCATGGGGTGGAGCAACTCTTGGACAAGAGCAAGGTGTCCTACAATTCAATCCGATTCAATTTTAACTATGTACTTGAACATGGCATCAGATCTTGCAAGGAAAGGGCTCAGTAATTTGAGTCTGCTCCTCACCCCTCACTTTAGTGGCCAATTTGCAAGCCCAGTTAGTGCTTTTGATCACCTGAATATAGATCTGTGTTTCCAAGCACCCCCTTCTTGGGTTTTCTTAATTTGCTTGAGTGGCTCAGAGAACTCAAAGAAACATTTCACTTACTAGATTACTGGTTTATCATGAAAGGTATAACTCAGTAACAACCTGATAGAGCAGACAGAGGCACTGGGCAAAGTATCTGGAAAGGGTGTGAAGCTTCCATACTTTGGGTGTGCCACTCTCTGAGCACCTCCACATCTTCTCCAATCAGGAAGCTCTTCAAACCCTATCCTTTTGGATTTTTTGGGGTCTTCATTACAGAAGCACAATTGATGGAATTATTGGCCATTGGTATTTGATTCAACAGATAGCCCCTCTCTCCTTTCTGAAAGCCAGGGGATGAGACCAAAAGTTCTACTCTGTTCTTGGTTGGCTACTCTGCCAGCTAGCCCTGATCTTTTGGTGATTTCCAACAATCACTATTAACGTTTTGCCAGTTGTTGTGGAAAAGGGGGCATGTTATGAATAACAAGACATCCATTTCATTTTTATGCTTATGAAGTGATTTCAAGAACTGAGGACAATAATTATTACTAAGAAAATTACAAGGATTTGGAGGGCTGTGAACCAAGAACTTTTGCGGAAGACCAAATATGTATGAAAAATACATTGTGGTCATTTGAATAACATAATCAATATTTCTTATAAATCACAATATCACAGATTTACATTTTCCAATTGGATTTATTTTAGTTTTACTATTGACTATATAGTTACATGCTAGCATTTTCTTAGGCATATCATTTGTAAATATATTCTCCTTTAAATATAAATAAGTATATAGCTTATTTATTTATCCTAAAGAAGATGGTATTTCATGGAGCAAATGTAATTAAGGTTGATGTAATAGTTTATTAATTGTTATTGTATAGATTATGTTTTTGGTTTGAGGCCTAAGAATTCCTTGCCTATCTGTAGATCCTGAATATATGCTGCCTTGTTGTCTTTGTACTTTTACACTTTACATTTAAGTTTGTGATCCACTTGAGCTAATTATTTGTATAAGATATGAGGCTTAGATTGAGCTTCACTCTTTAGCCAATGAATGCCCAATTGCTCCAGAACCATTTGAAAATGTTTTTCTTTCTCCATTAAATTATTTTTGCATCTTTGTCAACAAGCAGTTGGGGAAGTAGAATAACTTCAGTATAAATTAACTAAAATATGTACTGAATATATGTGTTAAAAACTTACAACACACTGTTAATAAACATGTCTTGTGATGCACTATAAATAAATAAATAAACTATGAGGAGGCATATGTTTTAGAAATTATGAAATGTATTCATAAATTTAGCTATCTAAAAATACTTATGTAACAGACAGCTAACAATTGCATACTTTTTAGTTTCCACTAGAAATTAAAATTTCTAAGGGTTAATTATTCTAATTAAGCCTGTGCTTGTGACACAGTGGATAAGGCACCAGCCTATGAACCCAAATGTCACTGGGTTGATTCCTAGCCAGGGCACATAACCAGATTGCAAGCCAGGTCTCCAGCTAGGTCCCCAGCTGGAGGCAGGTGAAAGACAACCATACATTGATGTCTCTCCCTCTCTGCCTTTCTCCCTTTCCCTCTCTCTAAAAATAATAAATAAAATATTTAAAAAAAGAATTCTATTTAATATGTTATTAAAGCTACTAGAACTAATAAGGGAAACCACTTCGAATGCAAGCTAAGTAGGATGTGAGTTTTCCATAAAATAAACTTATCCTAAAGAGAGGCAGAATGAAAAAAAGGAAAAATGTGACAATCTGAATGTAAAAGATAGTTGTAATAGTTTTGTAAAAGAAGAGAGCTATGGAAAGATAATTTAATGTGTGGTCAAGCTAGCTAAGATTGAAATGAATTTAATTGAGTGAATGCATTTCAATATCAAAAGTAAGCTGATTCAAAATTAGAAATTGCTTTTTCTCCTTCTGTTATAAAGACAAAGTTATCTTGGACTATTCATCTACTTTTCAAAAATTTAATCTTTATTGTATCTTTTCCATTACCATTTAGTTCATTATACCCCCTTGTTCCCAGAAATCACTACACTGTTGTCCATGAGTCCTTCTTCCTTTTTGCTCAATCCCTCCAACCTCTAACATAAAAGAAACAAAACCTTACAACACTGATAAAAATGTAGAAGAACAAAATAAATGTGGAAGATACTCTGTGTTATGAATTGGAAGACTCAGTATTATTAAAATGCCAATATTTTTCGTTTTGTACAATATATGCAACACAATCCCAATCAAAATTCCAAAAAGGTATTTTGTAGATGTTGACAAACTGGTTCTAAAATGTTTATGAAAAAAATAACTAGAATAGCAAGATAATACTGGAAAATGACAAACTTCAAAGAACTTACTACCTACATGTAAGGCTTACTATAAAGCTGTATTAATAAAGACAGTACAATACTGGCAAAAGAATAGACATATAAATCAATGGACTAGAGTAGGGAGCCTTGAAATAGACTCACATAAAATGGTCAAGTGATTTTTAACAAAGGCACAAAGGCAATTCAATGGAGTAAGGGTAATATTTTCAACAAATTGTGTTAAAGCATTTACACTTCTATGTGCAAAATATAAGTCTAAATTGACTTCTTATAAATTACCAAAAAAATTAACACAAAATGCATTACAGGCTGACTGTGCATGTGTGTGTATAAAACAGTTGATATGGTAAGAGAAGAAGGTAGTTTTATGTAAAACACTCCATTAAAATCAGAGAAGGCAGAAAACAAGTGGAAGAGGAAAGAAACAAACAAAAAACAAAAGCAATTAATAGAAAACAATTGCAAAATGTTAGATAATAATCCACCTATAATAATGATCACTTTAACCATCAATGGTCTAAATATAATAATTAAAAGACAGAGGTTCTAGTATAAAGGAACCATGGACATGGACAACAGGTGGGATTGACTTTGGGGGGAATGGGTGGGTGGGTGAGGGGACAGAGGGGAGCAAAAAGGGGATGGATGTAATACAACAACAATAAAATTAAAAAAAAAAAAAAAAAAAGACAGAGGTTCTTAAAGTAAATAAAACCATGACCCAAAACTATGTTGTCATAAGAAAACAACTTTACATGTAAAGACACAGATAAAGAAGGAAAAAGAAAAACATTCCATGCTAACACTATTAAAAGGATGGGAGCAGCTATATTAATTTTATACAAACCTTACCTCAGAACAAGTGAAGTAATCAAGGAAAAAAAAATGACATTACATTTAAAAATGTCAATTTTTCAAGGAGATTTAACAGTTCTTATTGTGTATGTGCATAACAGCAGAGAGTAAAATACATGACACAAAAACTTAGAATTGCAGGTAAAAAGAAATAAATCCTCTTTTATGGTTGGAGTCTTAAACACTCCTCTATTAATATTTGACTGATTTAATAAATGAAAGATTATTGAGGATGTAGTAAAACTAAACAATATTACCAACTGGGTCTATTTATATTTATAGAATATTCACATTTCTTTTCAATGCTACTCGGAGCATTTAACACGTACATTAGTTTGTTAGTAATGTTATAAAGAACAGTACCATAAGATCACTAACAATATAAATTTATTTTCTCAAACATCTAGAGGTTAGAAGTTCCGGATCAAGGTATCAGCAAAGTTTCTTCTGATGTCTATGAGGAAGAATCTGTTGTCATTTAGTTTTCCTGCTTCTGTTGGTTTGTTGGAAGTCTTGGACATTTCTTGGTTTTGAAAACATAACCCTGATCTTTTCCCTTTTTCTTCGTATAGCAGTCTCCCTGTATTCTATCTCCAAATTTATCCTTCCTAGAAGGACACCAGTCATATCATATCAAGCCCCTCCTCCCAAATCCCCTCATCTCAACTAATTACATCCACAACCGCATTTCCAAATAAAGTATCATTCTTAAATCCTGAGAATAGGACTTTAACATATGAATTTTAGGAGTGCATTTTTCAAACCATAATGACAAATAGAGCACATTTCTGTAAGTGTAAATAATAGAAAACATACAGAAAGTTTTCTCAGGTCACAATAAAATTAAACTAAAAATAACTAACAGAAAGGGAGCTGGGTTATCTTAAAATACTTGAGATTAAACAATGAACTCCTAAATAATATGTAGGTTAAAGACTAAGTCTCAATAAATTTAAAAAATTGTAACTAAATAAAAATAAAAATACAACTAATAAAATGTGTACGAGGCAGCTAAAGCAAGTACTTACAGAGAAATCATAGAGTCTAATTTATATGTTTGAAAAGAAAGATCTGTAAATAATAATCTGAGTGTCTTCCTTAGATAACTAGAAATACTGTAGCAGAACAACTTGAATTTAAAATAGGTGGAGAAAAAGCTAATAAACTTTAGAGCAGAAATCAATAAAAATTTTTAAACTATATATAGAAAAAAATAAAATCAAAGCTGTTTCTTTTAGATCTTCTTTTAGAAGATCAATAAAATTAATAAACCTCACTAGGCTATCATCAAAGAAAGGTAGAAGGCAGAAATAATATTAGAAATGAAAGAGGGCCAACGCGACTGATTACATAGATAGTAAAAGGATCTTATGAACAACTATGCTCACAAATTTGATAACATAGATAAAATGGGCATATTTCTTAAAAGGACACAGGTTGCACATCCTTGAATTTGCTTGCTTAATCCATTTTCACAACTCTCTCTGACCACAATCAAGGAAGAATCTCTCCTTTTAGGGCCTCATGTTATTCAATTGGGACCATCTAGATAATCCAGGGTAATCTCCCCATCTCAAGGTCCTTACTCTTAATCATATTTACAATCTCCTTTGCCATGTATGGTAATATAGTCACATATATCAGATGTTAAGTTGTGGACATCTTTGGTAGTCCATGATTTTGCCTGCCATAATGTAATATGATTTAAGAAAGTATAATGAAATCTTCAAGCATATTTAATAGCTTGGAGATAATTAAGTTAAATATTGTATTTGTTAAACTAATAAATTTAAGTATCAGAATAAGAAACAGCCCCAGCTGATGGCACAGTGAATAAAGCACTGGCCTGCAAACACAAAAGTCGCTGGTTCAATTCCCCAGCCAGGGCGCATAGTCAGGTTGCAAGCCAGGTCTCCAGCCAGGTTTGTAGCTGGAGGCAGGTGAAAGGCAACCATACATTGATGTCTCTCTCCTTCTCTGCCTTCCTCCCTTCCCCTCTCTAAAAATAATCAACAAAATCTTTAAAAATAAATAAACAGTCTTCTTGTATTTTTTGTTATCAAAATGTCTGCCAAAATAGGACCTAAAGAGATCCTTCTGTTTTAAAACAAATAGTCATGTGTTTTGAATGGGGATAAATGATGTGCTAAGTTTTCATTTTAAGTAAGGTTTCTTATAAGTAACATGCTATAATTTAAGGTCCGTGAGGGCAATGACTCAATTTCTTATTGATTGAAGCATCTTTGTTACCTAGAACACTACCTAAAACATTGTAGTTGCTCAAAAATATGTGTGGAATGAATAGAATAAAGGATCAATGCATAGAATATAATTAATAATGCTTTAATAAGGAAGACTCAAATATTTAAAAGTTGATCACTGACAACTATAAATAATTACTATAAGAACACATTACAAAATTTGTTATTACATGTTCTCACATAGATGAACCAGTATTTGATATAAATTTTGCTATCACCATATCTTCAATAATGTCCTTTGTTGGATCCATTTTTTAATCTTGCTAACTTTGCTTTTTACATATAAATTATTGTAAGTACAATATAGTTCTCATTCATTTAATTTTTTTTTATATATTTGGTTTTTTATTACAGTCTATAGTAATAAATATTTGATTCATATTCTTTTTTTTAAATTTTATCTTATTTTTTTTAAGATTTTATTTCATTATGTTTTAGAAAGAGGAGAAGGGAGAGAGGCAGAGAGGGAGAGAGACATCAATGTATGGTTGCGTTTTACCTGCCTCCAGCCACAAACCTGATTGGAGACCTGGTTTGCAACCTGGTTATGTGCCCTGGCTGGGAATCGAACCTCCGACCTTTGGGTTCGCAGGCCGGCACCTTAACCACTGTGCTACTAGCCAGGGCTTTGATTCATATTCTTTAGCTTTTTATTTTCCATTTCTTGGTCTTTAAGATAAACATGCACTGTAATTCAAATATAAATCATTCATAACCTTATTTATAAAACTGTTATATGCATAATTTTCCAAAATTTGTACAATATCTTATTATACTAAATTTGATCTTCTAATGTAAAAATGAAATAAATAGGGAATGAAAGTTTTTAGTTCTTCTTAACAGGACTGTGGTAAAAATATTACCATACAACACTAATTCTGTGTTTAGTATTAGATTTCACAGTTTAAGAAAACTAGTAACACATTTTAAATAAATAACACATTTCAGTTTTACAGAGGACAATAAACAATATGGAAAAAATACCTGATAAAATCATTCCATGAGAAAAATGTAACAGAAGACAGTTACCCTCAAAAACAGATTCCTTCCTTTGAAAGGGCCTGGCACTTTTATTCAAATGGTTGAAGGGACTTGTTGTGTTAGAGGTATTGAACTTTACCATTAGCTCCATAGTAATCTGCATTAGGTTCAATGGGTAGACATTATTGTAGGATACATTTTGTTTAATGAAAGCAAAACTTTCTAAAAATTTACCAACTTCAGAAATTAAATAAAATATAACATGTAATGTAATGAGTGCACTATTATCAAAAGAATGCAAACAGAACTACCTACTAAGCTAAAGAGATAAAAAGCAATGACAATGCTACAGGACATAAAAGTATTTTGTTCAAATATAGCTTGAATTCAAAACAAAGTAAAAATTTTGTCATCAATTGCTAATAGTATGTACTCATTTCAAAACTCATTAAATAACAAGTATAAAATTGTATGCTTTTTTGATTGAATTATGTTCACATGTAAAATATGAATTTACATCCAACATGGCAGCATAATTTAGGCATATATTATATTTATTTGTTTCTGCATGCTCCTTACATTCCAAAAAGATATCCATGAAGTTTGGGATTCCTTGCTGCAAGAGATGTGCAAGGCTAGAAGCAATAACTACTTAAATATCATCCTTTCTCTTTATCTTATAATGAGCATGAAAAAGTCCACATTAGTGGTGGTCTCCTGTGAAGTGTAGGGTTTTTTCAGTCATCAGAGTTTTGTATTTAGTTATTTTTATTTTAAAAGTATGAATACTTATGGAGCATGCACTTCTGAATCCTTCCCAGTCTTGACCCCTGAAGGTCTCATCCTCTGCTGTCTCTCACAGTCAAGTCCCTTTTGAAGTTATTTGCATTTCTGACCCCTGAGGTTGAGGTAGGGATTGAGAAGTGAGAAAAAAGCAGGTGAGACAGAGGCAGAGAGAGAAAGAGAGAAAACGTATCTTCAATGGGACTGCTGATCTGCAGATGACACAGATGCTCTCTGTGACCTGCACTAGGTGCTTGCTAGCAGCGCTTCAGGGAAGTGATGCAACTTTTTCTTCTTCAGTGGGAGAGAGAGGGAGAATTAAGTAGGCTTTAGAAATGGAGAGGGGATGCTGCTGCTTAGAAAAGCTGAGCTTCAGACAGTAGTGCTCTTGGTCCAGGGGACGATTCCTAGGAACAATTTAGCATTAGATCCTGATAATACTGGACACGTAAGGATCATGCTGACTTGGGCACTGATAAGTATGTCAAAGAGCAGCCATATGGAATTTAAGAATAGAGGCCCTTTTTATTTTCTATATATCCTGTAAGTCATGGGAAAATGAAAAAGGAAGAATTATTCCAAATAAAGATCGAGGCGGGTTGTTTGACTGACCTAGAAAATCAGAAAGATTTTGATTTAGAAAACTAAAATAATTTATTTATTATAACCCAACTTTCATAGAAATATTATATATAGTATATAAAATTATATACCATCTCAGGATCTGACTCTTTGCTATAACTTGCTTATAGTTAAGAAGTTTTCATTTATGGCCATTTTACATGGCTCCTTTATGCTCCTGAGTATGTAAGGCCGCCATGCAGTCTCCCCTGAGCTTGTCGGGTTTAGTATTTGACCCCGTTTTGTCCACAAAAGTTTTTGTTTTTTTTTTAATTGTTAATACATTCTGACAAAATGGGACACTTAGGCCTTAAGTGTTCATTCTTGAAATGCCCAGGCTGTGTACTGGACAGCGAACTTGAGTGCAGTCTGAGCAGGGAAACAGCGGGCCCAGCCCTGAACCACAGAGAGGAAGAGCCTGTGTCGATTGAGGGGTGCGGACCGCAAAGAAAGGAAAAGGGAAACTGAGACACGTGCCTCCAGCTCAAAGCTTGGCCGGGCTTGGCTTTTGCTGAGGGCAGCCCCCCATCCAGTGTGCCAGGCTGGGAGCTCTGCAGAGCAGGGGCATGGAGCTGCTGGATGCACTTGGCCTTTTGCACACCAGGGGTGCAATGCAAGGCAGCGGGGGTGGGGGGCGCCCACTCCCCACGGCCTGCGCTCCACAGACGCTCATCTGCCCACTGCCCTGCAGATCACTGCGGCCGGCCAGTCTGCTTGCTGGACCGAGAGTTCCTCAGCTACGCTCTGACATTCACGGGGCAAAGAAGATAAACCAAAGAAATGCAGGCCTTCTAACCACAACCCAGAGCTCCTCCACTCTTGGCTGGCTCGCCATTTGTTGTGAGTGGCTATCAGGCTCTTTCGTGGGACTGTGAGGAAAGCGTTCCAAGGACCTACACACAGAAGATAGTCCCGGCACCAGGTCTATTTGAGTGGAAATAGACACCCCCCCCCCCCCGCCAGGTTTCCAATATTTCATCGCTGTCTGTCCGCCCTGGATGAAGTCCAACTTTGTCCACAGCAAGGCCAAACCAAAGTAGCCTTCAGAATGTCTGCTTCATACAAAAGCTTAGTCTTAGGCTTTTGCCAAGCCATCTGTGGCAGGCCCGGGGAGCTGCTAGACCCACATGGCCACGGGTTCCTGGGCGAGAGAACCGGCAAACCTTGGGCCGTGTGCTGCCCGGTGGGAGAGGGAGCGGGACAGCGAGCTGCTCTGTCCCTCTAACATTATATCAGGTTTGGAACGGACAAGTTGCTTTTTCAAAATGACCAATTTCTTTCCCAAGCTTTTGACAGGTCCACCTCCCAACCAATTCCTTCTTTAACCAGCTAGACTGACTGGCCTCTTTGGCAAAGCACCTCCCCTGCACCTCTAGCTATTTTTTTTTTATCTCTGTTGTGCAAATGCCTGCCTCCCTCTCCCACCCTTGCCCCCAGCAATTTGGTGCTATAAGAGGAAGGGACACACAGTGCTGTGGTCCCTGGGATATGATGTTGAAGCTCCCTGGTGAAGCAAACATGCTTGCGCTCCCCAGCTGATTAAACTCAATGCCGAATTCCTTTGCTTTCTTTAATTATTAACAATCAGCCAGCTATTTATGGTAATACTATCATTTTCTCTGTTGATCACATTTTATGTAAGAAGCATCCTATTTAACCTTTCAACTCTAAGTTTATTTCTCTCTGTCTTTCTGTCACTGTATCACTTTTTCCTTGTTTTAGATTTCACTGGGGATATTGACTGGGCGCAATATATGAAATTTAGCTGGTTACAGATGGCCAATAGATATATGAAACATGCTCAATGTTGCTAAACATCATAGCAATGCAAATTAAAATCACCCGAGCAATGCAGGTTAAAATCACAGATACTCTCTCACATGTCAGAATGGCTATCACCAATAAATCAATAACAAGTGCTGGCCAGGATGTGGAGAAAGGGGAATGAACCCTCATGCATGGCTGGTGGGAATGCAGATTGGTGCAGCCATTGTGGAAAGCAGTATAAACTTACCTAAAAAATTAAAAATGGAACTGCCTTATGATCCAGCACTTCCACTTCTGTGAATTTATCCTAAGAAACCCAAAACACTGATTTGAAAGAATATATGCACCTACCTTTATGTTCATTACAGTATCATATATAATGGCCAAGATTTGGAAGCAGCCCAACTGCCCATCAGTAGATGAGTGGATAAAAAGGCTGTGGTACATTTACACAATGGGATACTACTTGGCCATAAAAAAGAATAAAAATTACCCTTTGTAACAGCATGGATAGGCCTGGAGAACATTATGCTAAGTGAAATAAGTCCGTCAGAGAAAAAAAAAACAAAACATGATTTTACTCATACGTGGAATCTAACAAACTGAACTAACATACAAAATGGAGTCATACTCATAGGTAGAAAGAAAGCTGATGGCTCTGGGGGATAGTTGCTGGGGTGGAAGAAATAAAGAAAAAAGAAAAATAACTCATGGACATAGGCAACAGTGTGGTGATTGCAGGGGGGATGGTGGTAGGTGGAGGGGGAAGAGCATATCTGGAGGATAAACAGTAATGTAAAAAATGCAAGAAAAATAAATACAAAATTTAACTGGTTAATTAGTTCACTGATTAAGCCAGGTGGTCTGCAAGGTTCTCTCATGTATGTGATTTCATTAATGTTTCATAGACATTATGCTATGCATGCACTTGAAAAACATTGGTTTAAAGATGGAATAAGGTTGAAAGAAAAAATGTTGAACAATTGGTGGATTTCCATATTAGTGTTTATGTTAGGTCTACCAAATGTAAGGCTGATTTCTCTAAACCACAGGAAACAGAAGTTTCACAAATAGATTGAGACAATTAAAATTGTTTAATAACATGTCTTTATTTTTTTAATTAAGGAAATACATAATAGTATCTATGTATTACTGGCACTCTTCAGCCCTGCACAAAATTTGAGGATTATGAAATGTTATTTGTAGATTATTTCTGCCTTATTCACACAGAGAAAGGCATGATCCCTGATCTATCTGATGGTATAGGAATATCACAAAGTAGGTAGGAGTTCTATAACAGTAGTTGTAGCTCACAGTTTTTTAGATAAGTATACCCCTCCAGATTCTAAGTAGCTTATCTTCATATGTTGGCATTCCTTCCTTAAATACAATTGTCTTAATGTAGTGCTTCCATAAAGTCTGTTGAAAAGGGAAAATATTATTTATGCTGGAGCACTGGGGTGTTTTGGGGGAACATGGGCCTTCAATAATAACATGAATATGTAACTATTTGATTAAGCAACAGTAAAATCAATTTGTTCAATACGACTATGACTGTGATCTTGTTCATCAACAAAATTAGACTAGATCTGGTTACTAAAATTACTAAATTGGTTCACTCTATAGATTTTATTTGAATAATTCCCCAAAACTTAAAAAAGATTCTGACCATGATAGAAAAATCATTGTGTAACAAAAGTGAAATAAAACATGGTTGAAATTTAGTGCCATGTAGACATCATTGAAGTGAATATAAGGTTTGGGACAAAAGCAGAAGTTAGCAAAGGAAAATATTCCGTCTCTGTTACCTCCTTGGGTAAAAGTTATTTATTCAATTAAAGGAATGATTTAATTTATTTTAAATTGAAATATCTTAGTTTATGTAGATAATATGATAGTGTTTGTTACTATCTAAGTTACTTTATTGCCTTATTTGACCTGTTGGTATTAGACTCATTATTAGTCACCTTCTTTTACTAGTATAAATTGAATGATAAATTTTAAAATAACAGCAAAAAAGAGAGATTGTGGTAGATTGAGTGCATATCTGACTTATATCCCTTTCAACATATTAGGGAAAGGGATGTATGAGCATAAGCCCACTGAAAATACAGGAATAATAATGAGGTAAGTTTAACAGAAATGATGAAGTTTCTTCAAATTTCTGATACAATTGGCTAGAATACTAAAAGTATGGCAGATTTTTGGGACACTTTCTACCTTTATCAGATAAAAGATCCTATATTAATGAAATGCATATGTGAACTCAACAGAAGGAAGTTAAATTACACATACAAAAAAGTGAATCATTCAAAGTTAAGCCATGTAAAATCAAAACAAGTCAAAACCAAGTGTGTGCCATTGTATGGGGAGGAAGAAGGAATAGGTATGTTGTCTCTGTGGACTGGGACTTAGAGAATTCAAGTTTCTAGAAGGACACACTAAACATGGTCTTTGGACTCCACAAAATATACAGAAGAAAAGGCCTCTGTCTAAAACAAGCTCCTTGAAATGTTTGGGTTCTTCATTATTTAAAAAACAACTTATCCGTTGGTTAAGGGAAACAGATGTTTTTGTAGTTAAAACTAGAATAGAACAGAATAGAATCTTTAAAATGCAATACCAGAGGGAAGGGGAGAAGGGGAAAAAGAGGGAAAAGAAGGAGAAGAGTTTAGTCAAGGAATAGTATGCATGACTCATGGACAAGGACAACAGGACTGACTGCACGAGAGGGCTAGGTGGGGCAGGGGAGAGCAGTGGGGGAAGAAATGAGACAACTATACTACAACAACAATAAATTAATTTTTAAAAAGGAAATACCTAGTTGAGAAATAAAAAGAGTGAACTGAAATAAAAATTTTGTAAATTAGATAATAATTAATAATTCTTTATATATGTTGGCATACATTTATATATTTTTTGGACATAATACAAACTATTGATAGAAAAATAAAAGTGAAAACAATTTATATGTAAAAAGTCCACAACCTACTAGCACCCAGGGGAACATGCAGCATGAGCAACTGTCACTTGGTTTACTAGTTCCTGTTGCATCAGCCTCACTATACAGATTGAAATAAGATATACCAGTGAATTTTGACAAAGTGGTCATAAGTAAGAATATTAGAGGTAGAAACAAGCTGAAATACCAGCTAATTCTTTCTTCTTTTGAAAAAGGTAATACATTTCATCATATTCATGACTAGTGTTCATCCAAGGTCAGCCAGAACACTTTCTATGACAGAAGCTCACCACTCTGAGAATCAGCTTGTTCCCTTGTTGAAATGCGAATGATTATTAACACACACTACTTTGTTTTCAACTGAAATTTGCCTCAAAATAATTACCATTGGTGGAAATTTCTTTTGTCACCTAAAACAGTTGACTCTAGTTCCCATTTCCGATCACAATATATCAAATATTTGAATGTACTTCTATATTTCTTAAGT
This sequence comes from Noctilio leporinus, assembly GCA_004026585.1. Classification (NCBI taxonomy): domain Eukaryota; kingdom Metazoa; phylum Chordata; class Mammalia; order Chiroptera; family Noctilionidae; genus Noctilio; species Noctilio leporinus. The sequence continues at coordinate 205,601 of PVIW01001034.1, forward strand.
CTTGACATATGATTGAAACATCCAATCTTTTCTCCATGTTTCCTCATATTATATAGCTTCAAGGCTCTTTCCTATCAAGGATAATCTTATATTTCATAAATACTTTCAAGTATCATTCTTTAAAATATGGCAAGGTAACCCTGGCTGGTGGCTCAGTGGATTGGCGCTGGCCTGCAAGGTTTGATTCCCAGTCAGGGCACGTAACCAGGTTGCAAGCCAGGTCTCCAGCCAGGTCCCCAGCTGGAGGCAGGTGAAAGACAACCATACATTGATGTCTCTCTCCCTTTCTTCCTCCCTTCCTGTGCTTCTCTCTGAAAATAATGAATTTTAAAAATCTTAAAAAATAAAATATGGCAAGGTGATATAAATGAGACATATCACATTTATTTGGGCCACATCAGAGTACTATGTATCTAATGATTATTTAGATCTGAGTATTATTTTTCTGTTAATCCTGCTTCTTATTAAATTATAGTTGTTTTCTACAAGCATATTTTACTTTCAAAATCATATAGAGCTTAATCATTTCCTTTTTGTAGTTCTATTTCCTGTTAATAGTTGTCTCTCATTTCTTTTAACTTTCTAGTTGTTTCTTTAAATATAACTTAGTAACTTAGCATTTATCATTATTAATTTCAAATAGCACATTTGCTCAGGGATCCAGCCTGATGACAGTATTCATCCTTTAGAATCCTGATTTTGCTAACTCATACAGTTGCTTCCTAGCTATCTTATATTTGTGCATAATTCATAATTTTAGTAAAAATACCTTCTAAAAAATGAGTTTCTGAGCTCCTACTTAGTTGACATAATCAGGCACAACCACCCCTGCTCATTAAATCCCATCTGCTCTGATTGATCACTGTTTGTGTCATGTGTATGCTTATATTAATTTTGTTTAGGATCATATCTGTCCCATCTAAGGAATTAATTCAAAAATTTAATTTTAATTTGATGAGACTAAGGACAGAATTCAGTAGCACACTTCTAAAAATGTATAGAAACAGTATTTTTGACAACTTTCATATTTTCCTAATTGTATTAACATGTTTAAAGTTTCTCAGGCATGCTAGTCTATAATGAAATGTCCTCAAGGGCCTTGGTAAAAAAAAAAAAAAAAGAACAGTTAAACTCTTCCTTAGGTCTAAATTCATCTAAAATTGATATTTAATAAATTTTAACAAAACAGCTATTTTGGTGTAAGTTATGCCTAATTCACTCATGCCAATTCCATATATAATCATATATAATTCTTATGGTTTAAAAAAACATATGTTGCCCTGGCTGGTAGCACAGTGGATAAGGCGCCGGCCTGTGAACCCAAAGATTGCAGGTTCGATTCCCCAGCCAGGGCACATGGCCAGGTTGCAAGCCAGGTCTCCATCCAGGTCTGTGGCTGGAGGCAGGTGAAATGCAACCATACATTGATGCCTCTCTCCCTCTCTGCCTCTCTGCCTCTCTCCCTTCCCCTCTTTCTAAAAATAAATAATGAAATAAAATCTTTAAAAAAATAAAAAAAAACATATGTTAATAAAAATTAAAAAGCTGTTTAATAAAAATTAAAAACCTTTGTGCTTCAAAATTAACTATCAATAAATATGAATGATAACACATAAAAGGAAATAAAAATCTATATATAAAATATCTGATAAAGGACTTGAAGTTGTATAATGATTAAAAAGACCAATTAAAATGGTCAAAATCTTTGAATAGCTATTTCTCCAAAGAAGATATAGAAATGGCCAGAAAGTACATGCAACAATGTTCAACATCATTAATTATTAAAAATTTTTCCACTAAAACCACAATAAGACATTACTTAAAACTTTATAGCATACCTATCCTACAATTTTTTAAAAAACAGGAAATAACAAGGGTTAAACAGAGAAACTAGACTTCTTTTTACATTATTAATGGGTATTTAAAATAGTGTCACTAGTCTAGATATAATCTGGAAACTTTTTAATAAGTTATGCAAAAATGTACAATATGACCCAGGAATTTGAACTCTAGGTATCTACCCTAAAAAATCTATGAATGTATCTTGGCATAAAGACTTGTATATAAATGACTATCATAGCAGTTATTCAAAATAGCAAAAAAGTGAAAGTAATCTAAATGTTTTCCACTTGTATACGGACAAACACAAACATTACACTAAAGACCACATATAGTATGATTTCATTTAGTGACAGAACATTGACTGACAATAGTGGTTGCTTAGGGCCAGGATTATAAATGAGGATTGGCTCCAGTTTTTTGAAATGATGAAGTGAACTTGGAGAGCTTTTTGAAATGATGAAATGAACTAAAACTGGATTGCGATGATAGTAATTGCATAACTATATATATACTAAACATCTTAAATTATACACTTAAAACAGAAAAATTTTATGGCATGTAATCCTACCTCAATAAAATTGTTTAAAATCTTCACATCTTCAACATACTGAGTTTTCTTAAATCACAAAGAAATATATGCATGTCTTACTGGAAAATATGGCATTCACAATGAATGAAATATATAGCTAATGTGCATATAAAATGTTATTAAATCTCAGTTAGTAAATTAAAACAAATACAATATATTTTATTTTATTTTACTTTATATCTGTAGTTCTGTAACATGTTTATATTTATATGACTGTGGGGGAAAAGCTCTAGCCCAGGGTTTGGCAAATTGTTACTGCAAAAGAAAATAGGAAATAATTTAGATGATCTTAAGCAAAATACATATAATAAATAGTCTGTGAAAGGAGCAGAAACAGTATCTAAACAACTGAGTGTTCTTGTGTTCCAGAAGAACTTTATTTAGAACAAACGATAGTAGGCTAGGTATGGCCCAGGACACATCATTTTATGGCACTTAACCTCACAAAGATAATTTTTGAGTGGTTAAATTCTTATGTCCTTTCTAGAGAAAAATTAGTCAAGTATCAAAAGTTTTACTTGCCTTTTTTTAAATGCATAAATTTCAGTTTTAGGTTTTTGTTTTCCTAAAGGAAAATAGAACATATTCATATATATGTATATAATCTAGAAAAAGTCCAGCCATTGTTAATATAATAAGAATGGTATTCATGTAACCTGGCAGCCAAGGAGAGTGGACCGGAATGCACATGTGTGAAAAGTGACGACTTCACTGTACCAGTCAGTGGAAGTGGTAGGCACTTTGAGTGAGCATGTGTCGTCATTGCATTCAAAATGACTGAGCAAGTGGAGTAATGAGTCTGTATCAAATTTTTCATTAAGTTTGAGCATTCCTCAGTGGAAACTATTTGGATAACTCAGAAGGCTGCAGCTATAGGCAACTGGTGACTGACAGCTTCATCAGGACAACACACCTACTCACATACCATGTCTTATGCAGAGATTTTTGGCACAAATCAAAGCACTGAGGTGACTCAGCACCCCCTACAGCCCAACTTGGTGCCCTGAGACTTCTAGCTTTCCCCAAACTAAGATTGCCTTTGAAAGAAAAGAACTCTCAGACTGTTTATGAGTTTCAGGAAAATATGATGGGGCAGCTGATGGCAATTAAGTTTCCCGATCAAAATGAAGTATAAAAACAAAATTCTGAATTGGCAAATCTTCTTTAGTAATTAAAAACATAAAAATCTGTTTGTAATGATTTTGAAGTTTTACTTATTTGAAGTTTCTCATTAATTAAACTTTTTATAAATATTCACTATATCTCTACAAGAAAGTACTATCAAGTACATAAAATAAATTGCATAACACATTACTTCAAAATCAGTTAATTAAATATTCAAATACATGTCTGAAGTTGAAATATGACTGATTAAAAGCAATCGATTTTTAAAGTGATATTCAAAGCCTACCAGTTCATTCTTTGTAAAAACTGACCTGCATCACTAAGTCATACTCTTTTAATTATAGCAACAAACATATTTCTGATACATATTATTCTGTACAATCATTTATTAATTTTTCTCACAATCTTTCAAATGTCATTTGAACTGCTACATATGCTGTAGAGTCTAAATCATTTTAATTGCTAAATTTCCTTCTTAGGACTACTTAAAAATGAAAAGGCAATTTAAGTAATTAATCTGTCAGGGAGAAAACAACATAGATAAAAGCCTTGATTAGCTACAAGCCACCTTATCAGACACTTCGGTTAACTACAATTTTGAAAACACAACTACATGAGGAACAAGAAAAAGGCACATTTTAGTTGGGAAACAGAGCAAACAAACAAAATTTCCAAAATCAAAGCTTTGAAAATCAATCTTTTTCTCACCTCAAAAGCAATGTTTATTTAAGTCCTTTTTACTTCCTTTTTCCAAGAGTGAGAGGAAGATGACCTTCCACTGTCCTTCCACTGCTATCATTCAAGGTTAATGCACCCACTCCTGGCTTCGATTTTTATCATCCCATGACTAAGTTTCCAAACTAAACCAGGTCTAGGAAAGCACTGTTTCTTTTGTTATTTTCTCTTCTCACTTCCCAACCTAAATAAAGAAGTAAACTGAGGTGAGCTCAAATAATGAGAAATTGAATTTTTTGAGAATAACAGGAATTGCCATTTGGAAAATGCAAGCTGTATCAAGATACAGGTGAGCCTGTGAAGGTTTGGGGTGGACTTTGTTCCTGTGCAAGGAGTGCAAAGAGTTAGAAGTTCAGCCAGAGGTTAATCAGTAAGCACTGCCAGACGGTAACCGCACCCACAACAGTTCTGCCTCAGGCCAGCCCTGGAGAGTGTGGGTTCTTGACTTCTGCAGGAAAGATTTCACTAAACAGTCCAGGTGATTTTGAAAGTACATTTATTGAAACTGTAGATAATGAAAGAAGCAAGGGTCTGTGATAGAAGCAACAGGAGACAGACTAGGCTAGGCTGCTTTGGCTTCTAAAAATAGAGGAAAGGAATGAGTAGGCTGCTAGATGAACTAACTGAGAAATAATAGTCCCAGAGCAGAAGTGAGCCAAGGTGGGACTGGTGTTAGTTCACTGGAAAGTCAGAGAAGAAAGGGGACTTGGAGATAGGTTCAGGAGTAAGCCTGGCATGAGCTGCCGCTGCCTGTTCCTCTCCTAGTTGCAAGTCTCGTGGGGTCTCTTAGAGTTTAAGAGATGAACAGCCATGGGGGAACCTGGCAGGCATGCCCCTGGGAGAGAAGGTGTGATGGGCTCTTTGTCTTGAGGGTTTTAAAGACTGGGAGTTTAGGGGAGGTTTTCAATAGAATATTCATTATTTTATGCTGATGTGCCAAAATGGGAAGTATTCCCTTAATTTTGTCTGTCTGTGGGGATGGTTTGTACAGATAGTACTAACTGGATTTCTGCTGTCTCCCTGAGCAGGGGGGTTAAGCTATTTACTCTCTGGTTGGGGAGAAGAAGCAGAAAGCATTTACTCTGAAGTGTCCTTGGTTATGGAAGATAGGATCTTGTGATTTACTAGATGTCTATAAACTGGCCATTTAACTAAATATGTCTCATTTTTCCTATTCCATTTGTCCTGGCTTGTCTCATGAGGATTGGGAAAGATTCTTGGTGAATGTTCATTAGTCAAGAGATAATTCTTGGTCTTCTGAAAATCAGGCATTTATGGGGAATCAGTCTCTCTGCTTTTTAGTTTCATTCTCCCGAGACTGCATGGGTAATGTTCTCCATTTCGTATCCTGTGGTTCCATTTTAGACTACAATTCTTTGACACACATAAGTTCTTTAACTATAATATGTCCTAGTCTCTTTCATTTGAAAAAGTGTGTACTTCAAGAGTAAAGTTCTCAAACTATTCAACAACCTGTGTCATCACCACTTCATTATCACGTTCCTACTATCTTTTGCCTTGAAATTAGTTTTCTCTTCAGCCATTGTTCCCAAATCTTTTTTAGGTCCTCCTGACTTTTCAACAGCATCCTTCAATGCAAAAATGTATTCTTTAATTAGAGAAATATGGTTTCTTTGGTGATATTTATGGAAGCTCATGCAAACTGCTTTACCTCTCTCAATCTTAGTTTCATCATACCTAAAGTAAGAATTACTATAGCTCTCATAGCTCTTTTAATAGATAAGTTTGAAAAAGTAAGCGAGAAAAATTAACGTGAATTAGCTACTCAACATTTTCAGAGCTGTATTGGAATAAATAATTAGTATTTTAAATGTGTTAGGTTTGTTAACATCTGTGGATGACTTTATCAACAGCTAAATGCCTGTACTCTGTTTTACCCACTACTCTCATCTGTGCAGCTTATTATCAAATTATGCCAGACCAATCTTTTAGTAATCATCTAGCTCATTGCACTGATATCATTTTTTGAGGGTTCCCCTTGAAAAGAGCAAAATCACTCCACAACCTTTCAAAAACTGTCCAGCAACTCAGTCAGTATCACAGTCCCAAGTCTTTAGCACTACACACAGGCATTTGTTACATGTTTTCAAACCAAAGAATCCTAAATCTTCACCTCCAAAACTGTTCCATTGAAATTGGGTTACTCTCAGTTTCTTGATTCTTTTTCATTCTCAGTCCATGCTCTGTGAAATCTGTTCTCTCTGTGTGTATATTTGCCTCCCATCCTTCTTCTCCTTTCTCACCTTGTTTCAGAATTGCATTTACCTGCCATTTCAGCTATATGACCTTCCCTAGACCCTCAGGCAGAATTATAAGTTCCTCCTTTTACAGTAACCACTATAACTTGAATATATGTGATTTTGTTACAATATTGTTTTATAAATGTTTAGCTCTCTCTGACCTTTTACACAATATATTTACACAATAAATACATTGATGTACTATGACAGTTCACTCATGAATGAGTCCACATAGGAGTCACCCAATAAACATTATTTGAGTAAATCAACAAATCATTCAATATTCCAGTTATTCTAATGTGTTATGTGCATATCTTTAAAAACTATGCTACTCAAGTAATATAAGATTCTAAAAATTGATTTTTTTGTTTATACAGCTGAAAATTGTCTTAATTCCAACTTTCCTAGGAAATCAGATTGCACATTTAGTGGAAACTGCAAACAGACATTGCTATGATTGGCACAATAAGAATGCAAGGTGCCATGTAAAAAGTACTTGAGATATATTACTTTCATTTCAGATGCCCAAGAAATAGCCCAAACTTGTCATGTTTCCCAGTTTTAATATGGATTTCAATAAGATGGCAAACTTACTGAGATCACATTTTTTGTCTCACCACAATTTAAGTGTAAAAAAATCTGCTTAATAATATTGAACGTCTATGTGCGGAGAGTCTATGCTTGAAGTAAGATAGAAATGAGAACAGCTCCCTCATAACTGTCTTCTGTGTCACCCTGAACCAGTTCTGATGCCATGTTTTTCTGAAGATCAATTTATATAAATTTAATTACCCACCAGAAAAATTTCAGAACACTATGGACTTCTTTTAAGTCATTTTAGCTTGTTGTTCTGGTGTAATAAATGGGCCTTTATGAAGTTGGAATTAAATGAGGGGGTTGAAACACGTGAGCCAAAGGGAAATTAGTCTATTACCTATGTGGAGACCAAAAGTGATTTTATAAATAGAGAACTAATATCAAAGTAAGGATGTAATTCAGACTGTGTAACACATTTTTCTTTTTTAGAAGAAGAAAGAGTTAAAGAGAGGGGGTGGAGAGAGAAATTGAAAAAAGACAGAGAGGAAGATTAGGCATAAAGTTATTTGGTTTAAGGTCTTCATTCTGGGACTTATCCAGTTACTTTTGTGACACCTTCTACTCATCTTCTCTTGCTGAAAACTCAGTTTCATCTTTGTTCTTAAGGCAATGAAAGATCTTGATGTAACACACATGGCTTCTCCTTATAATGATCACTCACTTACCTGAGCTCTTCTGGCATTTGCTTTTCCTATGCATATCTCTGTGCACAAAATATTTCTATCTCTTATTCCTTAGGATGCTTTTCTTTGACCTCCTGCTGCCCATGATGCTACCCTAATCCTTAGCCTTGTTAACTCCTTCTGTTCCTTTGGGTAGTATAAAAAGAAACTCTAATCTCTTTAGTAAGGTAAAAAAAGAATCCTATCATGGAGTCTCAAAAGCATAACAATCTCTTCCTCTCCTTAGTACTTGTTACAGGAACAATTTACATTTGTTTGTGTAGTTATTTGATCAGTATTTTTCTCTCCCAATCTCATTGCTATGTCCACTAGAAATAGGGTTGTGTCCATTTTTGCTGTTGTTTTCCTCCACTGTCTAGAAATTAGGGTTGCCAAGTTTAACTAATGAAATTACACAATATCCAGTTAAATTTGCAATTCATATAAATAAGAAATAATAGTTTTTTTTTTTTTTTGTTGTAGTATGTCCTCCATGTTATAGGAAATTAAATTTAGCTGAATGTCTTGCATTATATCTGGCAAACCTACTGGAAATGGAGCTCATGTTAGGCCCCAATGAATATAGTTTGAGTGTATGAGTGTGTCCTGGATAAAATTATAGGACAATTGACATATTAATGTTTGCCTGGTTGTAGTTTTTATTTTCCTTTTAACATAGTTTTTATTTGTTGTTATCACCAATAACCTTTGTTTTCTCACAGTCTTCGGTTTTGCACAAGAGTGATTTCAGAAATTTAAATCTAGTGAAATTTATTTGCTTTTCAGTTACTGCTCTCCATGGAAAGGTCATATGCTCTTTATGTGCTTTCTGCCATTGTCAATTATCTCACATCTGGCTGCTTTCACCCAGTGTGTCCCTAGAAAGGGGCATCATGTGTAATGGACAGCTTATGTACAAAACATGTGGCCTATATCCATTTTAAAGGACTACTAAATGTTTATGACTTGAAAACATATAAAAGGAGAAGAGGAATTTTGTAAAATCAAAATTAACAAATGTATAATTTAAATGACAAAAGTAACTTTTAGTTTTCTTATTTAGCATTCATGAAAATGTCATTACATTTGAAAACAATGTGCATGAAAGATGGTTGCAGAGAAATCATAGGCCATTGTTAATTATAAAACACATGCAAAATATGAAAGATAATTTTAATTTTTAAAGTATAATTTAAATTTAGTATGGAATATGTATGTGTTTGATTTGTTTATGTTGTAAATGATACCTTTAGAAACCGCAGTGTCTATGAAAATCAAAAATGTTGATTAGTGTCTACAGGTTTAAGTTTGAGAAATTTCAGAAAACTTGTAGAAATTGAAGTTTAAAGAAAATACTTAGGAGTAAAATTTATTGTGCTCTGGCTTCTAGTGCAGCCTTTAATTGAATTAATTTACCATAGAGCAGTTTTGTTGCCTGTTCTTTTTGAAGATCAGTTTACATAAATTTAATTACCCACCAGAAAAGTTGCAGGAAATTTATGAACTTCTCTTATGTGATCTTAGCTTATTTTTCTGGTGTAATAAATGGGCCTTTATGAAGCTGGAATTAAATAAGGGGGTTGAAACACGTGGGCCAAAGGGAAAATACAATCACACTGTTTAGGACATTGAAATTAGTCTATTACCTTTGGGGCAATAAATAATTGAATTGAATTAATTGATTGGTTTAATTAATTCAATAGATGCCTTAAAGCAAACTGAACATTTTTTGTCATTCCTGATGTAAAATTATCCACTGAATTCTAATTTCTCTAACAGTATCTCTGTTGTCTCTTGTGCCTAAATAAACTTTCATGACCTGGCTTAATACTCCAATTTTACAAAACAGAGCATTTGTTTGTTTGTTTTTTTGTTTACTTTTCCCCACTCAAATCCAAAAATAGTTTCTGAAACTCTTGTTTCACACTGAAATATTTATATGATACCAAATATCATATAAACTCTGCTTTTTAAAATATGCTTTTCTTTCCCCACAAACACATTGTAGACATTCAATGAGGATTCCATCAATGGATAAAGAATATATTTTAATTTTAACTTATTAAGTCAAGTTTGATTTATATGATCTATTATTTTACACTGGTTCTCGGAAACCAATGACATGACTGTAATTACTACCTATTATTATTGTGTACTCTCTGGATATAACATTTGGCCTGCTAATGTGGGTTCCCCTCAAGGAAACAGCTGTAGACAGGTCTAACACCACCTTGGTGTTAGTTCCGTAGATTAGGTTCCAGATTTCTTACCTCTATACTGAAATGGGTCATGCCTGGTTGTGTCTCCAGATATGTCATATTCCATGGAACCACTCTTCTAAAGACATTTTAAAATCACCTTTCCAGGCTTAACATAAGATAGCAGATGGATAATCTGCTTGAAGGCAGCTGAGGTCATATATCATTAGGCATCAGGGAAATTCTATATGTAACCAAACATCTGCATTTGCAAAAAAGAACTGAAAGCCTTCCAAAATAATTCTCAGAGCCTAATTTCTTGCCAATTTAACATCTGAAAAATGTAGAAAAGGTAATCATAAAAAACAGTCAGTGAATTTCTGAGCTGAAAGAGCCCATAGAGATCAAGTTTTCCAACTCAGTAATTTCACAGATGGAAAAACAGAGCCAGGAAGTTAAACATTTCACTTAACTTCACATAAATAGTTACTGATAAAAGTAGGACTAAATTGCATGTCTTTTGCCAGTGTTTTATTGCTGTGCTGCCACCCTCAGCCTGTACAATTTATTAAATACCTGGGACATTATAGATTATAGGTATCAAGGCTGCACTCTAAATATAATACCAAAGTTCCAATCATTTATAACGCAGTTTCTGTAATCATGTTGGAAAAATGGCAGTCAAAATGATCTCTCATAGAAGCCCAGAGAATGCTTTCTCCTAGAGGAAATATCAAATTAGGATAACAAGATCTTTATAAAATGAATGTTTCCATTTGCAGAATTAAATATTTAGAGCTTCCCAGAAATGTGTTGGCGTGAGTTCACGTTTGAATATTTCATTTCTATTTTAAAAGGAGTATCCTAAGACATAAGGAAATGTGAAAAAGGGACTCCCCTGTAACATCCCTGGAAACCTGGCTAGGTCATTTTCTAAGTGACAGAAACTCTGAAGAATTTTTGATGGATACAGGTTAGATGAAGTTCTAGAAAGACTGATAAATCATCTTCCCATAATAGTATGACTTAATGGGAAAGCAATGGAGATGACCGACCACTGGGGATTAGGTAAAATGGGTCAAGGACTGACAAGTGTATTGGTAAATTTGATTAAAGTTCTTTTGTTCTGGTGTTTTTTTTTTTTTTTTTTTTTTTTAACATGAGTGTTCCAGTGTGGGGGCATTATTGATTGAAAGGTCCAGCTGACAAGTTGGGTTTGTGCCAGAGATGCTAAAAATTTAGCGATGCTGACAACAGTCCTGCATCACAAAGATCTGCCCCATATTCTGCATCTCTCACACTTTGAATGTTTCATTGATTATTCATGTGGGTAAAATAGGCTCATTAATAGCTGAGACTGGAACTTTAATCATTTTACATGTAAGTACAAAGTAGTATTGAATAATATGAATACTCAATATATTTTCCAGTAATGTCATTACTATGTAGATAAAAAAAATTCTACTTTTCAGGGAGAGAATGAGTCACTTGTCATTTTGGAAAATTGTTTCTTGTGATATTTGGATAGTCTGTACCATATAATTGGTTCAGCCCACACCTGACTACATGGCATTTGCTATGACTACATTTAGAATCAAGCCTCTGGCTCCAACATTTCTCCTGGTACTGGTATGTATTCAAATGGTATTTTCATATAAATTCCTTCTTTTATTTCACCTTTATATTATATTTAGGGCATGGTGCTTTTCAAATATATGTAGCCCCAATTCTGAATTTAATTCAAAATAATCAAGGAGAATTGTACAATGTTTATTTTAAAATGAGGCATTGTATATGGCTGGGTAGGAGCCACTGCTTTTGTCACTGTTCTCTCGAACTAAAAAGCAAGAGTGCTGGCACAGTTCAGGAGCACAGAAAAGACTAAGGAACAAATTGTGTACTCTGTCCTGCCAACAAGGGCAGGAGAAACTGTTCCAGACCAGGGGATCACTGGCTCAAATGCAGACAGAGGCCAAGCAAACAATAGGAAGGTATAACTTGGGCAAGTAGAATATATTGGAAATGTTGCCCTAGCACGTGGATCCACCACCCATCTGTAGTTAATCATTGCTCTCAAGTATGTTACTTTATTTTGGTGAACACATTGATGTATCACCAAGATACCACTTCAAGGAGAGTCTTGGTGCTCCAGATTGCCTTAAATTATCAACCACTTCAGGGATTGCTTTGATTCAATGTCAGGCAGCTGCCTCCCGAAGTGATCCCACCTCAGACAGTTCATACTCATGCCTGTTTGAGTCAAAAGGTACATATGGATCTGTACTGGGCCATTTTAGATCTAGTGTGTCCCATGGGATCCACCAAGGCTGTCATTGTGCTTGTAACACTCTAACTTGTATTGGATTCTTCCCTTCCATGGGTATTGATCCTAAGGGTACTTCCTAATTACCATCCTGCCCAATAAACTCAGTCTCAGAATCTGCTTCCCGGAGAATCAAATTATGATATAAAGTGTTACTATCTCTCGATAATTTTAAAGTTAGACTGGCAATGTGAATTCTTATGTGAATCTCCTGGTTTTTCATTGTTGACAGCTAAATTAACCATTCTTCCTATGAACACATCTGTAGGCTACATGTAGGTCACAGTTACAGAGTCCATCATTCAGGATTTGCCCAAAATAGTTGTCCCAGAATAAGCATAAATAACAACCTTTTCACTATTGAATGTGTCCCAGTTTAGACAGCAAATGAATATTATGACCAACTCTTCTTTTAAACTATCAGTTTATAATTTTGCTTGAGAGGAAAATCTTCCTGGGGCAGCAGATTTCTATCAGGCTCAGTTAAGGAAGATTTATCAAATCAAACAATGTGCCACTGTTTGGTACAAGACATTTAGAATTTATTTGTTCTTATGTTGTGATTGGGAGTCTGTTGAAATTAGATGGAAAAGGAAAAGTCATTTCAGTGGTGGAGTGACAGCCAAACGAACCAAGTCTGGCATAATGTTTTGCCAAAACCTCTTTCCCAACAAGAGAAAAATCCATATTTCCCTTCTGAGTTTATTCATGTTTTTGGCCTTTTCACAAGTCCATTCAGTCAACTATAAATCCTTTAAGCTGGTAATGAATCCCCCAGTTTGACATCTCAGATGAAATGTCTAATGGTCTTTTAGTGTCCTGAAAACATACAAAAAAGATTACATAGTAGAGCTCCAAAGAGACATAAATAAATAAAAAATGAAGAAAACAATCAAGGAAGATACTTTACTGACTAAGATATAAGTAATAAAGATATTTTCTTAAAATCATAAATTAATGAAAATAAGTTATTGGGTAATTAGTCAACTAACACAACTTGAAAAAATTATTTAATTTTTGATTTAGAGGAAAAGTAAAACTACAATGACATAATACATAAATAATACATAAATAATGGTGTTGATGATATTCTGTATCAAAAAGTATGGGATGCAACCAATGTAGAATCAAGCCAAATGCATACATTATTCATTCATTTTATTTTTAAAATAAAAATAAATGAAAAATCTGGTAAAAATATCCAGAAAAAGGAATAAGGCGTTTATTTTATAAAATAAATAATTATAGCCCTGGCTGGTGACTTAATGGATAGGCGCCAGACTGCAAACCCAAAGACCACTGTTCAATTCCTAGCCAGGGCAACATAACCACATTGCAAGCCAGGTCTTCAACCAGGTCCACAGCTGGAGACAGGTGAAAGGCAATCAGACATTGATGTTTCTCTCCCTCTCTGCCTCCCTCCCTTCCCCTCTCTCTAAAATTAAATAAAATCTTTAAATATATATATATATATAATTTTACATTAAGTTGCTTTTTAAAATGCATAAAAACACTCATATCATACCTTGAATAAGGTATATGTGTGTGTGTGTGTCTGCGTGAGTATATTTGTTTATGTGTATAGAGGTACATATTTGTATGTACACACACACACACACACGAAAAATGTATACACCAGGTCTGACTGGAAAAAGTCCAGCCATTATTAATATAACAAGAATGGTTTCCACAATATCAGTTAAACCTAGCAGCCAAGGAGGTGGACTGGATGTGCATGTATGAACAATGAGGACTTCACTGTACTGGTCAGTGGGGGTGGTAGATGTCATTGAGTGAGCATGTGTACTACATTCAAAATGACTGAGCCACTAAAGCAATAAATTCAAATCAAATTTTGTGTTAAGCTTGAGCATTCCTCCACAGAACTATTCATACAATTCAGAAGGCTGAAGCTATGAGCAATCTGGTGATTGCCAGCCTCATCATGACAATGAGCCTGCTCATGCATCATGGTCCATGCAGAGTTTTCTGGTGAAACATCAAACTGCCCCATATCCATGATTGCAGTTGCCCTGCACCTTCTGGCTTTTCCTAAAACAAAAACTGCCTTTGAAAGGGAAGAGATTTCAGATTGTTGATGAGATTCAGGAAAATATGATGGAGCAGCTGATGGCAATTGGGAGAGCTGGGTGAGGTCCCAACTTGCCTATTTTGAATGGGAACTGCAGCTTCATTGTCCTATGTACAATGTTTCTTATATCTTGTATCTTCTTTAATAAATGTCTCAATTTTTCATATTACATGGCTATATCCCTTCTGGACAGGCCTCATATACAGTGGGAAGCTGAACTTAATCTAAGGCACATTAAAGGGTGTGACGTGACAAAACATGTGCTAATTATATTGTCAGGGCAAATGAGTCAGTGATAAAAATTAATAAAGAACTAAATGTGACGGTAAATCCTATAAAATAAAAATTAGGTGCTTGCTTTGGCAGCACAAATACTAAAATTGGAACGATACAGAGAAGATTAGCATGGCCCCTGTGCAAGGATGATACGCCAAATTTGTGAAGTGTTCCATATTTTAAAAAAAAATAGGATATCAAAGTAAACTCAATGTAACTATCAGACACAAGTTAAATAGCTGTTATTTTACTTAAATTAAGATGATGTACAGTAGCTGTAGTTTTCATGTAAATGGAACTAAAAATTCCCTACAGTTTTGTAATTCCCTGCCGGTTACCTGCATCCGATCAGGGTAGCTTTTGTCAATTATCCTGCAGAATATATGTTTTATATCATTTTTGGCTGTGTACACATGTTGAATCAATATATATTTCTTAAAAATTACCCTTTTAAAAGCTTATGCTAGTTCAAGAGTCTCTCTAGTTTTAGAGTGAATTATAATAATTTGTTCTAACAAGTTTAATTAGAGAATAATGAATATCTTTCTTAATTTTCAATAATATTATCTATAATATTTATTTTTCTCTTTTCCTGACTCTTTCATGAGGGAAAAAGTCAAGACTGAAAATAATATGCCAATTCATATAGATTTAGCTAATTTGCAACTTATTTTTAGCTACCTAACTAGGTTACTAATAACCCAATAGGTGTTTGCTATTACTAGGAAGAGAATTGACATGAATCATATAAATGTGTCAAAGAAAAGCTTATTATGATATTTACAGGTGCTAAACTTGAGTTTTATAACAACTGGCATTTAGTCCTGATGAAGGCATTTAGCAATGGCATCATATGGGGTCAGTCCTGAAAGTATCAAGTCAATGTCAACATAATTAGGACAGTTTGCATGCTGATACTTTCGGGACAGATCTTGTACACTGAGCACAAAATGTCTGCCAGATAACCTGCAGAGCCTTAAATATATTGTCTCATTTAATTCTCAGAAAAACTCTACTACTTGGTTGGTCCTACAACACTTTATACAAACAAGAAGAGTAAGATGAGAAGAAATCCACTTGTACACAGTCATGTACTAAATAATCTACTTGACTTGGAAATAATAGAATAAGTAGGAATGGAGCCAAAGACATGGATTGCTTTTAGAATTTTTATAGATTTTTGTCTTTGGGTATTTTAAATCAAATTTATAAATTGAATATATATAACTAGGATCTATATACATATACTGATATAAAAACCTTTTTGTGATCTAGTATAAGGAAAAAAGCAAGACCTCGTAAATTATGATACTATTTATGTAAAGAAAATAATTTTTAATAGAAAATTGATTACTAAAGTATAAAGAAGCTTATCAGGTATTAGAAAGAATTTATAGTATCTCATTTAATATTATTTTCATGAAATTATATATCTAAACTATATAATGATAATCATGTCTATTAGGTCATAAACCTTTATGTTTTATTTTCTTCTAAATTTTATTTGTATTTTATATTTGTTTACCGTAAAAATAAACAATTAATGTAGAAAAATATTTAAATAAAAATATCTAATATCTAAAACTACTACTGGTTTATATAAATTATAACATTTCTATGTAGTTATTGCAACCTTATATACTAATTTGGCAACTGCATTTACAATAGAGAGTTTATTGGAATTGGAACTTATACAACTGTATGTTAGCTCTGGTGATTCTTTCTTTCAGCATTTAAAGATAATTAGCTTAATTCTACTCTATATAGGGCTGAGAACTTTTCATCCTTTCAATTACCAGTCAAGGATTTCAGTGATTTTTATTTCAATGATTACTTCAGATGCAGCTTTGTGGGTTCCCCATTCTAGAACTTTCTTAGGTCCTTCTTCCTATACTCATTTCCTTGTTTTCAACCCCAATATAAAAGAAAAATGGTTATTGTTGTCAGTTCCCCAATGTGTCACTGACATGATGACTTTAGTTTTAAAAAAGAGATACTAAAAACTACACTTCATCATGCCCAACATATAATGTAAAATTAAACTTAGAAATATTTGAAACTCCATTATTCTTAAAAGTAAATTAACTATCTTTTCTTTTCCATCAGAGAATTTCCAGTTTTTCTCTTTCCTAATCTGACTCAAGACTCCTATTATATGGTTGATCTCCCTCTACCCTCTTCAAACTCCTCTCTAGTTTGTACACAACTAACCCCACAATTATCATTCATTTTTCTCCTCAGAGACATTTATTCTTTGATTTGTTTGAGTGCTACTGCAAGAACAATCTTTCTAATTAAAAATGACTTGTAAAGTGTTTCGTTAACCAAAGACATCCTCTCTCTCAAGGGAAATTATGAAGCTATTTCTGATTTTTCTTCCCACAATGTTTACATTAAAACAGCCTAATAATAAATAGTAATTTCTAACAATCACATATTTGTCTCATAACATTTATATTAAGTGGTCATTTGAAGTTTTCAGTACTATGGGTATAAGATGATCTGATGATCTGTTTATCTTTGGTTTTTTATTAGTTTGTTTTTCTTTAACCCACCACACACAGGAAGGCCTGCTCCCACCAGACTTGTTAACTGATGACAAGATCTTATATCTAATCACATTTCAGTTTGCAGATGTATTTAACAAAACAGTTGACCTATAGGCTTTCTACAGATATCTTCAGTGTGAATAACATACATTTGTTTTTATATGTATCTAATAAGGAAGGGAAAAAGTAATTTACTCACCAGTTACATTTATTTCATTTGATAATAAAACTTTCTTTATGATTTAATATGCATTCCCAAGCCTATAGAAATGCAGTGATAATTACATTTTAAGAAGTATCTAAGTATCTATTTACTTACTACCTCCTGGGTTAAAAATAAGTTTTAATTTTCAGAGGCATCTTTATAAGACACTTGATTTTTGTAACTGTACTTTGAAAATAATAATAATTATTTTTTGCACCATCTTATGAATTTTAAATGTACAGCTCTAAGTTGGGATTTCCCTAGGGAGAGTTTAGATGATGTGTCAGTTCCCTAAATTGTGTGGCTCAGAGAACACTTAGAGAAGAGTTACAGTTCTTTTAAGGAAAATAAAGTAGGAGAGAAAAGACAAAGTATCTATAATTACCTAATATTTTTAAAAGAACGACTATGGAGTCTTTTATAGAAGTAAATTAAGACTTTAAAATCACAAACAATAAGCCATGTGCTTCTAAAACATTGTTTTTGTTCAAGTATCATCATATGTCTAAAAGAAATAAAGATTAAAGATGGATTAAGAAATACAAACCAACGTATTGAGAACATTTTATTGAAATGGTAGAAAAATAGTTGTAAAGCCAGGAAACAATCTTTTTTCTTTTTTAAAAAAATTTTATTATTTTTTTTTATAAGAGGGGGAGAGACATCAATGTATGGTTGCCTTTCACCTGCCTCCAGCTATGGACCTGGCTGGAGACCTGGCTTGCAACCTGGTTACGTGCCCTGGCTGGGAATCAAACCAGCGACCTTTGGGATGGAAGGCCAGAGCCTAATCCACTGTGCCACCAGCCAAGGCACAATCTTTTATAACATCTTCTCTACTGATTAACATTTTCATATACCTGTTACTGAAAAGAAACGGTTATACTGCTCACCACCAATAGGCAAACGCCAGAGGTAGAAGCTTTGTGAAAAGGGAAAGAGGTTGTTTGCTCAAAAGCTACACCGTTTTGGAAGAATGGCAGGCTTCTGCCTCAGAGCTCTTCTCCCACAAAACACCCTGAGGAAAATAACCCCCGACCCTCTGCCAGACCAATCCCAGGCTCCACTCTTCTTAGAGTTAAAAATACTGGCCTTTAGGAACCGGCAGGCGGCTGCTGAGTCATCCTCTAAATTGCTGCTTTTTCCCCCATTACCATGGGGCCTCAAGCTCCTTTCCGGAGTCTGGCTGCACTGCTCCCTCCCGACTCACTGTGTGCCATTCCTTCTTTCACTTGCTGCCTGCAGGCCCAGTGCCTGTGACCCCATCCCTCTGGCCACCAGCTCCCCAGAGCATCCATGCGCCTGGCCCAGCAGGGCCCTGCAGAGCCAGTGGCCGGCACACATTGCTCACCGCCTCCATGTGGCAGGGAGCTGCCCCCCACTGATGCCTGGTAGTGTAAGGGCTCTGTCTGGGGTCAGGCTAGGTCCCATGAGCACTCTGTGAGCACTCCAGCCCGAGCTCTGTGAGCAGATCCCGGAGGATGAGGAGGACGAAATCTGGGACCGTGGGAGCAGCATAGAAGATGCGGTGGTGTCCCACCGGCTGCCGCTGCCGGGGCATGTGTCCGCCGGGCCTCCCGCCCACAGGACTCACCCTCCACGTGAGCCAGCCCTGCGACTGGGCTGCAGAGGAAGCCACATGTTTCTTCCTACCCTTCACTTAAATTTCCCGGCTCATAATTCCATGCACTCGGAAAGGGTCCAGTTTCCCAGCAAAGCCATCCTTTTCGTCTAGGCTGGACTGGCAGGTCAGCACCCACCCCTGCCACCATGTTCAAACACGGGTAGGAGGGCTTTCCCCTTCCTCCTACTGCGGACTCCCGCAGGGCTTCCTCCTGCAGCAGCGCTGTCCAGGCGGGGAATCTGTTACTCCCGCCAGCTAGTTTAGTTGCTGGGGCAGCCTCACTCCCCTGCTGCTTTGTCTACTCAGAGAGGAGGGTTCCAGTCCTGTGCTGCCTCAGCCCTGGGGTGAGAAAATCAATCTCATGCCTCCATTGCAGCAAGCAGCTGCAGCCCAACCCTGCAGAGTTGGCTGCAGGCCCTCCTCCACCCCGGGGTTTAGTCAGATCTCCCTGCATCGCGCCCACTTAATTAAATTAGGAGTCTAAATTCCTCTTAAATGGAACATAATACTTGAGGTACTCAAATATGGTCACACGTTATTGTTTTGTTTTGTTTTGTTTTGTTCCCATGCCATCTTTCCAAGCTAAATTGCTTACATAGGGTATACAGCGTACCTCAAATCCCTTCGATGTAGTTCTTTTGCTATGACACAGTCTCACCGTTGGTCCCTTTTGAAGGCAATTCTTCACAAATAAAATTTCCTTCCACCTTCCACTGAAGATTCCGACTTTATTTTTATGCTTGACTGCTATAGCTTTCAAGACCCACCCCACCTCTCTCCTTTGATGCCCTGCATTAGGGCAACCTAGTAAGAAATGCAGGTGCTCTTTTTCTGAGAGCCAGAAGTTCAAACCAATCAAGCTCCAACCCATATGTTAACTCTCATCCCAATTTACCACATACAAAAACATCTAAGCCATTCAATTTTCGGTACTCTCTCAGGACATTGTTTTGGACCTCATGAGGTCTATTTTACTCTCTCCCCAAAATACTCATTACATAAATGATACACTATTTCCTTGCTTCTTGGTATGTGCAGATAGTATAGTCAGTAGTAATGACATTCAAACTAAATTTTGGGTGAGGGGTCCATCCTGTTTGTTTTGGTGATCACAATACATCTCCACTGTTTAAATAAGACCTCACTCCTCCCATGGATAAAACAAGTAAAGAAGTTTCTTACCTAGTAAATTTTCAAATGTATAGCCATGCTAGTGAGGGTCTAATTTTATCATTAGGAACATAGGGAATAAGAGGGAATTGGTCTTTCCATTTATAGTCCCCTATAGTTTTTCTCAAACACTGAGCATAAAAAATAAATCCTGAGCATAATGGCTATACTTTTTAGGGAAGGTGATTATTTATTTAGCATAGTAGTTTTATTCCCATTTTCTGATTCAATGTGTGTGTTCCAGGAGCAGTGTTTTGTTATTTGATTTTTCTTCTCAGATATGCTTGAAATGGCTTAGCCAGATACACTAGTATACAGAGCTAAAGCCATGTTGTTTCCTAAATTCAAATGACCCATTTTTCTGTTCTCATGTTTATTTTCCCTAGGTGCAGGGTTACTTATGAGTCACTGGGGGTAATGTAATGATTAAAATAACCCTAAAAATTAATTTTAATAATATAATCTGAAAAATATTACGTCTCATTTATTATAAAAAATCTTCCCACTTTTAAATCCCTAGAAAAAATTTAAAGTAAAAAAATAGGTAAAGTGGGGCCCTGGCTGGGGGCACAGTGGATAGGCACTGGCCTGCAAACCCAAAGGTTGCTGGTTCAATTCCCCAGCCAGGGCACATAACCAGGTTGCAAGCCAGGTTTCCAGTCATATCTGTGGCTGGAGGCAGGTGAAAAGCAACCATGCATTGATGTTTCCCTCTCTGCCTCTCTCCTCTTCCCTCTCTCCAAAAAAATAATAATAATAAATCTTTAAAGGAAAGGTAAAGTTCTCTTAGAAATTAAAAACCTATGTAATCATCTTTGTTTTATGTTAATCTTAACAGGATCACATAACAGCCCCAAATAAGCTTTTTTTTCTTCTCATGTCCATTTTAGACCCCAAAACAAAAGTGCAAGAACAAAAAACATATTGAAGAGGAAACCACAGGTTAAAAGTACGACAAGCCAACATGTGAATAAAGTGATTCTACAAAACTAAGAAGCCAGCACTCACCCCTTAGGGTAACTTGACATTAGCCTGTCCCCCCGTTGGTACACTGACATGGTAACCAGAGAGAGGTCAAGCAGCAGCGTCTGTATCTTACACAATGTCTTGCTTCAAAGAACTCAGAGGACCCATGCCCTTTTAGGTTCATCTGAACACTCAATCTTTACAATGAATAGATTTGCTTCCATTATAAATTCAGTTCTTCCTAAAACATTAGTTAGAGTACAATAAACTACCTTTCATAGTCATTTTTACAAATGCAAAATGCAGGCGGCATTTCACTTCCAAGGATCCGAAACTTCCTGTAAAAATGTTCTCACCCACAGAAGGCGCTTACAGTTTTTCTATACTCAACAGAGGCAGCTTTAGAATATTGGTGCTGTTTGAACCCTGCTCAGGCGATGAGACCAAAGCATGAAGGAATTGAAAACACTTAATAAAGCACCAGTCAGGGGAATTGTTTGACAGGTTGTTGGGAAATTCTCTATGAAACTCCATAATAAATTTGTTTATATTAAACTTTATGATAAACATATTATGTTAAACAATGCCAAATGACATAAAGTTTATTTCTCTATCATGAAGTCCTGTGTTTTCCAATGTGCAGGAAAACAGTTTGGTCAATTTGAAGTTCAGAATCCTTTCATGACCTATTCATAAACTTTGCTTTTCCTGGAATTTGCAGAAGTCAGAAATCTAACATAAAACTAACCTAACTTAATAGGCCGTTTTTCAGCCACTTTCACTACTCAGATCACCAACACTACAATCAAGATTAGTGTTTTATAACCTTCCTTCCCTGGTTCCAGTGCTTTTCTAGATCCTTTGATTTTGTATGTGGTCCACAGTAGGCTTGGATTATCCAAATCCCAATTTTAACTTCAGCATTCTTTCTTAATAGCATCTTTATTTTATATCTGGTCAGAATATTCACACTACCTTCTTTTCTTCGTTGTGCTTTTCTATCATAGCGCGATTCAGTGACTCTCTCCCTTTATTGTTAAACGCAGCTGTGGCTGTGCACAGATTAGATGTGTCTATGAGAACAGAACGTGATGTCACAAATCAGCATGCATTTTGTTATGTAATAATAACATATAGGACCTATGCATTGCTGAGAAGAAAAAATTCTTTTACTAACCCCTTAAAACAAATTTTGATGTTATTAAGAAAGTGTCAATGTAAGGAGTGTCAGACAGTATTGTAATTCTTACACCTGTTTTAATAGAATTATTTAAAAATGGTAATTAAAAATATTATTTTTAGAGAGAGGGGTAGGGAGAGAGGTGGAGAGAGAGAGAAAGAGATAGCAGTGTATGGTTGCCTTTCACCTGCCTCCAGGTAAGGATCTGACTGGAGACCTAGCTTGCAATCTGGTTATGTGCCCTGGCTGGGGAATGGAACCAGTGACCTTTGGGTTCAAAGGCTGGCACCTTATCCACTGTGCCATCAGCCAGGGCTAAAAGTGGTAATTTTTTTTTTCTTTTTTAAAATTTTATTGTTGTTGTATTACCTCCATCCCCTTTTTGCTCCCCTCTGTCCCCCTCCCCACCCACCCATTCCCCCCAAAGTCAATCCCACCTGTTGTCCATGTCCATGGTTCCTTTATACTAGGTTCTTGTCTAAGCTGCTCCCCTTCCTTGCCTCTGCCTCCCCTCTCCCCACAACCCCTTTCCCCCTGACCACTGAAGGCCTATTCATTGTATTCATATATTTGGTTCTGTTTTGCTTGTTGTTAGTTTTGTTCATTATTGTCCTGTAATGGGTGAGATCATATGATATTTGTCCTTCACTGACTGGCTTATTTCACTAAGCATAATACTCTCCAGTTTCATCCATGTTGTTGCAAAGGGCACGAGTTCCTTCTTTCTTTTTGCTATATAGAATTCCATTGTGTAAATATACCAAAGTTTTTTGATCCAATCATCCACTGATGGGCACTTAGGCTGTTTCCAGCACCTGGCTATTGTAAATAGTGCTGCTATGAACATAGGGTACATAGGTTCTTATGAATTGGTGTTTCAGGATTCTTTGGGTATAGTCCAAGTAGTGGAATTGCTGGATCAAAAGGCAGTTCCATTTTTAGTTTTTTAAGGAATCCCCATATTGTTTTCCACAGTGGCTGCACCAGCCTACATTCCCACTAACAGTGCACGAGGGTTCTCTTTGCCCCACATCCTCACCAACACTTGTTTGTTGATTTGTTGATGATTGCCATTCTGACAGGTGTGAGGTGGTATCTTATTGTGGTTTTAATTTACATCTCTCTGATGACTAGTGATGTTGAGCATTCTTTCATATGCCTCTGGGCCCTTTGTATATCTTCCTCAGTGAGTTGTCTGTTCAGGTCCTTTGCCCATTTTTTAATTGGGCTGTCTGTCTCCCTTGTGTTGAGCCTCATTAGTTCTTTATGTATTTTGGAGATCAGACCCTTGTCTGAGGTATCATTGTCAATTATGTTTTCCCATACAGTTGGTTCCCTTTGAATTTTGCTGATATTTTCTTTAGCTGAACAGAAACTTTTCAATTTGATGTAGTCCCATTTGTTGATTCGTTCTTTTATTTCCTTTGCCCTTGGTGAAGTATCAGTAAACATATTTCTGTGTAGGATATCCAAAAGTTTACTGCCTATATTTTTCTCCAGGACCTTTATGGTGGCACTGCTAATGTTTAAATCCTTTATCCATCTTGAGTTTATTC
>PVIW01001034.1:229650-348512 GCA_004026585.1 Noctilio leporinus
TTCCCCCTTTGTCAAATATTAGTTGACCATAGAGTCCTGGGTTAATTTCTGGGCTCTCTATTCTGTTCCATTGATCTATATGTCTATTCTTATGCCAGTACCAGGCTGTTTTGATGACAGTAGCCTTGTAGTATTGTTTGAAGTCCGGTATTGTGATTCCTCCTACCTTGTTCTTCTTTCTCAAGATTGCTGTGGCTATTTGTGGGCGTTTTTGGCTCCATATAAATTTTGAAGTATTTTTTCTATTTCTGTGAAGTCTGTCATTGGTATTTTAATTGGGATCACATTGAATATGTAGATTGCTTTGGGTAGTATGGACATTTTAATGATGTTAATTCTTCCCACCTTCCATTTAATTTGTATCTTCCTTGATTTCTTTCTTCATTGTTCTGTAGTTTTCTGAGTACAGGTCTTTTGCCTCCTTAGTTAAGTTTATTCCTAGGTACTTTATTTTTCTTGTTGCTTTGGTAAATGGGATTTGTTTTTTTGCTTCTATTTCTATTGTTTCATTATTGGTATACACAAATGCTTTTGATTTCTGGATATTGACTTTATACCCAGCTATTTTGCTAAATTTGCTTATTAGGTTGAGTAAGTTTTTGGTGGAGCCCATCAGGTTTTGTATGTACACTATCATATCATCTGCAAATCATGACGGTTTGACTTCCTCTTTTCCAATTTGGATACCTTTGATTCCTTTGTCTTCTCTGATGGCTATAGCTAGAATTTCCAAGACAATGTTGAATAGAAGTGGAGAAAGTGGACAGCCTTGTCTTGTTCCTGATCTTAGGGGGAAAGCTTTCAGTTTTTGTCCATTAAGTATGATGTTGGCTTCTGGTTTCTCATAGATGGTCTTTATGATGTTGAGGTATGCTCCCTCTATTCCCATTTTGCTGAGGGTTTTTTATCATAAATGGTTGCTGTACTTTATCAAATGCTTTTTCAGCATAAAAGTGGTAATTTTTAATAGTTGGGTTTATATTTGGTAATGAGACTGTCAAAATTGGGCTAGAGCAAAACTAGAATGGGGAAAAAATAACTGTGTCTTTAATCAAGAACTAGTTGACTTGTTGGCTATCTATGACAGCCAGGTTTAAGATTTTTGCCTAACTTAAGACCTTGGAAAAACCAAATGATTCCAAAGGTATTCTGATAATCCCCTGGACTTTGGGACCATATTGGTGTTACTTATACTTTATTGTAAGAATGGTCATGACTAGTATAAAGGAACCATAGACATGGACAACAGATGGGATTAACTTTGGGGGGAATGGGTGGTTAGGGAGGGGGACAGAAGGAAGCAAAAAGGAGATGGATGTAATACAACAACAATAAAATTTTAAAAATAAAATAAAATAAAATTTAAATTTAAATTTAAAAAACAGGGGAAAACAAAAGGAATGATCATGAAACCTCTTTAGAGGTAACATGGGTCACTAATTCCCAGTTACATATGTTTTTTTTAAAGTTTCTCCAACTCTGGACTTTGGCCATCTGCACAATTTTTTAAAACTATTAAAAATTCTCACATACAATGTATACCATATTTAGAAGGTAAAAATTAAAACTACATAGTTTATTTTAAATTATTTTTATTCTTATAATTTAATTTATTTTAAGTAGCACCCAAATGGTATAATGGTAAACTGAAATAGAATAATTCCACTATTACCTTAAAAAAGTTTTTTTATCCCTGGCTGGTAGCACAGTGGGTAAGGCGCCGGCCTGCGAACCCAAATGTCACAGGTTTGATTCCCCAGCCAGGGCACATAACCAGGTTGCAAACCAGGTCTCCAGTCAGATCTGTGGCTGGAGTCAGGTGAAAGGCAACCATACATTGATGTCTTTCTCCCTCTCTGCCTCTCTCCTTTCCCCTCTTTCTAGAAATAATGAAATAAAATCTTTAAAAAAAAAACAAAACAAAACAAACATCTAACTTAAAAAAAATGTTTAAAAAAATTTTTTTACATAATTATAGAAAAATAAGTTGAAATTACCATATGACTTCAAAGAGAATAAATACAAATTTTACAACTTTTAACGATCTATTAAGCATTTACTTTTTCAATCATCTCGTATGATTTCCAGAGTAACCTTAAAAACTACCATTACTTCGTTAACAAATGGATTGTAAATATGAAATTATAGCATCATAATATGATTATGTCTGCCCTATAAATTACCATGAATAAGTATTTTAAATATAGATGCTAAACTTACTAATTAATGCTGATTATTTTGTTTGTAATTTACCTAAGGATTTTCTTTTTATCTTGCCATATGGTTATCCAAGGCTTTCAAAAATGAGAATGTGCAGAGAGACACAGGATGCAAAGTAGTTGGTGATATAAAACTCAGTGGTATAGAATTTATTGGCACTGCTGTTTTATTTATTTTAATGACTGTTTTTGTTTGTTTGCTTTTGGGAGGCTGGAGGCAGATATGTTACTCAGAAACCTGATGCGGTGATTTTTAAAAATGTTATCAAAAGCAGTAACATTCTTCCCATTGAGAAGCGGAGTCAGTCTGCTTTTCTATATTTGGTAGGCAGCTGGCCGTCTTGAATAAAAATTGTTGAGAAAATAACACTGAGTGACTTCTTAGGCCTGATCTCAGTAGGCAGCACAAGCTCCTTCTGGGTTTTCTGTAATACCTGTTCACCAGAACCCACTCAGGGATGCTCCATAGGAGTACCACTCCCTAACCTGCCAACGTGAAAGCACCAATGTAGGCATTCCAGTTGACAGACACAGCTGAACTCCCAGCTGACAACCAGCTCAGCTCACCACCATGTGACTGAGTCTCTTGGATAGTTTCATTCAGCAGGAGACCGCAAGCAAGAACTGCCCAGCTGAGCCTTTCCCGGGTTATTCCCCCATAAAAATTTTAAGCAAAATCAAATGATTGTTTTAAGCCACAAAGATTCTGTGTTATTTGTTACATGATAATGTTAATCAGGTCACCTGGCTACCAACTCTGTTTTCTTTACCCAGGTCAGGATGTGCCTATGTTTAAACTGAGTTTGATTCAGGAACCAATGCAAACATTTCAGTAATAGAAAGGGACACATTTATGTGTAAATTCTCCCTCAATTGAGGGGAAAAAAAGCACATTACCAAAAGTGTATATTCAACTTTTCATACCCTCTCTCTTCTTGGTTGCGCCAGAGGTCAGGAGTAGCCTTGGTTGACCATCTGAAGAGCAAGAAGTCTGCATTTTGTTTACAGTTGGATTCATTCAGTATGTGAGTGCAAGTTGAACAGCAAAAATGGGTTCGTTACAGCCACATTTATGGTGGCCTTGAAAGACAGTATGCGCATGTGGAGAGAAAAGATGGCTATCAATTTGCAGCCTTGAGAAAGCTACAGCAAGATTATAGTTCTTCTACATACTTCTCTCCTCTTCTAGGCATCTCTTCAGAAGCGGGGTTCTATGGGAACCACAGGGGAGTTGCCTCCCAAAACTGTGTGGAGAAATAGATCCATACCACTCAAGGGATGTACTTTGGTGGCCATGATGATTTGCCTCTCAGACCTGTGAGTGCAGGGAATGTAGCAGATCAAGCCTTTCAGCTGGTGTGCACTGCAGTCCATCGCTTGGCTTCCTGTAATCCCCTAAGTCTTCTCAGCCAATGACTGAGGATGGCAGGGTGTTAACGTAAGCCTATTCCTTTGAGATGAGGAACTCCAATGACAGGCCTTTTGGGTTAAGAACTAACTCACTGATAGCCTTACCAAACCTTAGAACTACACTGTGGTCTAGTACTCATCACAAATTATCCTGTGAGTCTTAATAAAAACTTCATGTACTAGATACTATCACAATCTTATACTTCGAGGAACAACAGAAGTGTAACAATGGTAAGATCATTTTCTAAAGCCCCAGAGTTGGAAGTGTAATAGCTGGAATTTCCCACAAGTCTGATAATGGAGTTTGTGTAATACAAATTGGCTAAAATAAAATTTTCCCATTATGATTTTATTGAATCATGTATTATTTATTTTTTAAAAGATTTTATTATTTTTAGAAAGAGAGGGGAAGGGAGAGAGGCAGACAGGGAGAGATATCAATGTATGGTTGCCTTTCACCTGCCTCCAGCTATGGATCTGGCTGGAGACCTGGCTTGCAACCTGTTTATGTGTCCTGGCTGGGAATCAAATCAATGAACTTGGGGTTTGCATGCTGGCACCTTATCCACTGTGCCACCATCCAGGGCTTATATTACTTACTTTTAAGTACTCAGAAAGTTAAGAGTCTGAGATCTGGGTGGAAGTATAAACTTTTTATGGCAGTGCTTAATAAAAATAGAAAGCATATTAGGAAACATTTTGTCAGTAAGTCAACAGATGAATTCTGGCATATGCTATGACCATATAGGCCACATTCTCATGAAGCAAACAACAATAAAAGTTTTAGAAAGAAGATGTTTAGATGACATTTCAAGCATTCTGAATTACATATTTTAATTTGCATAGGAAAAGCTTGACTTTAGTCAATCAATACATTTTCAGAGTACTGTCCTTGTTATGAAATCGTGCTGGCATAGAGGCAAGCAATTAATTAGCCACATATAATGGGTACTTTCAGTAACATATATGATACAAATGCAGGTAACATTGTATTGCATTTTTCTGGAACAGTGTGCCTTAAACTTAGCATCATTTATAATAAGTAATAATTTTAGCAAATCATTTTTGAGAGGCTCATAGATTTTTGCAAAGTAATAAATATTTTTTGTTTCTTTCTGTGAATGAGTTTTAAGTAACTTTCCAGATTTTCAGGCTCAGAATTTATATTATAAACATATTTCCAAGGATATAAAAATTTGTACTGTGGGAAGAAAAAGATGTATTTGTATAAGTTTGACATGTCAGCCAGTAGCTAAGAGAAACAAAGACTCAGGAGGAATTATTTAAAATTAAACTTATTGAAGGTTTTATTTTAGTTAGTACTCTGAGAAGATTGTTGTAAGAAATTATAATTCATTGTTTTAAATGAGAAATGGCTTAAGACAAATAGTTTTTTTTTAATTTACTTTTATTGTTGTTGTATTACATCCATCCCCTTTTTGCTTTTAAAATTTATACTTTTTTCCTTCTGCATTTATAGTTGCACTAAAGTTTTGTTATGTTTTGTTTACTTCTTCTTAAATATTTAATATATCTGACACTAACAGATAATCCTGTCATTTTTTTAAAAAAGAAACATTTCTTTGAAAAGCCAATAAAGTATAAATATATAGTTGTATGTGGAAACTGTACAAAAAAACCCAAGAAATATATTTCTTCAACAAAATCTTTTTTAAAACCCCACAAAGTTCATCAAATAATTAATATATTTTGTGTCAAAAATAAAAATAGGACTGTTAATCCTGTTAGTTAAAAATCATGAAATATCTTTAATAAATTTAGGTTTTAAATATTTAAAATGGTATTACAATTTCAGAGTTTCAAAATAACACATTTTAAGCATATGTTCATTTAATTAAGTGATTAAAATTATTAAACAAAAGTATATATGAATAGTTTACTATTAAAACTTCAATATTATCACTATAAGTTTGGTTTTGTGTTTGATTCAGGTGGAATAAAAATAATAGATAATTTTATCATATAATGGGAGAAGAGAAACATCAGATCATAAAGAAACAGTAAAAGACAGAGTTATGCCAAAATGGCAAGCAAGAAAAGGGTTTCAGGAAGGACATAGCTGAAATATGTCCAGTGATTTTGATGGCTTAAGGAAGATGAACCCTGCGAATGAAGCATGTGAGTGGCTCTGTGGCTTTATTGGTGCCTTTCCCTAGAGCCGCGGGAGGGGAGTGTGAGAGGGAGGGCCTCTGGGGTCAGGGGCATTAAAGGAGTGAAGAGAGGCTACTGTTTCAGGGAGGGTCGCTGTAAAGGGAAATAGGAATGAGAAAATAGCCAAAGGAAAGATTTTCTTAAGAAAGGCACAGTTATTGTTTATATACAGCTATTTCCATAGCTTCAGTAGATATCTAGTAGAAAGGCAAAAAATGATGAAGCAGCAGATAGAGGGGACAGCTTTGTTTTTGTTTTTGTTTTATCCATACTCTTAGGAAGGCAAGAAGGGGCTGGAGCTCCTGTAGAAGTAGAAGGTTGACCTTAAGGAGGTGGAAAGGCAATTCATCCGTATCACTCACTCAAAATATCATGATTCAAGGAAGGTTTACGCATAGATGTGTGATATAGGAAAACAATAAAAAAAAAATTAAAAAAAAAAACAAAACAAAACAAAAAAAACATGGCTAAGCTGTTACCAACCCTGAAACAAAGTAACAAAATGAGGAAAGCAAAGGGAATGCTGTCAAGTTAGCTGCCTAATGGTGTGATCATCTGTTCACCAATCGGTACATTACAGTGAATACATGTATGGCCTCTTTTCTTACTTTTAAAATGTCTGGTTTTGCTCTCTATCAAGTTCTCAACCTTGTGTAGATATTGAAATTACACAGAAAAATAAAACTAAACAGTCGATGCGTTGGGTGCCACAATCGGAGAGTCCGACTCAATTAACTTGGGCCTGGCCAGGATGCAGGTCATTTTAAAAGCCTCCATGTTTTATTTAACCTGTAGCCAAGTTTGCAAACAACGGAACAAATATTTGACCTGGAAGAACATATGTAATATTTTACTTAAAAAACAAGTTAACAACCATAAAAAAGAAGAGAACAAAAATTAAATAAATAACAATTTGCATATTAGCTAAGAAATAAAATTTGATTTAATTTCTTACGTAAATTATACAAAATAAATGCTATCTATCTGTATCACATTTATATGTGATATATAGGTTTATGTGGGTGAAATAATAATGAAATCATGACTGTAGAAGAAATTTTGGGTTTTGTTCTTTTTGTCATTGCAATTAATATCTATTTATGTAGTTCAGAATAAAACCAGTAAGATTATACAAATAATTCTCAGATTGAATTTAAAAGGTAAAAATATAATTGGCCTATAAAACTATGACTGCCTAATGTCTTTTATTGATTGCTACTTTGAAAATGAGAAAAATGTTTATTTAATACCTATTGATTTGTTTAGGAGGGTAACTGATCATTTCATAGTCCTTGATTTTTCTTATTTCATCCTAAATACAATTATTTTGTTTCTTCTTTCCATTTATGATTATACTTTGAAGCATTCACTTAACTTTAATCATTTCAAAGTAAAATTACTTTGGCTTTGCAGCCTATGTTCCATTAAACTTTACATTTATTTCTGCTTGGTATTTTGATCTCTTTTTTATTGGTTTTTAAAAGTGAATGCTTTAGGCTCTTTTTTTAAATTTTAATAAAACAGAAAATAGTCTTATTCCATGATATTTTGTCTTATAAGTATTTCACATTTTTCTCTGCATTATTCTCCCTGTTTTTTATATTGCAACTTTGTAATGCTGCATGCTGTGTGTATGGAGGCACTTATGTGTGTGTACATATTTGTATGTGTATATTAGTATACTTTACTCTATTTGATTGAGTCCTAGACAGTTGTTTTCTCAAATGTGTACATTCTTCTTGCTTATCTTCACTATCCAAATTCTTGATTTTTGTTTCTTTTCCAAAAACTTAAGCCACAGCTCAACCTGTCAAATGTTTATACCTCTAACTCAGTAATTACTAACCTACGAATTCTATAACCATGTCAATTCCAGCATATGAAGCTCTTTACTGTGCTGGTCCTTACTGATTATAGTGTAGCCCTCTATCAAGGCCCATGACATGCCCATGGGTCTACCATTCATGCCAGTGTCACAACAGGCACTGGGCTCTTTCTCAATGCCCTGATTTCTTTAATCTGTTCTCATTTTACCCATTTATCCTTGGGTATCGTAAATGCCCAAACACTCAAATGCTTCTAACCTGACAAAATTAACATCATCAGGGATTCTATCCCATATTTTCTGCCTTTTCTAAGGCTTTTTTCCATTTCATTGCCAAAACCTTTATTGGCTATTTGGGTCTTTGACTAAAGCTAATTGTGATTACCAGCATCCCAGATCCATTTCTTTCAAAGTTCAAGTTCTGCAAGAACTTTTACACTTACATCCTCTCCAGGCCAAGTTCTGAACCCCTCATGATCTGATTGTTTTGCTATTTTAACCCTCTCATATACATATACCATGGCTTTGAAATTCTGCTCATTGATAATATAAAACAGATTCCAAGTTTCCTGCTTAGTGCTTCCTTCCTTCCCAGTATCCTCTCCTGTAAGGTCTCCTCTGTGAAAATACTCAATGTCTAAATATGGGTTAAACTTTGAGACATTATTGAATCTTAAATCATTGCTATATTCTTAGTTGAACATCTGCATTAAGTTGTTTATAACCCGCTGGCTCTTTTCATAATTTGATTGCATATGAATTAGCAACTCTATTCAGGTCACAACCAGAAGTAAATAGTTTCATTTTGACTTCATGATGCTTACTTAAATTGTAAAAGTGATTTGGACTTCTCTTTCACATTCAATAAAAGTTCCTGCTAAAGCTGACAGCGATGAGGAATCTTGTCTATTTTAATACAATACATCAATACATTGACTGACTAATTTTATAGGTAGGGTAATGCTGCCACCACTGTTTCAGTGGTTTCATATAATAGAATCACTTTCCTATTCAAGTAATGAACCAATATAACTTTTATTTTTATAGTTGGGGATGACTTTTACTCATCTGAAAGTCACAAGGACAACGGCTGCTCCTAGTACATCCCTTGAGCCTTTATTTTTATCTATTTCTGACTGCAGAAGACTAAAATAATGTGGAGTAGGTGCATTTACTTCCTAAAAGACTTGGTCTCCAAATGGAATATCTCAACAGTTCTACAAAGTTTCTGATTCCATTTACATACAGATCAGTTGAAATGAATTGAATAGGAAAGTGATCAGTGGAGGAGTTACCTATGGAATGTGGAAATTTACTGGAAGGTCCCATGAAAAAATTGTCTGGGGTGGTGAAAGTTCTGTACTGTGAACTATATGTTGTTTACATGGGTCTATACATTTTCAAACTTGTCAAATTATGCACTTATGATCTGTGCATTTTGCTGTTTTGCAAATATGCCTGATTTTTTTTTTTTGTCTCACCTTTCAAAAAATTAAAGGAAGCAACTACAGGAGTTTTCTCAGGTCTTCTAAGAAGAATATAATGTTTAAAGGAATAGTGAAAATTTGTAACCTATGTGTATATATTAATAGTTTAAAACTATGGTAACATAAACCTGCTGCTAAAAATATCATTATCATAACTCCCAGTTTTGAAACTAAAAGTTCAACTATAATTCATATTTTTGGAGAAGGTACAACTACATTTCAAATTTTCAAAAATTTCGATATCATGAAATCAAAGAAAAAATATATTGTGGTGTTGTCAAACATAATAATGTTACCAACATTCCTTTGCTGCTCTGTTTATCAAAATGTAATAACTGTTACATTAAAAGAAGAGTATTCTGATGATTATTTTTAGTTTCAGAGAGTTATCTCATTGTTTTCTTTCTGACTTTATCTTGTAAGTTCTTTTGATGTAGTGATATGATAAGACAAATGCAATTTGCCTGTCACTGTCTGTCCACCTCTCCATTTTTTTATCTGTCTAAAAATTTTATCTAGTTTACTCTTAATAATTTCCAACATTTAAAAATTAAGTGCTATTTTAGTGTTTTTAACTAACATTTAACATTTAACTAATATTTATTAAGCACCTGCTATTTTGCTAACACAAAGCACATTTTTTTATTTAACTGTATCCTCGAAAATTTATGAGATATTATTATTGTTCCGTATTATAGACCAAAAAAATGTGACTCAGAAAGATTAACTTCTTTAGGCTTACATAGTTGATAATTTGACGGACTGATACTGAAAACTGGCAGTAAGACTATTTTGTCCATAATTTCATTACACTAAAATGCTACAAAATATCCCTATTTTCATCTTTTTATTAGCATACATTATTGGTATTTTTAATATTTATATTTACCTAATAAACAAAAATAGTTCTTTGATGACCATTAAAGTCATTTAGCAATTTTCTTCTTTTTTATACATCTCTTAATGCACATTTACACATAGCTAATTTTAAATAGTTCATTAGTACATAAAATAGATGATTACTTGGCTAAATTTTACACTGCAGAAGGTCATGATTTTATTGTGTAATGAATTTCAAGTTTTAACTAAGGAACATTATAGGCTTAATGTTGTATTTTAAAATTGTTTTTATTCAGAGTAAATGGTCCTAGGTCTTCAAATAATTTTATTTTGCACTTATCACAAAGCTACTTTTAAAAAGACTTCAATATCTTATTAATATTTTAAATATAATTTTTATGAATCCACAAAATACATGATTATTCCAAGCTAAAATATACAAGTTATAGGTATATTTATCTGTTCCATCTTCAATTTTATCATAAGGTAATTTTTAAAATTCCATCATATTTTTCTGAGGTGAAGTTTCATTTTTCACCCTCTAACACACATTAATATGTAGCCAATGAAAGTTCTTATAGCTACCAAACAATTATTAGAAGCAAGAAACTTTTTTTTAATTAAAAAACATTTTTAAACAGGTAAATACAGATTTAATCTATGAAGAAATGATCTTTGCTCCAAACTAAACAAGTTAATTATTTTAGCATTTGAAATTAAGTTTACTGTTATTGTAAAGATGTTTTAAACACTGTAACTCTTAAAGAGGCTTTAAATCATATAAAACCATTGAATTTTAAGAATAGCTGCCAATTTTAATCTTTATTGCATCTACTGAGCTGAGCACAAACTGGGTACTGATTGTTTCTTCAATTTATAATTTTGTTTTTGTATTTGAAACACTGCTTTCAAAGATCTAAACCCATACTTAACTGTTTAGTAGTCTTGGTTTTCTCTTTCTTTCTTTCTTTCTTTCTTTTTTTTTTTCTTTTCTTTTTTTTTGAGTATCATTCAGTTTACAATTACTTTTGAACTCTTTTACTGACCAAAGTTAATTTCATATCAAAAAACATTTTTAAGTTCACTATATCACCCTTGCCAACATTTCTCCATTGCTTAGGCATAAAAATTACTCACAAAGGGATAAGTGGCTTGCAAAATATTTCTATAGCATGTTCAGTGAGCTGACTTGATTTCCAGGCATAATATGAATAGGAAGTATTAATATATTTGATAGAATTTTATGATCCCTTGAGACTTTGCATCTAGGAGACAACTGACAAAAGCTGGGTTAAGGAAACATCCCAGACGCATGCAAATATTGTATAGTTCTCTGCACAAATAATAGATGCATTGATAGTCCAGCAATATGTGCTGGCTCAAGACTGTTTCTCATAGGACTCAATTTATCTTTAAGTACTTATAATATTAGCCAAAGAGTGTTACATAATAAGACAAAATAACTGAAAATATAATAAAAAGAAAATCGCAGATGTCTTTGTCTAACTGGTAATAGTCTGTAACATAGTTTTCCACTCTTCAGTTATGTAATGAAACATGTTACATTCTAGGTTTTCCTAACTAATGATCACAAAATATTTGGTAAGTATAATTTCAGTTGCTACATCCTTTAAAATGTACATTACCTCAAATACAAAGGTGTAAATCAATTTATGAAATGTTATCTGAAGTCTATACATTTTTGTGCTTAAAGTAAAATTATATGCACTGTTTATAGCTTTAATAGTTAATTTTATTCTAATTTGAGTTTTTCCATCTGTAGCTAAGATGAAATGCTTTCAATGCTTTATAAAGTTTTTGCGAAGATGTAAAACATACTTAGTAAAATAAATATAGTTAAAATTTTACAAATGCTTGCTTAATTTTCTATGTCAATAAATAGTAGCAATATAAAGTGAGCAAATACAGTAAACATAAGTCAATCACACAACAAATAGCCCTATAAATATATGAAATATTGAGAAATCATACCCATCTCTCAGAATAAGTTAGTCTGCAATTGTGAAGTTAAATAAGGTCTGGTAATATTAAGAAAAGAGTTAAAACATAAAAGTGGTGGTAGTGTTTGATGGGGTTAAGGGTGGATATAAAATATGTATTGTACATATTTCATATTAAGATGAAGTAACATATGCCTAAAGGTTGGTTTTCTCTTGAATCCAATCCAATTTTTATTGCAAATTTATTTTTCATTTGCCTGGAAAGTTTTCTTCCAACACAGAGATACCATTCTTTCTTTACATTTCTTGCATACTTCCCACACATCTTCAGGCTATAGATTACACCTCAGCCATTTATAAACAGATTTAATCAACAAGTTAAACATCCATATAGTGATTATTGCAAATTAGCTACTTTGATGTTAATCATTTCTATTTGTTTCTCAGACTTCATTTCTTATGCCTTTAACAGATGTAACTTTACTAGGCTTACAAGATGCCAACTTTTTGAGTCATGAACATCCCTTAAAAATAAAGGAGGATCACCTTGAGCTGTAAAAATGCAAATCAACTGGAAAAACACCAGCTGGCCTTAATCTTTCAACATCACAGTTTAGTCTGCCTTGTGTCAGCAGGCTAGCAGGTATTCTTTTTATAGAAACAGAATTTAGCAAGTGTAGCTGCTGTTTTTTTCTTGTCAAAAGTGAATTTCTCCCTTCCCCAGCTGTATCCAAGTGTGCATATACACACACATTCACGTACACATTAATTGCAAACAAATATATATTTAGAGAATCATAGTGTGTTAGTGAAACTTACTAATATAAAGAACCAATCTTTGATTTTATACTAAAATAGCTTAAAAGCCCAAATGTGATTTCTATCTTTTCAGTAAATTATCAGTAGCAATAAAATAAAATATAAAAAGACAAACGACATTGTTAATTATATACTTTTTCTTTAAGGTAAATGAAAGACAGGTAATGGTCATGAAAGTTAACCTGAGGTTATGATCCAGTTTAAAAATATTCACCTGCAAGTTCCTTCTGGTAAAACTCAGCATGTTCTGATTGTCTCCCTATCCATTCTTTTTTGCCCTTATTTTTAAACTGTATAATAAGTCACTGTCTCTTTTTTCTGGTACTGTGTCCCAAAAAAGAGGTAATATATGCAACCCAAAATAGCCACTTCTTATAATAAGGAAAGGTTAAAATCATTTATATAATGACTCATATAGACATTAATTGCTACAGATGTACCAGGCATATGATGGAGTCCACAGTCAGTCAATGTGGGTTACGTAGATACAATGTGCCCACATGGAAATTTTGGGAAAAATCCACTGTAATTTGTTTTTTTTCCCACAAAATGGAACACTGGAGAGCCCTGGCTGGTGTGGCTCAGTGATAGGTGCTCACCTGCGAACCCAAGGTCACTGGTTCCATTCCCCAGTCAGGTCATATAACCAGGTTGCAAGCCAGGTCTCTAGTTGGAGGCAGGTGAAAGGCAACCATACATTGATGCTTCTCTCCTTTTCTTCCTCCCTCCCTGCCCTTTTCTCTAAAAATAATGAATAAAATGGAACACTATATGAAACTAAACAGAAACAGGAAACATTCTGCCATCCAGAGTAACTACTTCTATTTTCTATTTATCTACTTATATTTTTCACCCCTTGTTTATACTTTATACTAAATCACCACATAGTTTCTTTCTCTCCACCACTAATCTGTAGTTGCCACATTTTACTTTGTAATAATGCCATGAAACATTTTGACTGTTAATCACTGAAAAATTTCTTTATAAATGAACAGTAAAAGACGCTTTTTAGCAGCGAATTGTCTAACTAAATGATTTATGCCAGTCCTGAAATGATGCCAAAATATTATATGTAATGTTGTTACATTACTTTGTTTATGAAAGTTTAATTATGAAATATACCACAGAGAATTAATTTTAAAGAGACATCTATGAACAATGTATATTAGCATTTTTAAATGTTTTAGGTATTTTTATGAATTAAAGCAAATAGATATGACTATAATTTCTTCATTCCTTACCCAACATTTTTCTCTACAGTTTAATTACTATTTAAGTGATAACTATCTATTAAATATTTAAAATTTTGCTATATGCATAAATATTTATAGATATATGTAAATGTCATTGCATAACTCACCTACAATTTGATAAATAACATAATAGTAAACATGTAATTTTAGCTCAATTTCCATCAAAATAATTTACTATTTATTCATATTGTTACATGTAGCTCTATTTCATTACTATTAAGTGTTTTGTATATCAATATGTAAAAAAGCACAGCTTAGATATTCATTTACTGTTAAACAATGATTTGTTCTTTTTGCAGATATAAATGATACTGCAAGAGATATTTTTATGTCTTTTTTGCCTACATGTGCAAAAATTCTAGGAATTGTGCTAAGTGGTAACCTCTTTGTCATATTTCTAAATTTATTGGTTATTGCCAAATTTTCTATTTATATCATTTGCCCAGCTTTCAACTGAGTACCCATTTTTCTTTATTGTCATATAGAAGCTGTTTAATATTAAAAAATATTTGTATTTATAAAGGTTACATCTAACTCGTTTCACTCTATGGGTTTTCTTTTCATTTTGTACATCTGTTGACATGAAGATTTTCCTTAAATTTTTATGTTATTAAGAGTATCCATATGTACCTTTGAGACTTGACTAATCACCTTTCCTTTTTTTTAAAGATTTTATTTATTATTTGTAGAGAGAGGGGGAGGAAGGGAGGCAGAGAGGGAGAGAAACATGCATGGTTGCCTTTCACCTGCCTCCAGCTATGGACCTGGCTGGAGACCTGGCTTGCAACCTGGTTATGTACCCTGGCTGGGAATTGAACCAGAGACCAGAAACCTTTGAGTTCTCAGGCTAACACCTATCCACTGAGCCACCAGCCAGGTCTGACTAATCATCTTTCTTACCTTGACATAAAAAATAAATTGACTGTATGTTTTTCTAAAAGTTTATTTTTCTCTTTTAGATCTTCAATCCATGTGCATTCTTTTTATGGGTTTAACATAAAATAGGGCTCCAAATTTTATCTTTCAATGGGGAAAGTAAATACCCTAGCAACATATGTTAAATGGGCCATATTTTTTCTCTAGTAATCAACAATGTAGTTATATTACATATCAACTTATATATATATATATATATATATATATATATATATGTGTGTGTGTGTGTGTGTGTGTGTGTGTTTTATATATATATATAAAAACACACACACAAACACACAATTTTATAACTAACTCAATATAATATAATGCTCCTGGATTCTATAGTTTGTATCAGATAGACATACCTCTTGGTACTCACTCCTTGCTAATTAGATACGTTGGTACTCCTGGTACATCTATCTTTATACATTTCAGCTTTTCTTGCCACTTTCACAGACACATATTTCAATGAAATGATAAATTTGACATCAATTTACGAATTTATACATGGAATTTATATATTTAATATTTAGTGTGACTAGTTTCCAAATTGATTTTAATTTTAAAAATTTAGATTTTAATATACTATTCAATGGATGTGCAAAGTTTAACTATTTTTATTACTGAGAATGTATGAATTATTTTTGCTTCATAACTTTAATTTTTGTCATTGTTGTTTATGTATATACACCTATTTATACATAATACATAATTTTTGTACATATCATGTATACAAATATAAAGTTAGGTATGTAATTTCATGTATATAAAACCATTTTATTGAGATATATATATCAATTTATATATATAAAACATAAACTAATGGGCAAGATTAGATGTGGTTTCTTAAGGTTGAGAGATCTTAAAAAAAAAAAAATGACTATTCTGCTCTCCTCTTTCTCCATGCTCCCTTAATGACGTTCCCAGAAAAACAATAGGGGGAAAAAAATAGAGGATGCCTTTCCTGTCCAAAATTTTATAAATATGTACTTTATTTTTCTCTATCTCTTATATAATTTTTTATAAAACATAGTATTTAAGATGAAGTTTATTTCCTGTCAAATTTAATCGCCAGATTCCACCGCACAAGACCCTATGATCTTTGAGGCTCTTTGGCTACTTTTTGAAGCTTGTTCATTTTTCAGCATTGGAAAAGACACTTCTTCCTGATTCTCTTACTTCTTGGAGACCCTGTGTCTTAGTCACAGCAGTGTGTTCTTCTTCCAACATTCACCAGTGGGTGTCTCAGGATTTTGTTCTCATTTCTCTTTTCATAGAAAGAGTTTGCTGGCTCAAACTACCATTTGTATGCTAATGATTCTCAAATCAGTAATCTTCAGGGTCCTAGTACAATGGGTTACTGGACATAGCTACTTGGAAGTAACAATAGTGGCTCAAAATCTGACACAATTAACATTTAAAAACCTCATCAGTGTCTTTTATACTGCTTCTTACCCTGCCCTCCACTCTTTTCCCCAGCCATGTATCTGGTCACCATCTGTTCTGTTTGTTCTTTCACATTCACAGCTTGGTGAATGACTGAAAACTTCTTATCTTTGATTCAGACACTTGGAAGTCAAGCTCAATGATCATCCTCCCCTCTCCTTATAGCTCTATCCACTCCAGTTTATTTTCTATCTTTTCTTTATCCTAAATATCCCTTGTACTGCTATGACCAGAACTAGTAGTTAAAATTCTAGTTTTTAAATTTTCTCTTGCTTAATTGTCACAGTCTCCAAAATCATCTTTTTGTTTACACTGTTATGTTCTTTTCTATCCATTCTATTTATACATGGGCAATTCTCAAAAATTCTAATATAATCACATTACATTTCCTCTGCCTGACATTGTTGAACAAATCTAAGTACACAGTGTCCTACTCAAATTACCTAATTTTCTCTGACCTTTTAATTATTTTCTCTAAACACATCTTTATTCCAAAGACATCCTACAAAAAGCCCAACTCACTCACCATTAAAATCTTTGTGCTGGATTTTATACATGGTTTACTCTGTTTAAAATGTCCAATCTGACTCCACCCATCTGGTTTATTCCAATTTTTCAAGACACAGTTAAACATTACTAATCTGTAAACATTTCACTGAAACCTGTACCCAATTTGCTTTAGTGTATCTATTAGTCTGGGTTCTCTAGAGAAACAGAACCAACAAGATGTGTGTGTGTGAGAGAGAGAGAGAGAGAGAGAGAGAGAGAGAGAGAGAGAGAGAGAGAGAGAGAGAGAGAGAGAGAGAGAAAGAAAGAGACAGAGAAAGAGAGAGAGGGAGAGAGAGAGATTAATTTTAAAGAATGGGGCCATACAATTATGAAGACCCAAGTCCAAACATTGCAAGTCAGGCCAGTAGGCTTGAGACCCAGGGGAGAGTTGCCTTCAGAGTCCATAGCAGCGGACAGAATTTCTTCTTGCTTGGGAGCATTCGATCTTTGTTCTATAAAGGCCTTCAGTTTGTGGATGAGGCACATCCACATTACAGAGGATTGTGTGCTTTACTCAGAGACCATTGATTTAAATGCTAATTTTATCCAAAATCACCTTCAAAAACATCTAAAATAATGTTTGACCTAATATCTGGGCATCCCTGGTCAACCGTGTTGACACATACATTTGATACCTGTCCCCATTTCTGTGTGCCTTTATTTTGTAGTTCTGTACACCCTGGCTACTTTTTTCTAAATTAGATACTTTTACTTTTTAATCAGAGAAGTCTATAAGCATAGTATAATAATGAAATCATATAGAAAGGCTGATAATGAAAAGCAACAGTCTTCCATCCTTTCCTTCTCTTCTTCCAGCCTGAGTTCCTAGAGAAAAACCATGTTTGCTCTTTTCTGCTTGTAATACCTCTGGCTGTTAACTACATGCTAGCAACAACATTTTAAATAGACTTATCTTGTTGTACCAGTTCTAGATGTGGTCTCTTGTTTTCGCACTAAGGTCATCCCCAATAAAAATTGACCTGTCTCCAAAAATAATTTTAGCTCCTCTTTATTTACTTCTAGTTAAAGGAATATGCCTATATTTTTATGTATTGGTTGTTGTGATTATCTACTTCATAAATGAGGATGTTTGTAAACTTTTCTTTATCTGTACTTTTTTTCTTCTGTATGTCTCACTATATCAAATGTAATACTGTTGTGGGAATGTCAAATTTTTTAGATTCTTTATTTTTTTCTTTAAACATAAAAGAAACCTATATGTGCTGTTTATAAGAGTCTATCACATATCCACATAGAAATTCAAGCAGAATTCATATTCTGTTAGGAGTGTATGTGGTGTGTGTGTGTGTGTGTGTTACAAGCTTGATTTTTCCAGTCTCTAGACCAACCAGCAAAGCCTTTGACACTGCCTTTAATCCATGTATATCCTTACTTTGAGCCATTCTCTCTCCACAGAAAGTAGATAGCCAGGTATGCTGACCATAGCCATAGTCATTGGAGGAATATTTCCTCTCACCATCATCTTTTAGGGTCACCTGTGAGTGGGTTTCTAATGCAGTTTTCATACCAAACTGATACATTCATGATGTGTTTCATTCCTTTTCAGCTAGTTACCGGAGTCCACCCATCAGGCCGTTTGTATGACTTGATGTAAGGTATCAGTGCAAAAGTGGTGGTGGCTGATGTGTGTCAGTGGTCACTATAGCTTCCTCCTGCCCTCTGGATGAGCTTGGGCCCAATGCTGAAAGAGATACCTACACTGTAGGAAAGATTTGCTGTTGGGCTCACTTTATTTTATGATTGGATAGGCCTGGCAGTACCCAGTTTTCAATGCTTCTTGGACAGAAGTGCAGCATTTACTAGCACTCTTTATAGGCTAGAAGCTGATTGGTGAATGGTGTAAAGTTCATTGCTGTGAGGAGCGTGGCTTTGCTGGTGAACCTTAGGGGTGCGCACTTCAACTTTCTCACTGGACCTTTCCAGATATTCTGCATGGCCTCTTTTTCTCCTATGAATGCTCCTTTTTCCTGGGTTGTGAAAAGTGTAATAAATTGTCCCCTTCTTTATGGGGAGTTTTCTAGATGTCTCACACCACTGGAACTGAAAACCTTTGTTGGTGTGGCCATCCTGGGCCTCTTTAGGGTGAGTCTTTCACCAGCTGGAGCACATTTGCCTTACCAAAGCGTCAGGAGTTCTTGCTGCTTGTTACTCTGTTCTTATCAGGCCCTATGAACAAATATTAATTTGGTGGAATAGAACGATGTTCAGCACAATGTCCTCTGCTGTCCTGGGATTCCGCATTGTTATTGGGAAGTTCAGTTCCATCACTGAAACTCCCGCAGTGGACCCCAGCCTGTAATTAACAGCCACGGCCAAGTGTCTCAGTGATGACAGTACATTTTTCCTTATTCCTCAACCGTAACAGGCTACCCATTACCTTGCTAAGCAAAGTGTCCTCCAGGTCTCTTAAAAGAAGCACTTCTGAGTTTCCTTACTTTATGTAGTAAATCAATTTTATTATTCTTAACTCCCTTAGCCTATTTAGATGCTTGACTCCTCTACTTAATTTATTGTGAGCCATTGCTTTTCCAAACTTACTAGGACCTTCTCAGAAGAATACCAGGACTGACCCAGGGCTTTTTACTTATGACAGAGGAGGGTGTTCCATATCAGCAAATTCTCCTATATCCAGTTTTATTTGTTTAAGATGAATGTGAAAAATGTTATGAGATACAGTACATAGTTTTTAGTTGTTAATGATATTAGTTTTTAGCTTATGGCATATAGGCATTTTACTCTTTTTTTAGGCTCCTGTTTATTACTTTTGGCATCAATTTAGTATTTATAATGAAATGATATTGATATTTTATCCTGCATCTCTTACTCAACTAAAGCATGCTACATTTGTTATAAAAATAAATTCTGCTATCAAGAAAAGTCTTTATTGAGTTGGTTAGTACCATCTAATTTTAGCTATTACATATAGTTTGGATACATACTTTCCTAATAATGAAATTTAAGTTCTATATTTACAGTAAAAAATTTCAAAGTATAGATTGTTTTTAATCAATTTGTAAGGACCCTTAATGTTGAGTCTTATTTAATCATCAAAGATCCATTTACTAATGCATGGCTGGTAATGGCTCAGATAATAGGTTCCGTCTGATGGTTAATTATGACATGATACCAATTTCTTTAATTATATTATCATACTAACAATCAAGTATTAAGTAACCATTAGTAACTATTTAATAGTTTACTACTATTGAATAGGAAGTTAAATAGAATAAATAATGGATTGCCAGAGGCCAACTAAAGAAAAGAACTTAGATTGGGGGCGAGATTGCTAGTGTCAAGAATATTGATGTAAGTGCTAACTAATGGATATTACCTAGCCTAAATCATAATATTATTTTCTTTTTCTTTTTTTTTACATTCATTTATTATCTAAAAGCGCCATATGGGTACATGTTTCAGGTGCATTACAAGCAAAATGGTTTATTTTGCTAATAAACACTATTCGGTAATCTGTATGAAAGTAATTTCAATACTTATTTTAAAAATAAGTGAGATATGCACAGGCAATTTTATGTTTTTAGAGTAGTTTTAAGTTACAGAAAAATACAACATTATGTGTGTTTTACTCTGAGAGTAAAGTGTCTTTAACTTTATCAAATTATCAGGAGCATCAAAAGCCTCCAAAAAGAGGTCCGGTTTTCAGGTTGAGGTGTAAAAAGCTTGGAAGTCATTACTTCTATGCTAACAACAGAGAAATACTATGAAGATCATCACTTTTCTTGGATGCATCACAGAAATGAGGTGGTGGGGCAAATTGCCGGTAAGCTGGTCCAAGGGGACCAAACATCCAGAGTGACAGCTAAGATCTGCTTACCTAGAGCAGGAACCACTGGGGCATGAACTGGTGGCAGCACTCTAATAGTAACTTTTAGGAATTGCTGGAGTCTGAGTATGGACTAGCGAGTGAGAGAAAAACTTCCAGGACTTGTAGTCTTGATGGGACCGCCGATACTTTTATAAGATTTTTCTCCCATCAAGTCCGCCAGTCTCTTGCAGCGAAGATCTGAGAAAAATGGCTGGTGGCTCTGGTATAGGGAGGAGGAGAGAATTTATAGTGATGGAAGCCAGAGCTTTCTCCATTTAC
Source organism: Noctilio leporinus (assembly GCA_004026585.1). Lineage (NCBI taxonomy): Eukaryota > Metazoa > Chordata > Mammalia > Chiroptera > Noctilionidae > Noctilio > Noctilio leporinus. The sequence continues at coordinate 250,673 of PVIW01001034.1, forward strand.
AAAGGCCTGCATTTCAGGGGAAAGAAGTTGTGCAAGACAGGATCTCTCTAAGAGTGAGTCAACAGGGAAGCCCAAAGTCAGAGCAGAGGAAAAAGCAAGAATATTACAAGGATTAGAAACCTCTGGAACCTGTAACTATAGCAAACACAGCCCATTTCCTAGCTAGATTAGTATTTATCTTCACACTAAGTCTTAATTAACTCAGTTTATTGTTTGATAAATGTCTGGGTTTCAAAAAACAAAAAAGGAAAAACATGTCAAAAGGCAAGAAAAACATACACCGAAGAAACGAAGCAGTCATTGGGGCTAGTATGAGATACGACACAATGTTAGAATTATCAGACAGATCATTTAAAATGACTAGAATTAATATGTTAAGGCCTCTAATGGAAAAAATAGACAACACAAAAAACAGATGAGTAATATAAGTAGCAAGATGGAAAAGCTGAGAAAACATAAAAAGGGGACGTTAGAAATGAAACACACAGTAACAGAATGAATGTCATTGACAGGCTTACCCACAGATTCATTACAACCAAAGAACAAATGATTAAACTTGGACACATAAGTGTCCATATAAGTTTCCCAAACTGAAATGCAAAGCCTAAATAAAGAAAAATAACAGCACAGAATATTTGAGAATTATGGGGAACAGTAATACAAGGTATTACACATTTAATTGGAATCACTAGAAGGAAAATAATGGAGAAATAAATGAAGTAATAATGGCTGAGCATGTTGTGTAATGAATGATAGGTACCAGATCACAGAGTTAGGAAACTCAGAGAACACCAAGCAGCTTAATGACCAAAACACACACACACACACACACACACACACACACGCATGCACACACACATGTAATGCACATGCACCTTCTTGCCATGTAAAATATGAACTACTGAAAACCAAAGATAAAGAAAAAAAAAACTTGAAAAGAGACCCACAGTCCTAAATTTGCTATTTAGAAACATTTTTTTACTTTATCAAAGCATGTTTTGTTAACTGATATATAAACATTATAGGTACAGAAATAGATATATTTCTATGAAAGCAAAAGGCATATGTGCTTATACACTATATAAAGAGTTAAATCTAGAGCAAGTAAATTAGAAATACAGTATGTATTTATAGTGTATAGATTTTCCTGAAAAAGAAAGAGTACTGGCAAATAAGTGCTTGAGAGATATGTGGATATGTGGAAATTATAAATATGCTACTCATGCTAATCAAATTCAATTTTTCTTTATGAACAAGATAGCATAATCACTTTAAAATTGTATATGTACCTATATGTATAAATATCCAAGTATGTTTTTGTGCTATTAGAATATGAATAGAAATATCTAATTTTAATACTTTAGTTTATTCATATTGTCAGCTTTTTACCATCCACTAGTTTGACTACTTAGAAGTTCAAAAAATATATTTCAACTTAAACATTTTCTTTCATAGAAAGGGCATACATATATTTTCATTAAATAAAACAGTGATTCCTAGAAATATACACATTTCCAAACCTACAGATACCTGATATCAAACTTAGAATTTATTATGCACCCATATCATCATAATTAAAATTTTTTAACTTATAATTAAATTTAAGTGTTGCTATTCTCATTCTCCAAGCTAGCCAATAATTTTGTAATTCCTGGTTCTTTTTAATCTTTCTTTTTTTGGTTTATTTGGGTACTTTCCTGTTATGTCCATGATCTTCTTGTTTCTGATCTTTCACCAAGAATATAGTATTTATGTATAACTTCATTAGCTCACATTTATAGAATCCACTAAGTTTTCACATATGTTGGTTGAATTTTAATTATGAAAAGTATGTTAAGTTTTAGTAACCTTTAAAGTGGTTAGAATAGTGTAAAGAAAATGTGTTAAGGTCTTTCTGTTTTTGTTCTCTTTTATCAGACTATTATGTTATAAGGGATGCTTTCTTCCCCACACCCATGGTAAAATAACATACTAGCAATTCCTTTGAAATTTGGCAAGTATCTTTAGCTAACAATAAATAAGGTCTTTACAACCCCAGATATTATTTGCTCAAAGTTATTCATACATTTATGAAAATAGAAATAAACCTCTTCCCTGTATAGGATAAGAGTTAAACCAATATGATGTAATTAGGATAACTTAACTTTCAGTAAGCAGAATATCTAAATATTTAACAAAATACATTAAATATCAACAAACTGTTAAATTTTAAATAACATGCTTCAGAAATTTTGCCAACATAGGCAAACAACTTTATGAGAGCAGTTTAAAGATGGTCCTATATCCATGGACTGTAATTATATAGTATTTCTATTGCAATCATGGTTAAGAATATTCTTCAATAAGTAGTGTTGGTTCAGCTGACTAGATTTTTGTTATATTATTAAGTATATGCATATTAGAAAAAGACTTTACCACCATGTTATATACTTGTCTAGAATAAGATATCAAAGAGAACCTATTTATTCCCTTGGTTACCTGAGGGGAGGAAAAGAGATGAGAAGCATATGAGGATTCCTTTAACTAATACATGGGCAAACCATTCAAATATATTAATAAGTCACTGACTGAGAGTCAAAAGCTGTATTAAAACTACTTTCCCCAAAATTGAGTTAAACATTTCATTTAATGTCACCCAATCCAGTCATAACAGCTCCATCTGCTAAGTCCCCACTCTGAACTATCTCACTGTCCTTTGGGTCTTTCAGCTTTCTGTCACCAGTGAATAAATTTTGTGTATTAAATCCCTTATTTTGAAATAGCTAGCATGAATTCTGTTTTACTGATTGGATCCTGACTGATACATGGACTTTGAAACCTTTGCAGTGGAGAAGTTAGGCCTTTTTCCATATGCGAAGATGGGGAGCCACATCTTGCCATTTGGAGTTCTGTTGACCTACATAAGCAGAGACATTGTGTTTCCCAAAGTGCTTAGACATAAGGTAATCTTACCAGAAGAATCTTATCCCTGGTGAGGAACCATTAAGAAAAGTGAAATTACTCTATGGTTCTCAGCAGCCACAGTGAGAAATGCAAAACGGATCACGCAGAAGTGGTTATAAGGAATAAACTACTAGAAGAGAAAATGATATGTTGCTCAGATATATATAAGAATTTAGAAGACTGCAGAATTGTCCACATGTATAAAAAGGCTTTCTACATCTCATATGCATAATTTGCAATCTATAACTTTTAGTATTTTAGCATTTAATTTTTGGTTTTATCTTTATTGTATTTTTTTTTCCATTACCATATAGTCCCCTTATATCCCACCCAGCAATCACCATGCTGTTATCCATGTCCATGAGTGCTTTTTCCTTTTTGCTCAATTCCCCTATTCTCTGACCTCCTCCTCTACTATCATCCTGCTCTCCATCTACAAGTCTGTCCCCAATTTCCTTATTAATTCAGTTTTTTCATTAGATTCCGCATATAAGTGAAATTATATGATATTTGTCTTTCGTTGACTGGCTTACAGTAATATTTAGCATTTTAGATGATATGAAAGAAGGTAATAATTAATTTGTTCTTTTTAAAAATTTATTTGGGTAACATTAGTTCATAAAACCATACATGTTTCAAGTGTACAACTCAACAGCACATCATCTGCCCACAGCATTGCGTGTTATTCATAAATTCCAAGAACAAAGAATATTTATCATCATGTAAGATTTTATAATAGGTTACTTAAATCAAAAAATTAGAGTGGCATTAGATGCTTATTTTCTAAATTGAAAGTTTAATGATGATGTAAGTAAATTAGATTAGAGAGAATAGTATAACAATGCCTAATCTCATACCCAGTTAAAATATTATTCAACCATCCAGTGGAAGAAAAGTTCTGTGGATAAATATGAGGATTCTAAAAAATACATTTATTTTACATCCTTCCTAAGAAAAAGATGTGAGAAAGATACCAGATATGCTGACACAAACAAAAGAAAGCAAAATTTATGACTGTTTATATTTAGCTTTAAATTAATGTTATCATGAAAGAGAATGTGTAATTGAAGAGATAAAATGACTCATAAGGGACATGAAAATGTTTCATTTAATATTTGTTAGTGTGCAGTGACAATGAGGAAGTAAAAATACTTAAAAGTTGCCATCTTTTGAAACTAGCCATGAAAGAATGAAAATGTACACTCCCACAGTTTAAAAAAAAGGGGGGAGGGGACAAAAATAACATTGATCAAAATCTAACAGAAGTTAAAAATATATATGTAAACATAAAATTAGAAAATATAAATAAAATTGACTATTAATTGCTGCATCAAATGTAAATTGACTAAATTTTTCTACTATGAAAAATAAAATAGAAATTATTGGAGAAGATTAAAAAAAATAACTCTTAGCTTTTAAGTCTAATCTCAGAAGTCACTGCTGATTTTTTTGAAACTAAGGGATTGTGATGATAATGGCTATAATAAAAATATTTTAAACCCGAGCAGATGAAGTAGGATTTAGCAGAAATGAAGAGAAGGGGAAATCATAGTCATGTTAGAGTAAGCTAAAATAATTTTTCCTTATTCCCAGAAGAATAACTGGAAAGACGTTTATGTGAAAGGTGGATGTTAAGGCCCCCTTTTCTGTGATTTCCAAAAGAACTCAATTCTCATTTGGAGTGGCAATCACACTGGCCTGAGGAGCTTCAGACTCATCGTGGGTGGATCTAAACCATTCAGAGCAGCATTTCTGAGCCCTGCTTTGAGCTTAACCTACTTAAGCATGACCTACAGACTTTTCTCAGTGACTGAATAAAAGTAAATGAAATTGGGTTGGTTTCTCAGCTCTGTTAACAAGAGGAGCTAGGGATAGATGATGGTATTACAACAGTACTGGCTGACACAGATGGAGATTTTGTTTCAGAGATTAGAAGTCCTGATTTACCCTTTGCAGACTTTGGGGAAGCCAAATGGCCTCAGAATCATACAATAGGTGAAGGAAATCCTGTATGCCAGCCCATCAGCACTCTCTCCCCTGTTATGATGCCAATATACCATTTGGGGGCTAACATAGAGAAATAGACTTTAAGAAAATAAATTCGTATCAGCACTGAAAAATGAATTGCCTAGCATCAGAATGGAACCATTCTTCGCTGCTAAGAATTTTAAAAATCATGTTCTTTTTATGCCATGCTTCTGTGAAAAATGAAAATTTCATGATGAACTGCACCCACTGGGAAATAATCTACAGATTGTAATGCAAATTGTCTTGTGAAATTAGAGAGCAATGAGTAAATTTCTTGTGGATCCACAATCGCTTCTAGGCATCCATTTGTTTTCACATGCCTGCTGCAAACACAGAACTGAGTATGACAGCTAACTAGTCACCAATACAATCTAGTGATCATTACACTGATCTATCCTCTAGCATGGTACAGGGTGAGTGAGGTCCAATGAGTGTGTTAAAGGGTTGAGACCAATGAGGGCAAAATCAGATTATATTTTATTTAATAATTGACTACCTCTAGCTGCCCTTAAAGCAGATAGCTTTTTCTTCCTCTAGCTGCCCTTAAAGCAGATAGCTTTTTCTTCTCATTTTATAAAAAAATAAAACAAACAAGCAAGCAAACAAAACCCCTCACTTTAGGCCTAATCTTCCTTGGTGAAATTTCTGCTATGGCTAAGTGACTGGGTATTTGAGGTTCATTGCTACAAGAAAGAGTTTCTGTGGGGTAGAACATAATCATACTAAAACTAATGCATTCTATGAATTATTTTTGCAGTTAGCAGCACCTGGAAACCCATAAAATTTTATTTGAAGGAATGTACACTTAGTAGGAATAATATGATATGATATTTATCTATCATATCTGAGTTGTTTATATATTTTATTTCTTGTGTTCTTATTCCCCTCCATCTCATGCTCAAGCAAATGGTAAACTTCTTTACCCAGACAATTCAGAGTATTATCAAAGGTAAAGAAAAAGAAGAGGGAAGAGGAAGAGGAGACATTCCCAGAGAAATTATCATACTTACAATGATTTTTCCTCTGTGTGACATGAAAGGGACCAGTGAGGAGTTCAGTCCTGAAATGAATCAACAGTGTCTTTTCTGTTTATATTAACAATCAATGAACAAAAGACCATCATTCCCACTCTATACCACCAATATCTTGGTACCAGCAAAGTTCTGAGGACCAAGAGGAAGGGGAGAAAAACACCAAAAAGGAGTTTGGTGTTTCCTTCACCCTAGAAATGGTTAAATACTGTATGTATACCATTCCACAATAAAGATAAAAATAAAGATATTAAGGAGCATGGAGGCCTTGATATTAGACATGATTGCATCAGTTAGAAGGGAACTCCATTTTAATTATCTAAACTTCAGTTATTCTTTTATAATATTTAAATGATACATTTTATGCCCATTTTATAGTTATTTATAGATACTATGATACCAATTATAAAATAGACAAATTCCATAGCCATTTTAATATAACCTGAGCAATAAAAGTTATTGCTATTTTGTTGTATAAGTTAGGAATGCTTTTAGCTTTATAAAGGAAATGAAAACAGTAAAACTAATCAGAGTCTGTTTTCCCCACATGGGAAGTCCTGAGATTGGTGTCATTGGCCTGATATTATTCAAAGAGCTCATCGTAGATGTAACCTCGATCTCTTTCACCTTCCTTAAACTCTGACTCTTTGTCTTCATGCTTGTCATCTCATGGTCACACAATGCCTTCCCTCTAAGTCTAGATATTATAACATAATCCATCAAGAAAAAGGATGAGGCTGAAGGGGGAGAATGGCCTTTTTGATCATGAAGTTTTGCTCTTTTATTTGGGAATTAAAGCCCTTCTTTGTACTTTGTAGCAGACTTCTCACATTTTAGAAAAGAACTGGATCTCCTGCACACCATGGGCCATTGGTAGCTCTGGGGCTGCAGATTCCATGACTGGTTTAGACAAAGCATGTTCAAGGCCTTTGGACTTCAAGAGATGCCTCTGTGTAGAAGGATACCTAGAGCCATTGTTAGCAGGAAAGGAAGAAGGTGGATTTGGATTGACAGTGAACAGGTACTTTCTCATATACATTTTAAAAAAGTTTCTTGTGCATTGCTGAGTTCCTTAATGAGGTTGTAATAAATATCTTAAGAGAAGACCATACCATAATTTGTCATGAGTCAGATCCTTTAACGTAGTGTTATGCGCATATTAAGAATTTTTAGCAATCCTGTGAGCTAAGTTGTAAAGAGTTTAGCCTCTTTCGATGTGAGAAAAGTTGAAGAGAGAGGTTAGAGCATTCATTAAGAAGTGGTAAAATAAAATAACTAAATAAACAAACATTGAAGGACAGAATAGAAGCTTATCTGGCTTCAAAGCTAATGCCCATTCCATGGCTTCAAGTTGCCTTCCACTACAGAGGCTGAGGGAAGATGGTGACAAAAGGTTCAAAGGTGAAATTGGTCCTCCCAAACAAAAAGCAGTCACAGCCTGGAGAGTTTCTTGATGAGCCAGTGGCTCCAGAAACTCTTGGCAGTGCTATGCCAGTGTGAGCTGGGCAAAGGGACAGCGCAGGAACTAAGTCACTCACATGGCAGCGAGGTTCTATGGTCAGAATGTGGAATCCCACCACCAGGGCCAGACACCCAAACAGCACCCAGCAGTCACCAGGGAGTTCTAAATGGTGCCTTGAGTCTTGACAGATAAATGCAGAGAAGGGGCAGCGAGCCAGGAAAGCTGTGTAGCGTTGTTGTGGGGTGGGGGGTTGGACAACCTGTCTTAGCTTATTTGTTTTCATTCAAAGCAGGAGCTTTTCAGAGACCTAAGGTAATCTGATGTAACTACATGTTATCTTTCATTCTAAGATGTTAGCTGAAATATATATAAAAAAAAAACAGTAACAAAATAAATGTAAAGACATTTGAAGAAATTTATTGATGTTTTTAAAAAGCAAACTATAACGCCATAGAAAACTAATACACTGTTGTTCTAAAAATGGCTTTAGTGATTTAGTAATTACACTCTTTTCATGAGTGTAATTACAAATAGCCCAAGTGCTACTCTTTGAAATCTCGAAGTGCATTCTTGCTGCAGCCAAGATTTGCAGGGGTTGCTCTGAACTAAGGGCTGGGTGTGATCAGGGATACTAAGGTCTGTTTCCAAGAGGGATGGTGCTAGTCTGAGGGGTGGCTGGCTCATGAACTCTCTGATAGCCTTGCTCTACCCTCCTTGGAATTGAACTGCAGTCTTACACACTCTCACCCAACTTCCTTTCATTTATTTCTTCACTTCTGAGTAAAACTGCATGAAGCTGATGGCTCTCCCAGATTCCCCCTTTCTTCCATTCCCCCTTATAGGCTTATTCCTAATAAATCTCTTTAGTAAGAACTAACTTGTTCTTTATTAACAAGTTTCTTTATTAAGGAACTAACCTGTTTCTGCCCCTGCTTTTCTGAGGACCCAAATAACACCCAAATATCAACAAGATTCTAATCATAAAAGGTGATATACCAACAAACATAAAATGTTTCGATGGCTAATAAGATAACCACATACTGGGCAGTTCTCGTTCAGAAAAAAGTATGTAACAGAAAAGACTAATTACAAATACTGAAAGAATTAAAAATAAGACTAGGAACAATTTTATAACAAAAAGCTTGAAAATTCATTTACTTGTTCAGTTGTTAATGCATTCTTCACTCATTTATTCACTTAAGCAAATGTTAGTAATGACTACCAACAAGTCCAGAAGGTAGGGGACCTTCATCAATAGACTTAATTTATATTAGTAAGGCCAGCCCTCTAGAGAGAGGGAGTTAACCAATTGTGTTGTCCTGAACATATTCAGTTTATGTTATAGACTTCTATTGTTCTAATTTCTTAGTCCTAAATTTATGTTTAAATTATAAAAGAGCTTCCCATGAAAAATTGTTTACCTTGGGAAGGAAAAAAAATAGGTTTCCTGATTCTGGTAACCATTAAACTGATTAATTTCACCATATCTGAAATCTGTTCAGAAAAAGCCCAACCATTGTTAACATAATGAGAATGGTTTGTGTGACATCAATGATACCTGGCAGCCAAGGAGAGTGGACTGGAGTGCGCCTGTGTGAACAATGAAAACTTTACTGTACTAGTTGACGGGCAGATGCCATGGAACGAACATGTGTACTATGCAGCCATCATATTCAAAATGAACAAGGAACGAATCTGCATCAAATTTTGTGTTAAGCGTGAACATTCCTCTGCAGAAACTCTTCAGATAATTCAAAAGGCCGCAGCTATGGGCATCATGCTCTCTCATGCATCACATCTTGTGCAGTTTCTTGGCAAAGAATCAAATCACCCAGGTGACTCGGTCCCCGTACAGCCCAGGTTTGGTAGTGCCTGTGACTTCTGGCTTTTCCCCAAACTAAAATCACCTCTAAAAGGGAAGAGGTTTCAGATCATCGATGAGATTCAGGAAAATATGATGGGGTAGCTGATGGCAGTTGGAAGAACTGTGTGAGGTCCCAAGCAGCCTACTTTAAAGGGGACTGAGGCATCATTGGCCCATGTACAATGTTTCTTGTGCCTTGTGTCTTCTTCAAAAGCTGTCTCTATTGCCTTTTACATGGCTGGATACTTTCTGGACAGACCTCGTATTCTGTTATTTGTTTGATAATCTGTTATCCACACATCTTCACTAAGCAAAACACATTTTGACCATGTTTTTACAAGTATGACTGCCTTTTTAATGTTATTTTAAAATACTATTTTAGTAATCCACAGCAGTGTCTCTCACATTGGTTAAATCAAGTCCATCTTTGAAACTGGCATCAGATCTCAAAAAGCCGATGCAGTCTTGCTTCTGCAGCTTCAATGCTGACATCCAAATGCTGGGCCACACCAAATTCACCCAGAAAACAGGTGTTACCATTTTCAGAGACTGGTAATTCTTCTTTGATTTCACTGCCTTCACTGACCATTTTACTCAAGCTTCCACTAACAGTTCTTTGAAAATATATGCTTTACTATGTACTCTGCATGTTCTGTCATGTGTATTCCATCAAACTCATGGCATGGGAACCATTAGTATGCTAGTAATTTTTAAATGCAAAAATATTAATTGCACAGCTTTCTTTACCAGATTTTTTCTCTCTGCTCTTGGAAATAATAAACAAACTGATGGCAACCAGAGGGGTGGAGGAGGGGGATAAGGGGAAAAAGAAGGGGAAAGGTCTAATCAAGGAACAAGTATAAATGGACATGAGCAACAGGGTGGGGATTGGCTGTTGGAGAAGGGCATGGGTGGGCAGGGCAGGGGAGAGCAAACCGGGAAAATTGGGACAACTGTAATTAAACAACAATAGAATGAAACGATATACGATATGTTTTTAAAAGGCATGTAAGATCTGTTGACATGAATTTAGTTGTTAAATATCTCAGACGTGTTTCTGTCCAAGTTGGCAACAACTTCTCAGGCACATAACTATATTAAGCCTTTTCTCAACCTAGAGTCTAGCAGGAGCATGCTTTTTGGGGAAAATAAAAATACAAAGGTGATGATTCAACTAAGTTTTATTTCCTATTATTATATAATAGCTCCTTAATCTTATCCTCAGCTAGTGGGAAAATCTAGCTACTTAATTTTATTAGTAAGTGATTTTGTGGTATCTGACCACATCTAATATACCTAATAATACAAAAGATAACATATAAACTTCCTGGCAAGTCAAGTTTGTATACCAAGTGCTAATTGAAACAATGTGGAAGGAATTTATAATAATGCTCTGGAAGCAGCTGGATCAACAACCGCTATTTTTATCTATTATGTCAGCACCATAACAGGTAAAACCAACATCTTTAAATATTTAGTAGTTAACTGAAGTGATTTGCCCAGTATTCATTTTCAAAACAAAATTCCAAAGCTGTGAAAAGCTGAACCAACCAGAAAACAACAATAGCTTCCCTTATGGCTTTTAGATGAATTGTGGAAATACACATATAAAGGTCATTTTGAATGTGTGAAGGTCGAGGCATTCTCAATTTCTCACACAAATTAAAATTGTGTGAGATCTCTATTATGTAAAACTATTTTTAAGGAGCTTATTGTAACAGATTGCTTAGCTTGGGTTTTGTTGCCATTGTCAGCTAGACAGGAAATGAAAATGAAAAGTATCTGAAAATAGCACCTTTTCATGGATCAGATCCTGGAGGTCTAATAAAGAGAGTGAGCAGAGTACAGCGCTGAGAATTCGCTATTAGCACAATGATAAATCCCAGGCCAGCAAGTACATCATGGTAGATGAACTCTAGCTCGATGAGCTGATGTGCATCTATCTGAGCAAGACAGGACTTCCGCGGCAACTTCCTCCCCTCACCTCACACCAGCAGTATCAGACAGCAGACCCTCTCATTTTACCCTCCACCAGTCACACCATCCAGGAAGTTGGAGGAAACTTATTTTCACTGAAAGAGCTCCTCATGCAATCCAAGGGGTTAGAGGCCCAGAAGTTAAGATACTATCAGATGAAGCATTTCCAGACAGTAGTTTAATACTCCCATTTTTCTAAATAATCTATAACAATTGATTCCATTGCTTTTCTCTATATTTCAGCCATTATAAAAGACACTGTTTATCATTTTGCCCATTATATCTGAATTTAAATCCCATATTAAAAAAAAATCTGTTTATGGTCTCTCCTGTTTCTTCTCTCTGATACCTTTGCACTATGGACTCGTTACTTTGTCTCCGACACTATCACAGTGTGTCTGTAGACAGCCTTGACTTAACTAAATCTCATTATCCTCTTCTCAGCATAGGTTTGTTTGATTCCTCCAAAGCCATGCAGATGAAGAGAGGCTACCTCTTCACTTTCATTGCCACTTTCTGACAATCATATTTTCCTTTTCCTAAAATATTTTTGGTCCTTCTGAAACTGCTAACTTCTTCATGTCTAGTCTCACACCTTATTCACCTAAAGTGACCAACTGTTCTAGTTTTTCTAGGCTGCAGAGTTTCTGGACAAGAACATTTTTGTCCAGAAACAAGTTTGCTCTCCTATTTCTGGCTGTTTTGTTTCAGGAATAAGCCTATTTTGATCCATTAAAGGTAGTATATAATGTTTTTAAATGTAATTTTAGTAATAGATGTATTATAAAATTACCGTTGGAATCATATTGGCTGATTTAAAAGAAAACTCCATAGTTTTCTAAGAATTTCTTCAAAAATAAACACTGTCTCATATATTTTGTTATACCAAACAGTAGGTGGAAAATTCTCCAACTATATGCCAAATTACATGGTACTGAGGTGTACGACCCACAATCTTTACTTCATAATTGATAATGCTTATAGAAAATATTCAGGGTTATAAAGGAAAAACTACAAATGAGCAAGATATTTTCCTCCATATGTTAAATAGTATGCTAAATCATTTATAAAAGTTCAACAAGGGCTGGAAAAGAGGAAAACATTCTTCCTTTGTACTGTACTGTTCTTCTTTTTTTCTTGTCATTCTCTTGCCACAAGGATCTACCTTTAGTTCATTAAATGCAACACATTTTCCCCTGGTTCAGGAGGCCTACACATGCTGTTCTATTGGAAATGCTGTTTTTTTATCATCCACACCTTTTCACCTACATAATTGCTCTATGTCATTTAAATTTCAGCTGTAATATTCCTTCCTTTGGAGTTATTCTTTAATATTTCTTATGATATCAGGTTACACAAAAATAAGGTTTTATTTAATAGGTACAGCTGCATATTGAGTACAGTTGTAATTTAACATTAATTTATGTGATTTAAAATTTTTTTATTTGTATTTTTTTAAAGAATTTATTTATTATTTTTAGAAAGGAGGGAAGGGAGAGAGGCAGAGAGGGAGAGAGACATCAATGTATGGTTGCCTTTCACCTGCCTCCAGCTACGGACCTGGCTAGAGACCTGGCTTGCAACCTGGTTATGTGCCCTGGCTGGGGAATCGAACCAGTGACCTTTGGGTTTGCAGGCTGGTGCCTATCCACTGAGCCACCAGCCAGGGCTATGTGATTCTTTAATTAATGGTGTCTCCCTCACTGGTCTGTCTATATATTCCAAGAAGCCAGGTATTGTTTTTGTTTGTTTGTTTTCTGTTTTTCTTCTACTCTTGCAAGATTCTCCAGGACCTAGGATATTTCCTGAGACATAGTATATTCTAATTATTGATTAATTGAACAAAGAACTAGGCGATGCGGAATGTGGATATCAAAATGAAAGCTGATGATGCACAACCAGGAAAAGCATTGAAGAAAAGAACTGCCAAAGAAATTCCTGTTGATTTTTCTGGATGATTCCTCTATGTCCAGGATATTAAGCATGACACCACTGTCTCTTAAAAGTGTCAACCAGAAACAGACACAGAAGTTTTAAAAATTATTTATAACAAAATCATCTTTATTACACTCTAAGATATTAGATGAAATTTTTCTGGTTCAGAAACATTAATATTTTTAATCCAAATCACAATATTAGTTTATTTAGTAAAAATTCCAGCCCAGGTCTTACAAATACATCTTTTAGGTGCTAGATAGATACAGTGCGTTAACAATTTAGCTCATGTTATTTATTAATAGTACATTGTTAAATGAGGTCTTTAATGATAATCTGTTGCTTAAATTACACTTTATTTCATCCCTCTAACCCTGCCAAAGGTAAGCTTAACTAATCTTTCACTTTGGTAATGCAAGAATACTAAAATAATTTAAAAATAACATTACACTTACTGTTGTCATCTAGATGTTACATTAAAAGTTGCTTTCATGACAACATCCCCAATGATATTTGATTTACATATTATCATTAAAATCATATTTTAAAAATAATCAATTTATGTTTCTGAATTCAAACCAAAACTTGTAAAGCATCATAAACATTAGATTGTACAGGCTGAATAAATAAAAATGAAATAAATATGAAATAAATAAATAAATAAATATGAAAGTTTGATATCTCCTAGGTAAATTTTAATGCCATGCTCAATTACAATATGCGGATATTCTATTATGTTCCTGATTCTCTTATATTTTTGTTCACTTAATATGTGGTACTAAATTATTTCAAATCTGTTCCAGTGAAGGTATTTATTAAATGTTTATGTATGATATATCATGATTAAGTCTTAAAAATAAATACTTATGGAGGCTTGTTTGTTCCTCAGAAAACTATTATCTATTGACAATACAATATTTTATAGAATCCAAGTGACTTTTTAAAATTCTTTGAATTTATTATTTTTAGAGATAAGGGAAGGGAGGGAGGCAGAGAGGAAGAGAAACATCAATGTATGGTTGCCTTTCACCTGCCTCTAGCTACAGATCTGGCTGGAGATGTGGCTTGCAACCTGGTTATGTGCCCTGGCTGGGGAATTGAACCAGTGACCTTTGGGTTCACAGACCAAGTGACTTTTAACAAGTGAGCATTATAGTTATATTAGATCAATGTTTTCCCCTAGCTGGTGTGTGCTAACTATTGGGAAATATTTTTTTTTATTTTCTCAAATAATTTCAACACCTTGAAAAACTTTTCAAATATTTATGTCAAGCAAAATTGTCAGAAAATCACTTATAAAAGTTTCACTGTATCTACATATTTAATGCTTAGAAGTATATAATTTTAACACTATACAAGGTCTGTCCAGAGAAAGTCCAACCATTATTAATGTAGTGCTAAAGGTTTGTGTGACCTTGATGTAACCTGGCAGCCACGGAGAGTGGACTGGAATGTGCATGTGTGAACAATGACAACTTCACTGTACTAGTCAGTGGGGGTGGTAAATGTCATTGAATGCACATGCATGCTGTGTGACATGTCATTGAAATGTCACATGCATGCTGTGTGGCTGTTATATGCAAAATGAGCAAGTAGAGCAACAAATCTGTATATTTTGCATTAAGCCTGAACATTCCTCTGTGGAAACTATTTGGGTGATTCAGAGGAATGCAGTTATGGACAACTAGTGATTGTTAGCTGTATCGTGAAAACCTGCCTGCTCATGCACCACAGCTCATGCAGAATTTTTTTTGTGAAACATCAAATCACCCAGGTGACTCCACCCCGTTACTGCCCAGATTTGGCACCCTGTAACTCCTGGTTTTTCTCAAGACTAAGGTCACCTTTGAAAGAGAAGAGATGTCAGACTATCCATGATTTTCAGGATAAGATAAAAGGGTGGCCAACGGCAGTTGGGAGAACTGTATGAGGCCACAAGGTGCCTACTTGGAAGGGGACTGAGGCACCATTGTCTTATGTACAGTGTTTCTTGTACCTTTAATCTTCTTTAATAAATGTTTCTGTTTCTTATCTTACATGACTGGATACATCCAGGACAGGCCTTGGTATAGTTAAAATACATCCATTTTTTCCCACCTACATGCATTCAATTTTTGCTTTCCACTTCCTTTTTCTTAAAAACATCAGAGACACCAGGCCTTTATTTTTAATATATTCATACTATTAGATTTTCATCTTCATGATTTATTAATACCCACATTTGTATAAAATTCTTCATTTGCCTAGTGACTTCTCTATATCTCTTTATCACAATAATTCAATTATAATTAGGCAGAAATTACTCCTTTTGTATCACTTAGGCAATGAATATTACAGAGATTAAAAGATTGTCTAAGGTCAGACATGGTGTACTGTGGGGATCCTAACCTTGAATCCAGCTCTTCGTTTGAATCCAGGGGTTTTGTCTGTTATTACAGGCTGCTTTTTATTAAACTTTGTAAGGTCAAATTTGCTCCAAATCTTATACTTGCAGAAATCCTTTTAATCTAAATAAGTATTCGGTTTAATTCTATGATTAATTTAGAACCTGGGAAATTATTTTATTAAAATTGTAGGTTTTTATATAATTAAGTTACTCACAGTATTTTAAATGCCCATTAAGTATAGACAATATAACAGATAAGTATACTCAATTCATATACCCAATCATCATACAGGCATAGACATAATTGCTATAAAGGAAAGATGTACAGAGCACAGTGGCACTGTGCAGATAATCTAAGATTAGCTGGGGGATAAAAGGATTCTTACCGAATGGAAAACTATTCACCAGGTGGTTGTTTAAGAGGACGAGATCATAAACAGAATGAACTACCTCTATGAAAGCATGAATGAGTGAAAAGCCAAGGACAAACATTGGTTTAGCTTTACTGTAATTTAAAATGAGAAGTTGGTACAGTTTGTTGTACTTATTTCCTGTCAGGTGTAGTTTTAAAAATTTTTATTTTTATTTTTATTTTCTCTCTCATTAGAAAACACATTAAGGCCAAGGACACTTTGTATTATCAATCTCTTTAATTTTCATGACATCTAATGTAATCAATGCTTAGTAAGTAAATACTAAAGGACTCAGGTGTTTAGGTTCATACCAATACAATAATGAGTTTCTCTTTTTTGAATGTCTCTCCTTCATCTCTTCAGTTATTTCAATTAACAAGTGACTTATGGTTTTTCTTTTCATGTTTGTATTAGTGTCCTACTTTTTACATTATTTATTGTATTTTTTTCCATTACCTTTTAGTCCTGTTATATCCCCCTTTGCACTGTAATCATCACATTGTTGTTCATGTCAATGAATTCTGTTTCTTTTTCGTTCAATCCATCTACCCTCTCCCTTCTCCTTCCTTAGCTGCCTTCCTGCTCTCTCTCCATAGATCTGTCTCTATTTTGCTTGTTAGTTCAGTTTGTTCATTAGGTTCCACATATGAGTGAAATCATACGATATTTGTCTTTCTCAAGCTGGCTTATTTCATATAGCATAATATTCTCCAGGTCCATCTCTGTTGTTGCAAAGGATAAAATGCTTTTCTTTTTTATAGCCAAGTAGTATTATTCCATTGTGTAAATGTTCAATAGTTGTTTTATCCACTTATCTACTGATAGACACTTGGGCTGCTTAGTATCCTATTTAAAATGAAGTAAATTTATGTAAAATGTTCCTACTGTGGCTAAGTGTTTAGATGATTTTATATTTTTTAAATTCAAAATAATATAATAAATATTTATTGAGTACCTGCCAGAAGAAAGGAAAATGTTAGTTCCTGTAGGTTTCCAAATTGTGATAGAGATTAAGAAACTGCTTTATAGTTTAGTACATTGTCAAGGTGGGAAAAAAAGAAAAAGAAAAACATCTCATTTTTAGCAGGAGGTATGTATGAAAGACATGGGGCCAACAGAAATGTTGCTTTATTAGAACTTTTTAAAAATGTATTTGTTGTTTCCAAGCACATCATATCCTCTAAATCACTTTCTAGAGTAAAATTGTACATTTAAAAATGACTGTGGGTGTTGGTGGCACAGTGGATAAGCTGCTAGCCTACAAATCCAAAGGGTGCTAGTTCGATTCCCAGCCAGGGCAACATAACTAGGTTGCAAGCCAGGTCTCCATCCAGGACAGTAGCTGGAGGCAGGTGAAAGGCAACCATACATTGATGTCTCTCTCCCTCTCTTCCTCTCTCTTTTCCCCTCTCTCTGAAAAATAATAATAATAAAAATCTTTAAAAAAATGACTGTGGGTATAATTGGTTTTATAAACTTACTTACCTTTCATTTTAAATATTAAACTGTCTACCTCCCTGGCTGGTGGCACAGTGGATAAGGTGCCAGCCTGTGAACCCAAAGGTCGCTGGTTTGATTCCCCAGCCAGGACACATAATGAGGTTGCAAAGCAAGTCTCCAGCCAGATCCATGGTTGGAAGCAGGTGAAAATCAACCATATATTGATGTCTCTCTCCCTCTCTGCCTCTCTCCCTACCCCTCTCTCTAAAAATAATAAATAAATCTAAATAGATAGATAGATAGATAAATAAACTATTCACCCAGAAGCATAATTAGCCACTTGTAAAAGAGTTCTACTAATAGAACCCTTTTGAATGTCGCTATAAAATTTTATTTTGTAAGATAATTGCTTACTTATGTTGCTGAAAGCAATGTATTTTTCTGAGGTATCACATAACTATATTTTTAGCATGTTTATTTCTGTCATAGATATTCAAACATAACTATTTTCAAGCTTGTTTTTACTTTGTTGTTGTTAATATTTTTAATCTATGACATTTCATTGGAACTTTTTAGACTGGAAAAATTATAGTGTGGAGACAGTGGCTCTAGAAACAAGTTGCACTGTCAACATCAAGAGCAAAATGTATTCTGATACCATTTTAGGAATAGAATCTGTATTGGAGAAACATACTGTGGAGGTTAAGAAGCTATCCACTAGGAAGGGGGTCTAAGTAGTAATTCTCTTCCCAGAGGCCACACTGGGGACATAGTGTTAACTTTATTGGGGACAGAATTTGAGACACATCCTTTTATCACCACTGTATCTGATCATTCAACATTTATATATGCCTTTATCAATTCTTCACATAATATTTATTATGGGATCACTGAACGTGCAAAAGAATTAACAATATAAAGGAAAAATAAAACAGATAAGCTTATAGATACAGGAAATAGACTTATGGTTGCTGGGGATGAAAGTTGGGAGACTGGATGAAAAAGGTGAAGGGATTGAGAAGTAGAGATTGGTAGTTACAAAATAGTCATGGGGATATAAAGTATAGCACAAGAAATACAATCAATAATGTAACAACTATGCCTGATTTCAGTTGGTTACTGAAAATATCAGGGGAAACATTTTTAAAGCATGTGATTGTCTAACCACTATGCTGTACACCTAAATCTAACACAAACTAATGCTGAATGTAAACTGTAATTGAAAAAAATTAAGGAAAGAGTATTATATTGTGAAAATAACATTTTCCCATAAATAGTGCATAAATAATCAGTGATTGGGACCCTAAACTGATTAAAGAAGGAGATCAACTATGGAATAAAAAAATATTTTCTCAAACTATGGTGCAAGATTGATTTATAACGAGGGACATAGTTAGAAAATTTCTGTGTCTGGTACTTGTTATGGTCATTTCAAGGCATAACATCTTGCATTTGTAAATTATGTAACATTTTAGAGGTAGATGTAGATGATAAGTAAAGTCAGTGCCCATGCTCTGAGGAGTAAAGGTATTAGGGCAGATAGATTCTGAGATCATTTTTGTTTGGATATAGAAAAAAATGTGGCCAAAGAATATAAAGTCTCTCAACAAAAAAATGGTAAGATTTTTATTATTTTGTGATAAAGTCTCTATTCTTTCTACTTGAGCACTTACTTTTATCTGGATTCACCCTCTACTACCCCAGCCTTTCTCATTGATGTAACCTGGCAGCCAAGGAAAGTGGACCAGAATACACATGCATGACTTTTCTGTACTAGTCAGCAGGGGCAGAAGATGCAGTTGAATGAGCATGTGTATAGTGTGGCCATTGCATTCAAAATAACTAAGCAAGTAGGGCAATGAATCTACATCAGATTTTGCATTAAACTTGGACACTCATCTGTGGAAACTATTCAGATGATTCAGAAGCCCGCAGCTATGGGCAGCTGGTGATTGGCAGCTTCATCACAACAGTGCGCCCACTCATGTATCATATCTCATGCAGTTTGTTGGCAAAAGATCATATCATTCAGGTGACTCAGTTCCCCTATCCTAGATTTGGTGCCTGAGACTTCTGGCTTTTCCCAAAACTAAAATCACCTGTGAAAGGGGAGAGATTTTTTTAGACCAGACCAGACCATATGTGAGATTCAGGAAAGTATGATGGGGCAGCTGATGGCGATTGGGAGGACTGTGTGAGGTCCCACAGTAGCTACTTTGAAGGGAACTGAGGCATTATTGTCCTATGTATAGTGTTTCTTATATCTTCTTCAATAAATGTCTCTTTTTCATATGACATGGTTAGATACATTCTGGACAGAACTCATATAGTTGTGAAATTTCCCTTTTTATTAAAATGCAAATCATATTTCTAATTAAAATATGCAACTGACATCATAATTCTATAAGCTTTTTCTCATAAAATAAGTTATATTTTAATTATATTTAATTATAAAATTTCAATAGAAGAGAAGGAGGAAATAAAGAAAGGACAGAGAAGAGAAAAGGAAGGAAAGGGGAAATTCTCATTAAGACAAAAATACCTTAACAGCGCATACAATGTTTCACTGAGAAATGTATTTAAAAAGCCTTTGGAATTCAAAGGAAGGAGATGGTAATGCCTTCTTTATATTGTGTTCATCCCTTACATTCCTTCCTTCCCAGAGTCTACAATGCTTCTCATTGATGACTTGACTAGCTAATTAAATAAAAGCCAATTAAGTAATCAAAAGGCAGATTGCATAATATGAATAATAACTGTAATTTCAAAAATAAATCTATTTTACAAATCTTAGAAATACATTATAAAATCCTAGGATTTTACTTAATGTCTTGATTAGGCCTTGGGTCAAGGACTTGTTAATAACAGCAGTTTTTGTGAATCCAAATGCAATCTACCCTAAAGTATTTTTACTTTTTGTGATTTACTATGATACCTTTTTTAATGAAGAGGAGATGTTTCCTCCTTTTTCCCACCTGCAGTGCAAATGAACAATTGCTGGTGCTGAGACCCAAGATGGCAGCCAGAAAGACTGGTGAAGAAGCCAGAAGAAATCTGCAAATGGTGTAATGGAAAACTTCCCTGACATTCAGGGTGAGGAAGCTAATTTATTGACTTGCCTAGGCTTATTATACCTGATAGCCTTCCATATGATAAAGGAGCCTTTCAAATGGAAATAAACTTTCCAGCAGAGTACCCATTCAAACAACAGAAGCTCACATTTAAAGAAAGATCTATCACTCTAACATCGATGAAAACGGGCAGATCTGTCAGCCAGTAATTAGTACTGGAAGTCAGCAACTACACCAGACCAAGTAATCTACTCCCTCATAGCACTGATGAACAACTCCTTTGGGTTGACTTATTTGAAGAACACTCTTAAAGACCTTACAAATTCTGTAAGAATACTGAAGAGTTTACAGAAATGTGGAGAAAAGCAACTGGTGGACTAAAAAGTGCCAGGATAGATTCCATCCAGTTCGAGAAGAGACCCCCCGCACTCAAGACTATACCTTCAGGGATCATTTCTATAGTTTGTTAAGAGAAGAGACCCCAACCAGAACATTCCACTCCCAGCAAAGCAGGATTCTGTGCAAAATTGATAAGGTCCTCCACCTTGCATTCTGTTTGTGGCAGTTACCAACTTGCCACAGTCTTCTTAATCAAAAATGGTCTAGGTAACCTGTAAAAAATATATATATATATTCTCTAAAAAAATCAGTGGTGATGAATGATCTCTGCTACAGTTAGGAATAAAGTGGGAAATGAGCTTTATTAGGTAAACACAGGACATGATGAAGGTGATTTCTTATGAATTACGCTAAAGGAAGAGAAATCATTAACCTAGAACAATCAGATGTCCAAAAGAGCAATGAATTTTTCTGCAAAATTTTTATGCAGAAATTCACTACTCTTTGCCTTATATGAAAAGGGTAGAAAAGTTAGCAGAGCTATTTTGCAAATCTTTTCACATAAGAGACATAAATAATTAAATAGAATATATTATAGTTAATATGCCAAAAAATTAAAATAGAAACCCACCACACTGGTTGTTTGGTACTTATTTAAAGATTTTACTTATTTATTTTTAGATAAAGGGGCAGGAAGGGAGACAGAGATAAACACTGATGCATGAGGGACATGGCACACAACCCAGTCATGTGCTCCAACCAGGACTTGAACCAGTGACCTTAGAGGTGGCAGGCTGGCACTTAATCCACTGGGCCACACCATCCAGAGCTGTTTGGTGTTTATTAAAAAGAAATACCCAAAATAAGAATTGTCATCTTAGTCAATTTTAAAGAGCTCTACACTAATGCAAGATATCTGACTTTGCTATCTAACTTATCCACTGAAGAGCCATGTGCTTTTCTGCAAAGCACATTACCTCCTTCATGTTAATCATGTATAATAATGACAAATGTGGGATTAAATGAGATGAGGTCCTATTCATGTCTAACATTTTATCATTTGTGAAATATTTTGTTTTATATATTGATATATAATATTTTAATTACAGTAAAAAGTATATCACATTTTCATTATAACTGTTAAGTGTGCAGTTCAGTAGTATTAATATTTGCATTGCTGTATAGCAGATCAGAAGAACTTTTTTACATCTTGCAAAACTAAAAGTTCTATACTCATTAAACAACTAATTTCCTTTTTCTTAAGCCCCTGGTAACTACCATTCCAGATTCTGTTTCTACGAATCTGTCTTTTTGTGGTTAGTTTATTTAACTTAGAATAATGTTCTAAAGGTTCATTCATATTATAATATATGACAGGATTTCCATATGTAATACAGCTGCCCTGTCTTATTATCCTGAACCTTACAGATAGTCTGAAATCTCTTCCCTTTCAGAGGTGATTTTAGTTTTGGGAAAAGCCGGAAGTTGCAGGCACCAAATTTGGGCTGTAGGGTCTCTGAGTCACATGGGTGATTTGATGTTTTGTCAAACACCCCAGCACTCTCGACCCATAGTGCGTGAGTTGGGGTGCTGTTGTGAGAGAGATGCCAGTCACTGGTTGCTCAAAAGCTGTGGCTGCTTTCATTGTATTGCATCTCTCGACTGACCAAAAACACTGAGGTAGTGCACCTTATTAAGGGATATATTCATGATAGACAACACCTTCCCAATCAAAAAAAACACAGTTAACATGATCTTGATGTAATTTTGCTGCACCTCCTTTCAGCATGGAATCCAGGTGATGTCTGTTGGGTCATTGTTTCTAGATCATAGCCATAGACCTATGATTCATCTCTATGGCTTTCTTAAAGAAAACTGGTTCAGTGGTAGTGGTTTGAATCAAGTCATTAACAACTGTAGCACAATGTTCTTTCTACTCTGGTAACAGAAGTTGCAGAACAGATTTTGCCATGACACGTTTCATGCCTCAAAATCTCAGATACAGTAGTTTCTGGAATCCCCAGATCAGCTTGTATTCCCTTGCCCTATCGGTCACCGATCTTTGTAGATTGCGACTGGTACAGGCTCAACATTCTCAGGTGTTCTGCTTCTTGTAAACCTTTCAAAATATGGATCACTTTCAACAGATTCTCAACCATCTTTGATGCTTTTGTGTCACACTGTTATCTGCTCTGCACTCATTGTATCAACCCCAAAGCCTTCTGAGTCATCTGAACAGTTTTTGTGGAGGAATGTTCAAGTTTAACGAAAAATTCAACGCAGATTCATTGCTCTCCTCACTCAGTCCATTTGAATGTGATAGTCACACAGTACACATTCCAGCCCACTCTCCTTGGCTGACAGGTTTCATCAATGCCGTGCAAGCCATTCTTGTTATATTCACAATGGCTGGGCTTTTTCCAGACAGACCTCATATACCACGTTTTATTTATTAGTTCGTTCAATCTGGGGATGGACATTTGGTTTGCTTCCTCTCTTGGCTATTGTGAATAATGCTGCGATGAACATTGTGTGCAAATATTTCTTCAAAGCCCTGCTTTAAATTCTTTTGGATATGTAATATATGCTCAGAAATGGAATTGCTGGGTCACCTGGCAGTTCTATTTTAATTTTTTGAGAAATTGTCATACTTTTCTTATAGTGATTTGAACTCTATGTACATTGTGTATTTTAAATTTGTTATTTAATTTATTATAATCATTTGAATTATAGTTTCATTTCTGAACCTTTAAAATGTTTAGAAGAAATTTTGTAAGCATCCTGGTGGTTGTACCCAGAACTCACTAATGTTCTGGGTAATATATCAAATCCTGTTATGAGGCATCTGTGTAGAAAAGTTAACTGGAAGCTATGAGGCCTAATAAAGTTGTTTATTTTGGGATTACAGCTACTGATACAATCAGTGGAAACCACATCTTTCATTTTCTATAATTTAATTATTTCTGCCTGAACTACTATGGATATAACAAAATATAGAGATTAAGTGTTCATTCTGTGAGTTGGGAAAGAGGGCATCATATGGGTCTGGGTGGGATCTTTTGCCTGTCAGACTATCTGTTTCGAATCCTGAAAGAACACTGTGACTTTACAAAAGGATGAAGAGCCATGCCTGTCTGTACATTCTAGGCTAGACCATTAAGAGCTGCTCTCTCCCTTAATTGTTGGGAGCTGTGGTATGGTGGACAGAAAGATGTGAGGAAGAGCCTTTTCCTTATTGCTATTGCAGTTCCAAGTTCTTTCTAGCGACAGAGCTGCATAGCTCATACAGTCCTTTGGGAGACTTCAGCTAAATTAAACCACTGACTAGGATCTGGATAAGAACGTGTGTTTTTAAAACCTATGTTCCAGGAAGAATGTCATTTAAAAGGGATGATGCCTTGCTTTCTTCTTCTTTTTTTTTTTTTCCCTGCTGCAAGGATTTAGTAAAGAATAAGTAAGGCATATGTTTATAATTCAAAATTGTATAAAGGGATATAGGTTATAGAATACCATGGGAAGTTTATAAAGCATACAATTTTTTCAGTGTTCATTCAATTAATTTTACAAATGCATTTAATAATGTATTACCAGATAGACAAAAGTAAATCTGCTTACAGGATTTTATGTACCTATATATTTAATGCATCAAAACTGTGTTATGTACACCAGACATTGTTTTGAACCATAGGGAAACAGGACTGAGAGACAGCTAACTATCTAAAGAAGACAGAAAAGATAAAATATACATAAAGGAAGAGTGTACATATGTTGTAATAAAGAGCTGTTCAGATTTACATGGTTTCATGGAGAAAGACAACATAATTAAGGACTTTTTGTGTTATAGTAATTAGTTTGAAATCTGTAGTGAACTATTGAAGGGTTTAAATTAAAGTAAGAATACCATATATTCACGTTTATTTTGGTGAGATAATTTTGGCAGTTCCTACAACTGATTAAAATGAGGTAAAATTAAAGCAAAAATGCTGGTTTGGAAACCACTGCAGTAGTACGGGTAAGAAATGATGACAGATTCAGTGTGGAAATGAAAGGGCAAATATACCAAGTATATTTATGTGACCAACATGGACACTAATGGTGATTATTATGAATGAGGAGCATAAGAGAAAGAACAAATCAATTACGCTTATAAATATTTCTAAACAGGCTCCTGATTTTCTGTGCCCAAGTTTCCAAAGTTCCTTGTCTGTGCTATTAAATTTACTTACCACAAAAATCATTTCTGTTTATAGATCCAACTTTCCAACAAAAACGAGTCTCAAAACAAGATGGCAGTATATAAAAGAACACCTAGCCAAAGTGTTGGGATAAGAAAATTTCTCATTATAAAGAGCAACTGCTTCTTACATACTAAAGCAAAATGGCCCTTTCATTTTTTCTTTTTGTTAGATGTCTCTGTGTCATTTGACATTACTGGTAATTTCCTTCTTGAATTTTCTCTTTTGTAAAATTAGTATCTGTAGTTATTTAATTATGACCTCCTCCACCCCTCACCTGTTTCTCTTCTCCTTTTTTTTTTCTCTTTTATTTCTCTCTCCCTTTCTTTCTTTTTCTCATTCTCCCTTCTCCCTCTCTTTCTCTCTCATCGGTCTTTCCAAATACCAATCTTTTCTACTCACAGGACTCTTACAATTTCTCTCTTTTACTATATTTATTCTATATCTTCTATTTAAACTAAGCAAATTTCAAGCTTATGTTTAGTCCTTTGTTTTTCCCTGTGCAATTTCATGTATCTACTCTCATCATTCCATTTTCTACTATCATCATAGACCAATGGTTCTTGTCTTAATAATCATAACTTTTCCAAATTAATGTATCTTTATAAATGAATTTTGAAAGTCTATCTCCCAAGAATTACTTATATTCATTACATGTGACCATCAGCAAATGAATCTTTCTCTGCTGTGCCATGTGGATTGTAGCACAGGAATTGATTTTCATTATTTCCTCAGATAGAATTATCTCTCCCACCTAACTTACCTACACAGTGCATACATTGAAATTAACTCAAATATCTATCAAAAAACCTTACCACTCAATCACATGTTTTATGATGTAGATAGACATAAATAGTTTTACATTTGGAGAGAGAGAGTCTAGCTTTGTTCCGTGGCATGTTTAAGGTCACCATTTATGCAAAGAGAAACTTGTTACAGAACCTGTGGAACTAGTATCAGAGCTCTGAACAAGGAGAATATCTGATATGGACTAACACCTCAGGAATTTTTAATCAGGTTTATACTTCAAGTTCTAGAAAAGAATCCTGTTAATGCAGATACAGGATCAGGGTGGTGAGTGAGGAAGGCTCTGTTGTCCTCATACAAATAATTTCTCTTAGGGACTGAATGTAAGAAAAGAGATCCTCTACCCAGATTCTCAGGGTGTACTTCAACCATAGAGAGTACCACATAGATCATTATCTTTACCTAAAATAAACCCCTCTTTCTTCATCACTCATAATATTCATGTTTGTAGTGACTTCTGAGTTCTACATCTGTTCCAATTTCCCCATAAGATTTCTTTTTACAGGTGAAGGATGTACAGGATGTCTGTATAGTCTGACATCATAAGAAAGAATATTTTATAGATTCTAGATGTTCTCAGTGGCACTGTGAAAATTTTTCAGACATTACAAATACTCTGTATATTATTGGAGTAGTATCTAAAATAGCTTAATCTACTATATAATACAAATAATATAATTAAGAAAACACATCATGTAATTATAGTCTCAGATCTGGAAGGTACCTTAAAAATCAATTGCTTATCAAATTGCCTATTCCTTTTTTTTTTCAAAATGAACTTTTTATTATACATTTCTTTATTTTAAAATATTTTATTTATTATTATTAGAGAGAGGAGTAGAGAGAGAGGCAGAGAGGGAGAGAGACATCTATGTATGGTTGCCTTTCACTTGCCTCCAACTTACAGACCTGGCTGGAGACCTGGCTTGCAACCTGGTTATGTGTGCCCTGGCTGGGAATCAAACCAGCAACTATTTCTTAAACATCTCTATTAAATAATTTTCATGTTTTATGAAAATAAAATATATTAAACACAATACTTAAAAAATATTAAATACAAGCCTTTCTATGATGTCTTCCTTATGTATTAATTCTTCTTTCTGGAGTTTTCAAAGAAAAGAATTAAAAAATACTTTAAAAAAGAAATGTACTACAATGATATATCACTATACACATATCAGAATAGCTAAAGTAAAAATAGTGGTACCACAAAATGGTGGTAAGAATGCAGAGAAACTGGATCATTCTACGTTGCTGATAGGTATGTATATTGGTACAGCCATTTGGAAAGCAATTTGGTAATTTGTTAGAACATTAAACATACAACTACTATACAACCCAACTTTCCTAGGCATTTTTCCAGATGAATAAAAGCATTCACAGAAAATCCTGTACATTAATGTTCATAGCAGCTCTATTTTGTAATAGCCAGGAAGTGAAATCAGTTCTGCTGTCCATCCACAAGTGAATGGTTGAACAAGTGTGATAGCTATAGACCATGGAATATTACTCAGCAATAAACAAGGACAAATCATTATTTATTTATTTTAAAATTTTTATTTGTTATTTTTAGAGAGGGGAAGTGAGAGAGGCAGAGAGGGAGAGAGACATCAATGCATGGTTGCCTTTCCCCTGCCTCTAGCTACAGACCTGGCTGGAGACCTAGCTGGAGACCTGGCTTGCAACCTGGTTATGTGCCCTGGCCGGGAATTGAACCAACAATTCTTGGGTTCACAGGCCAGTGCCTATCCACACTGCCACCAGCCAGGGCCCAAGTTATTGATGTACACTATTTGGTGAATCTACAGAGAATTAATCTGACTGGGAAAAAAAAAAAAAAAAAGCCAATTCTAAAATGGTAGCCAGCTGTCTGATTCTACTTATATAATATTTTTAAAAATAAAAATATAAGAATGGAAAATGGATTAGTAGTTACAAAGGACAAAGGACAGTAGAGGTAGGCATAAAAGTTGAGAAATGAGTATAATTATAAAATGGCAATGCAAAGGACACTTGTGATGTTAAAATTGTTAATTGTCTTAAACATAGTAATGGACCAGGAACCCACATGTGTGATAAAAGTCAATGAAAAGTAATACACACATACATATACACAAAATGAGTACAATAATAACTGGGAAAATCTGAATAATACAGGTGAATTATATTCAGGTCAATATTTCTTGATTAGAGTTTTGCAAACCATACATGGGATCTCTCTACCTATATTATTTCTTACAGCTGAATGTGATTTGTTACTTTCCTAATAAATATTTCAATTTTAAAATAAAAAACTAAATAGTATGAAGGCAAAGTTCACTGTCTGGCTTAGTTGCATAAAATATATTATTATAATTAGAAAGAGAGTGAATGAGTTTTCTGGATTTGTTAAAAGTGTTGATGTAAAATGAACACTTTACATCAAAGTGTCTACAAGAGTTATATAGCTTTATGCACTTTATAGGAAGTTGAACAATAATATATAAACCTGAAATATAAAGTTACATAGGAATATGAAAATGAATACTGCCAGTAATAATTGAAGGAATTAGCAGTTCTTATTCCTGAGAAGAGAGAATCTGAGGTAGTGTTAAAAGAAGAGGTAAGAGCTATGCTTAATTTTAGCATTTGGTGTGTTATTTTTATTTTTAAATTATATACACAAGTCATTGTACCATGTTAATATTAAAAATTAATCAATTAATAAAATAAAAATAACATGTAAACATTAAATGATACAGCAAGTTGAAAACCTAATGCCTTAAAGTAAATATCTGGTTAGCACATATATGCAGATATGTAAAAATTGCCTTATTATAAATATTAACTACCCTTATCTATGAACAACTACATTGTAAGTAATTAATAACCATCCTTTTTTATACTTAAAGGATAATGATGACTAGAATATTAAAAATTGTTCATTATGCCCTCTTTTTGAATTCCTGGTTTCTAGATAATCAATTTAAAATATATATATATATATTTTATATTTGTATATTTATATTTATATAAAAATAGATACCTTTTTACAGAAACAATATGCCTATGTTATAGATAAATGCAGAACCACACAGTTGTAAATAATGCATTCCTAACATGTTTGAAAATAAAATTACCTTGAAGACAAACAATAGACTTCAGTATTATAGGTTTGGTCATGTTCATCACAGTAAGTTTCAAAATATTATTCTATTACCATCTCAGTGTCTTGCATGTCCCTCCTTCCTCAGCTCCAGGAAACCCATTGAAGCTAATGAGTTAGGGATTATGTCTATTTTGCTTCTCATTACATCCCCAGGAGCTATTGCCTGAAACATATGATGTTCCTAATAAATATTTATTGAAGGCAGTAAGTTTCTATAGATACAAGCACTGCTTCTGCCTTTACTGTCATTTTAGAAAAATCTTCCCTATTCTAACTTCATAAAAATATTCATGTCATTTATTCTACAGTCAGCATTATTCATTTACTCATTTTACATCAACACTTTAGCAAATCTAGAATTTGATTTTGGTGTAGTATTTGAGAAGTAGCCAAGTACTATTTTTCTAAAAACATAACCAGCATTTCTAGTACAATTTTGAAAAACCACAATATATCCACTGATTTCAAATGACAATCTTATGGTATATAAAATTGGTATAATTCATTATTCTCAAGTCTTTTAATTATTTCTATGTTCTAGTGTCAGTATCATATAAAATTAATAATTGTGGTTCTATGAAATGATTTAATATAAGAATATTTCTGCTTTTTTCCTTTTTAATTTTACTCTATAAATATGACTAAATGTTCAGTGTCACAATCTAGGTTTTATAAAACTTTTTCCATGGAATGCTTTCTGAGCTGTATTGAATTTTGTGGAATAATCATATTGGTACATTGGTGCATATTATTTTTATTAGCATTTTTATAGTAAACTTCTTATCATCTTATTTCTCCACACCTTTGCATTGTTTTAGTGGCTTGCTTATAAACAGTATGCAGTTATATTTAGTTTCTCTTACTAATTCAAAGAATAAAGCTTTAGCTTTTAATGAAATGTAGACTTCTAATGTTAAAAAATTAAAAATTAATGCTCTAGTATATTAACTTAACCTATATGTCATTCTATAATTTAGAAAAAGTCATCTTATTTCTGTTATGAAAATTGTGACATTTTATCCTGTCTCCCAGTCCTCTCTTTATCCTCTTAACATTTCTAAGAAAACTGACAGCCATTCAGAGATTTCATCTTCAATTTCTTTCTTGGCTTTCTTGAGTGCATGTCATCCAGGCCAAGAAATTTGCATTTCTCTAGAGCAACTAAGCATTCTCTAAACATATTCTTTCTTTAAACTTTCACTTCTACCTTAGGCTTCATATCACTTTTATCCATGTTGATTCTGACTTTTGTTGTCTGGGTCACCATCCACCTGAGCAAAAAAATTAAAATGTGTACAGTTTTTTGCCCATATATTAGCAATAAATCAATATCATAAAGTCAATGTGGCTCTATCTTAAATATTTTTATACTACATATAATTTTTAAAAATCCCTTTATGACCATCTAATACCATTCCGAAAGGATTATGTTATGCTAATGTTGTTTCAAAAATTGATCTTACAAGTTAATGCCATTCACTATAATTATCTTTGATTATTATGTCCTGTATTCTGTCTTTGACACACTTTATTTCAATAACTAAACTTTGTAGGTACCCTTACTATTTTCTTCTCTCTTAGGATAGTTTGTGGGTGTATCTTCAGAATTTTATTCTTGAAAGCAATTATTGCCATTAATATTTTTCCTGTTAATGAATCCTATATTGCTCTATAAATGCTAAAACCTCAATAACTATTTGTGTTGTTATCTATCAAATTTTCTTTTGAAGGGTGTTTATTTGACCAGACTCAGGTAACCGACCTGGAGAAGAATAAGTTCTATAAACTCAAAAAATCTTTTCCAGATTTTCTGTCATTTCAACTGCTTGCCAGTTAGTTATTTCATATTGGTTGGAATTAAGTACAGAATAGATGTTTCTCTCATCATTTTCTCTAGCTTCTAAAAGGTTAAATTGACAGTAAGGCCAGCCAAATATTTACCAGACCCAGCTTTTAACAGAATGAGTTTTGTGGAAGATCTGGAAGAGTAAATTGTACCTTTTTATGTTATTGTCAATTCCTTAAACTCCAAGTTTCTGTTTTCTTGTCTATAATAGGAGAGAGTAATACTTTTTTTGCTAGTGCATTTTACACATTTTCAAGCTCTAAATGATCCGGAAAATGTTGAAATATTTTTAAAGCCTTAAAAATGCTCTAGAGATGTGCTATAGATTTTATTTTATGTATACATTTTGAAGATGGTTTTGTTTGTTTGGGCCACAAATCTTACAATATCAGCACTCTTCATTTCTTTTACCATGTGGAACATACCTAATAAATGGTTATCAAGCAAATAATTTGCACTACCATCTGTCATATAACTAGACACACATAATTATACCAGTAATAAATAGTTCATTGATCGATACACTGAAC
Source organism: Noctilio leporinus (assembly GCA_004026585.1). NCBI lineage: Eukaryota > Metazoa > Chordata > Mammalia > Chiroptera > Noctilionidae > Noctilio > Noctilio leporinus. The sequence continues at coordinate 282,128 of PVIW01001034.1, forward strand.
TAATATGAATGATTCATTAAAAATTTAGTGGTTACTGTGTTTAGTATGAATGATAGGCACACCTAAAGATGTCCATCTCTTAATCCCCAGAACCTGTGACTATGTGAGGTTGTGTGGTAAAAAGGAACCAGGTTGCAAATGGTATTAATTTTGCTTATTCACTGAGCTTAAACTAGGGAGATTATCTGGAATTATCCAAGAGGACTTAGTGTAATCACAAGGGTCCTTAAAAATGGAAGAGAACGGTAGATGGATGAGTCAGAGTCTGATTGATGGGTTGTAACTCAAGGCTCACTGCTCCCACTGGCTGGAAGGAGAAAGATGGCAATGGACCAAGGAATATCTCGAAAAACTTTAGAAAGGTCAGAAACTGGAGTCTCTTTTAGAAACTCCAGAGGAAGTACAGCCCTGATTCCCCTTGGATTTTAGCCTAGCAGGACCCATTTCAAATTTCTGACCTTTCAAACTGTAAAATAATTCATATTGTTTTAAGCCATACCATTTGAGACAATTTGTTTCAGCAGTCACAAAAAAGGGGATGGATGTAATACAACAACAATAAAATTAAATTTAAAAAAAATAATGAATACACTCTATATCCCTTTGCAGTGTTAGCAACATTATAAAATAAGCATGTTTGTAAATGAAAGCACTTTTGGCAAATACATGGACTGAAAACCATGGTGATGGGATTATGGAAACAGAAACAAGTGTCTTCCCCTGTTGTAGTCTATGTGCATTTACATGGTAAAGTGACCAAATGGGAGAGGCAAAACAATCACTTTATATATATTTCCCAATAAGCCAAGGTTGTGGATTCAAATTTCAGTCAAGGTACATATTAGAAGTAACCAATGAATGCATAAATAGGTGGAATTATACATTTCTATCTCCATTTCTCTGTGTCTCCCTCCCTCCCTCTCTCTCTCTCACTAAAATCAATAAATGGGTTTTCAAAAAAAATCACTTTGATGTGCAGATCTTTACTGCTTTGTTTCAGACAGAAACTTAACACTGGTGCAGAAATCAACAATTAAAATAGTATTTAAATAAGTTGTGATAAATTTTATGATAAAATCTATGGGTCTAATTTGATGCATAACAAAATTATCTCATGTGATATTTCAATGGGTTTAGCAGTTTCATATCTTAGAACATTTACCAGGAAAGATTAAAATTTGCTTAGCTAAAGATGAAGTTAAAGATGAAATACTTGCAAAGACCCAAGGGTAAGGAAAAGTATATATACTAAAGTAATTGAAGGAAGTTTTGTATGACATGCATAATGAGAGTAAGATAAGAACAATCATAGATGGTATAGGGAAAATGATAATAGCTAACATTTCTTGAGTACAACGTGCCAGACCTTTCTTCTAAATCTTTTATCTTGATTATGCTATGTATTCCTCAGAATAATCCTAAAGGTTGTTCAATAAATACAATATGTTCAACAATATATTATAGTTGGTAAGACCATGGCACTGAAGCCAGATTGCTTGGCAATTATTAGCTATGCAACTTTAGGGAGGTTATTTAACATTTCTGTGCCTTATTTTTTTCATCTGCAAAATGGGGCTAATGATACTATATCTGTTTGACCATTATATTGTATTACATGAACTAACATCTGAACAGCACTTATTAATTGGCATATAGTAAGCACATATTTTAGTTATTAATGGAATTACTTCAATACTTACTATTTTCAGAAACTATCAGGATGTTCCTTTTAAAATATAACAGAACACATTAATAGTGTCCTCAAAAGCCTAGATTGAATTCCCAGCTCACATAGAGTGAGAATGGAACACACCTCAACTTTTACCATTCTCTACTTCTTCCCATCCTCCACAAGAGCTTCACTGACCACCTAGTTGTTCATTATTCTACTTTTTTTTTTAAAAAAAGATTTTATTCATTATTTTTAGAGAGAGGGGAAAGGAGAGAGGCAGAGAGGGAGAGAAACATCCATGTGTGGTTGCCTTTCACCTGCCTCCAGCTATGGACCTGGCTGGAGACCTGGCTTGCAACCTGGTTCTGTGCCCTGGCTGGGGAATTGAACCAGTGACCTGTGGGTCTGCAGGCAGGCACCTTATCCACTGAGCCACCAGCCAGGGCCTTATTCTACTTCTTAACCAAAAAACGTCCTACAGATATATTCATAACTTGCATTTTTATTTCTTTCAAGTTTTCTTTGACAGAATTTTTGATGGCCACCTTATATTAAAACAGCAAGGCCTCTTCAAGTGAAGGAAATTCAATTAGACACACACAATTTTATGCTCTATGACAATGATTTTCAACTTAAAGCCCTAGTTCTTCGATGAGTTCTGCCTTTTCAACTTAAGCAACCAGGGAACAGGACAATATAAAATGGACAGCAGAGCACAGACCTGTGATTTCTAAAAGAACGGAAATAGAGAGATGTAGATTAAGCTTATCATTGCTCTCTGACAGAAGCAATTTCCAAACCGAGGGGGCAGAAAGAAGAATACAGTCTAAACTGTGTGCATTTTCTAAGTTCAGGAGACAGAGGTCAGAGTTGGAGGCCTTAGATGGCTGGAAGATGAAAGAAATCACAGCAAAGAGGAGGGAGCTGCACACAGAAAGAAATCCCATAGATTTGCACAGGGCTAACCTTGAGTTTTTGCAGTGCGTGCCTAGGATGAAACGCTATTCATTTGAGCAAAACAGACCAGAGGGTCATAAGCTTAACTATTCCCAGAACTCATACTGGATAGGAGATGTTTGAGTTTTAACCAGTCAGTGATCATGGGTAGAGTCAATAGCATCCCCAGAAGGAACATGCCTTAATAATAGAGCTGAATTTTATGAAGTGGAGAATAGTTTAGACAATGTCCACAGTTTTAGCCTGACTATAAAACATTAAACTGATCCACTTGTAACATAGCTTCCTATTGTAATAGAAAACAGCACTCATGAAATGAAGACAACAAAAACCGAACCACTGACAACATAATATCCATATATCTGTATTAGTCTCCTCAGGCTGCCATAGCAAAATTTCACAGACTGAATGGCTTAAAAAGCAAGCATTTATTTCCTCACAGTTCTTGAGGGTAGAAGTCCATGATCAAGTCACTAGAAAATTTGATTTCTGATGATTACTCTCTTCCTCCTGTGTAGACAAAAGCTTTCTTGCTGAGTCTCCACATGGCTTTGTCTGTGTGTGTATCAGAAGAGCAAGAAAAAATGTTGATGTCTTTTTTTTTGCATGTCTTTTCTTATGCTACCATCCTTTTGAATCGTGGTCCCACCCTGACAAATTCATTTAACCTTAATTACATTTCTAGAGACCTCATTTCCAAGCACCATCACATTGGGCAGCAGGACTTCAACATAAGAATTTTGAAGGGACACAATTTGGTCCATAAAAACATCCAACATCTAAGCAACCATGACAAAGATCATCCTTTGACAAACAGCCAGAAAGGTGTTTCATCTCTCAGTCCAGCAACTTGTGAAGAACTGAATCCTGCCAGCCACCATGTACTGGAGCTTAGAAATGTATCTTTTTGCAGCCAAGTCTTAAGGGGACAAGATCCCTAGACAACACCTTGATTTCATCCAAGTGAAAGACCTTAAAGCAGAGGATTGACTAGCTGTGCTCAGCTCCTGACCTATATAAACTGTAAGAATATAAATGTGTTGCCTTAATAAAATACATTTTAAGAAATTACAGGCAAAATTAAAAGAAATTAAAAAGGAAGGCCTCTTCCTTTGTGCTTTTTGATCACTCCCATGCAAGGGATTTCTTACTGTATAAACAAACGTCACTTCTTTTTATACTTTTATATTTTATTTAACTAGATTATACAGTGTGTATATTTAGTTTTATTAGGCCTATTATATTCAAATTGTATTTTCAATATATATTTTTAATGATTCACAAAGATTATTTGTTCTCATTGGTGTATAATAATCTATTGTGTGCATAGGACACAAATTATTTATTGATTTTACTTTTAATGGCACTTGGAGCAGTGATCAGTGTTTTTGGACCTTGCAAATGGGGCAGCTATAAACATTCTAGTACATGCCTTTTGATACACAGGTAAAACTCATTTCTTATAAGTGTATTCTTTTTTTTTTTTTTTTAATTTAAAAAAAAAGATTTTATTTATTATTTTTAGAGAGAGGGGAAGGAAGAGAGGCAGAGAGGGAGAGAAACATCAATGTATGGTTGCCTTTCACCTGCCTCCAGCTACAGAGCTGGCTGGAGACCTGGCTTGCAACCTGATTATGTGCCCTGGCTGGGAATCGAACCAGCAACCTTTGGGTTTGCAGGCCGGTACCTTATCCACTATGCCACCAGCCAGGGCTTTCTTATAAGTGTATTCTTAAGATAGCAATTTCTGGGATACAGAATGGCACTTACCTTCAATATATTTAGTAAAAGTGGTTTGTAAGTTTACAAACAGAGATAATAGTTGTTTTGTAGTCTAAGAAGCTTATTTTATAGATGAGAAAACTGAAACCTATTGGGTGTGAATAGTCAAACTTTAAGTATTTGTATTGTTTTAATATATATGTATATGTATATTTCTGATTACTCTCACATGTATATGTACATATATGTATATGTATGTACATGTATATGTATATATATATATACACATATGCATGTGAGAGAAATCAGAAATATACATATACATATATATATTTAATATATATGTAGTGCCATATAGCAAGTGCATTTTGGGGCATTTATTTCAGGAAGAAGGTCACATATATTCACACAAAACATGTGCATGAATATTTATAGCAGCTTTATTTAAAGTATTTCAAACTGGATGCACAGATATTCTTTAAAGGGGGATGGCTAAACTATGTGAGGTATAGCCATACCATGGGATGTTTATTTAAAAAGAAATAAACCATGGATACAATCTGGATAAGTCCCAGAGAATGATGCTGAGGGAGATAAAAGCTGGCCCATAAAGTTACATATTATATAATTCCATTTATTTAACATTCCTGAAATTACAAAATTATAGAAATAAAGAAAAAATCAGTGGTCACCAGGGTTTAAGGGCTGGGTAAGGTAGGAGAGGAAGAGGCTGCAGACACTAAAGGACAACGGAAAGGATCCTTGTTGTGGTGTAAATTTCCTGGGTCTTGCCTCCATCAATGTCATCATCCTGGTTGGATACTGTACATTTTATGAGATAATGTCATCAGAGGAAGCTAGGTAAAGAGTACCCAGGGCATCTCTGCACTGTTTTTTCAATTGCATGTGAAAGTACAATATCTCAAATTAAAAATGTGGTTTAAGAAAGGCATACGGGTCACAGGATTTAGCATTCTGATTAGAGGAGAGTAGGATTCAACTTTGATAAATGATGGGCCATCAGGACCATGTTGCAAACCACAGAACCACGGTTGCCAGGGGAAAATTTACATAATTTCTTTATTTTTAATTTGCCCTTACAAAAATTTTTGTAAGACTATTCCTTAAATAATATTAGGTTTAAGAAAGAATCTGAGAGAACTCAGAGGCAAAACTATATATTTAGCAACAGAAATTAGAAATATTATAAGAATAAGAAAATAATCTGTATGAGAAAATACAATAAAATGTATTTTAGTTCAGGACCCACTTATTTCCATTCACTAATTTCCAGCCCATTCTTCCTCTTTACTTCTCCCCCAACCCCGCCATAGGGAAAGAATAGTTAAAAATGAATTCTGGAAGTTTCAGTGTACATTGGATTTCAGATTGCCTTATATTTTGGATAAAAACATTAAAGACATTTTAATATTTATTTCAGTATCTATTATATACTTATTACTTACTATAATGCCAGTATTTTTAATTATTTTACTTTTTTTCTGAGAAATTCTTGACTATTTGAGGGAGGAGTATATGGACTTTGCTGAAAGTCTTTCAAAGCACATGTCCCTTTCTTAGAATAGTATTTTTTAAGTGCATGAAACAAAATTTGTAGATTTACATGATGTAATCAGTTTTATTAGAATGCATTTAATAAATTATTGTAAAAACAAAATTATGTTTTAGCTCTTAGTGAGCTAAGTGCTTTTTATTAATGCGTTAATTTATAAATTAGGTTTATAAACTACCATGATTTTGTAAGTGATGAAATTAAACAGTATTTGTGATATCTATAATAATTCTAGTGTGATGTGAAATTATCTATGACTTCTATTGGAAAAATAGGTGGTGATACACTACTGTCATGTGTTGTCTCTCTATATATATTTAATTTTATTGTTGTTGTATTACATTCATTTCATTTTCCCCTCTGCTCTCCCCTTCCCCACCCTCCTTATCCCCCGCAACAGTCAATCCCACGTGTTGTTCATGTCCATGGGTCATCCATGGTAGTTCCTTTACATTATTTTTTTAAAGTCTTGTTTTTAGACAGTGCTAGTGAACATAGAAATGTAGTGTTCTTATCTTCTGCTTTATGTTGATAAAGGTGAGTAGAATGTAGCACACACTCAAGACATTACAATAAGAATAAGGCCTGAGGCTCTAATGTAAAACACAAAGACTATAGTTGATACCACTGTATTGTGTAACTAAAATTAGCTAACAGAACAGACCCTCAATGTTCTCAGAGAGAGAGAGAGAGAAAGAAAGAGAGAGAGAAACAAATATGTGAGGTGATGGATGTGTTAAATTACAGGGAAAGAATACTTTTACAATGTTTATGTATATCAAGTCACCAGGATGTACACTTTAACTATTTAACAATTTTATATGTCAATCATACCTCAGTAAAGCTGAATTTATATATATATATAAATGTATTTATATATATGTGTGTGTATGTATATATATACTATGTACCTATGTACGTATGCATGTTTATAACACGTATACATATACATATAAAAGTTCTCAAAACAAAAGTCCTTTCCCTATTTCACTGGTCAAATATTCTCAGGACCAGAGACTAGACAAATGTTTACCATATCAGGTGTACTACACAGAATTGAGATACTTCAGGGTCTTTTCTGTGCTCCAGTATGGTGTGGGAAACAAAAAGATCATCATTTTCCAAAAATATAAAATAATAATATCACAGATAGACCTTGGGATTTGAGGAAGTTTTGCCAATAAGAATGAGGATGGCTAAGCAATAATCTTTGAAGCCCATCAATGAAATGATGGAAGTCTCCACAGCTGTCCTGATGGTCGAATGACGTTGAGGACATAGCAGTTCACCACTCCTTTCATATGCATCCTTTGCCTAGACGAGCCTCACAGATCTCACGTTAATTAAGCATATGGTGTTCAGGCCAAAAAGGCTTCAAAATAAATAGAGTTGTGAAAAATAAAGAAAATTATGCATCTCCTGTGCTGAGCTTTTGGACTGAAATATGTATCTGCTCTACAAGTGAAAGATCATGTTTCAGGCTCTTTCCTGTCAATTACTAACAGCAAATGAATCTGTGGGTAAAATTTTAGCCCAAAGAGCAGGAAGGTTAACCTTTACACTGCCATCCAGGAAGCTGGGTCCTCCGCAACTGAATTCAAGGAATATATGTCTAACAACTTTATCGATAAGAAGTGCAAGGACAATGCTCCCTTAATGCTTTTTAAAGTCTGTAAATTCTACCACTCTTCTCAGTCATTTGCAATGGACTGGGGATATAGGAATAAATTAAGTATTTTCCTGTAAGAAGTTTTTAGTCTACATGGAAATATGTCAATAGCAATTAATTGCAGATCAAGTAAGTACTGTTCAAGGTAAATTTTTCTGAAGAATGGTAAATGAATCTCAGTGGATATGGTAAGATAATAGGAACTAGCTATATGGCATAAGAAGAATTTGAAAATATGGGGTGGAAAAGAGAGGAAGCTTACACAATTGGAACTGTGTCAAAGTTGGAGATTTTTAGGGCACAGAGAAACCCAGTGAGTCTAGGTTAAATAGGCGAAGGAAAAAAAATTCTAAGTAAAATTTATATGTTATTTCGCATGTAATCCAAACACGATCTAAAAGAATGAACTACTGATAACATGCTGCAATGAGGATGAATGTCAAAAATGTTATGGTAAGTGAAAGACCAAAAAGTCATGTATTATGTTACTTTATTATTATATCAAGAACTAACAAATCCACAGAGACAGATAAGGGTTGGTGGTTTCCAGGGGACAGTAAAAGAGAGAAATGGGGAGCAACTGCTTAATAAGTATGGGGTTTTATTTTCAGGTGAGGAAAATGTTTGGAACCAAATAGAAGTGTTGGTTTTACAACATGGTGAACATACTAAATAGCACTGAATTGTTCACCTTAAAGTGGTTAATTTTATCTTACGTGTTTTCTCCTAAATGAAAATAAGACAAACAAGAAAAAAATGATGGACAGTTTCTGGAGTGGGCTGGTAAACACTGTTTAAGGAGGGTATTTAGAGGAACTAGATTCCATCCACATCTCCTGTCAAAATGCATGGGAAATATTTTTCATAAACCAATGTGTCACCTTCAGTGAGTTCTAGCATTCCAATTTTACATAACGTATTAATACTTTTACTTGTCATCTCACCATTAGTTTAACTTTTACATCCTTTAAAACTTCACACGAGTATTTACCCAAAAGTGCACATTCTCAGAAGTTTTATTATTGTAGTGATTCTCCTAGAAACATACAATAAATGGGTCTCTCTTCGGCCAAATTCAGTCAATCACAGTTTATCATGTATTATTTCCTCATGATGGCTTTTCCAGTTAGCACACCCTTAATTCTCATCCAGGACATCACTAGCTGATAAATCAGGTAATCTGTGACTCCTCCATTTTTTCCAGGTACAGGAAAAATTAGAATACTTCTACCAAGAGCAGTATGAATCTGTTTCTCAAATAAAAAAAAAAATGATTATGAAAGTAGACTAATTAGTGCACCTGCTTTTCTTGTATCTTTCTGACGCCTAGTCATAACACAGGGTTCCTGTTTTTAAAGTCACTTCAGCATCCAAGATATTTCAGAACATCCTGCTCAAGTTTTAAGCCACTCTAAAGAAAAAGCATGTGAATTAAAATTTGGAAAGTTGAGCCAGCTCCACTTAGGAAATGTTGCAATAAATCTCAAATAATATTTCTGCTTATATCTCATTGGTCACAGTTAACTCTGAGAGATTCAGGGAAATAAACATTTTAATCAAACAGTCACTTCCCTGAATAAAATTTGGAGCTTTGTCATTATATTGAATTACAAAATATCTATCAGGGAGGTGGTCAGCGATCTCTTCTTCTTACACTTTAAATAATACATACATACTAAATAAACATATTAAATATTTCACATTATGTATTTTATATTATATATTATGTATTAATCGTGAGAGTGCGCTATACCAGGCAGTGTGTCAGAGACTAGTTTTATTCATTGAACAAATATTTTCTGACTACTTACTGTGGTTTTAGCACTAGAATAAGCATTGAAGAGAAAAATCAGACTGGTTTCTATTCTTAGGGAACCTATGGTCATGTGAGGGAATCATTCTTTAATCCAATAAATGTATAAATAAGTATTCAAGTATAAATAAAGGAACAACGATACATGAGAGTGCGCAACACGACCTACAAGGGAGAAAGAATGATCTGGGTAGAGCAAGTTCTGGAATAACATTTTGCTAACATTGTTTCAATTTGTTACAATATTGATGAAAAAAAATCAATTCTCCACCAGGACCACTGTCTGTGTGAAATGTGCACTCTTCTCCCTATGCTTATGTGGGTTTTCTCCTGGTCTTCCTGTTTCCTTCCACATCCTAAACATGTGCACATTAGGCTAATTGTCAAGTCTAAGTGGCCCCAGAATGAGTGAGTGATGGGTGTGTGTCTGAGTGGCCCAGCCATGTTCCGTGGTCCTGCTCAGGGTGGCATCCTACTGTGCACCGAGCTGCCACGATAGGTCTGGCCACCCTCATTCCTGAACTGAAATAAACAGGTTGGAAACTAATGATTGTACCTGCTCTTGTTAACTTCTTAAGTGTATGTATAACTCACCTTTACTTCAAACATTAATATTAGGAGTGATTTGGTCTTTATTTAGAAGTGTGTTGATGTTTTTGTGATTAGAAATGTGCGATAGAAACTTAATTCTTGTTTACGTTAATTAGCTTATGGTAAATTGGTTTCATTATATGTTTTACTGAAAACTGCTGTGTCAAGGACCTGTCTGCAATGTTCAGTGAGGACTTGTATTCGCTGTGAAAGTGACATTTGAGCTGATACCTGTAGGACAATATATGTTAAGTGACTGCTGAGGATATTCCTAGTAGAGAGAATACAATGGCAAAACCCAGGGCAATGGAGGGAGTAATTGTGTTTAACTGTTGAGACTGCAGTTAAAGCATTAAGAGCAGCAAGAAAAAGAAGCAGGGAATGGTAGACCCTAAGACCATGAGACTATAAAAGGCCTTTCCCTCAGTGCTACAGGAGTACTCTATAGTATTTAAAAGGGTTCTGAACCAAATTTTACTAAGGGGGGCGGTACTGCCACCAATCAAGTTTCTGTGATACCAGCCGAGTGTCTCACATTTTAACTCAATTCTGACACTATCTACTGGAGATAGCATCAGATTCCACTGGTTCACCTGTAAAACTGTCCCCGTCTTCTCTTTAGATGTTGCAAGCCCTGGTGATGACCTATTTTTCTGACTGACTGGTTAGGTTACCCGCAATGTTGGCTCTCAGGTCTTGAGTTCAGCAAAGAATTTCAAGACAAGAATTCTATTGTCAGGGGAAGATTATGTAGCATTCAAAATGGAAGTACTTTCAAGGGAAGATTCGAGTGGGTTGCTCAGAGCACTGCCTTGGCCTTTTGGAAAGTCACAGAGCCAGAAGAACTGAGCCACCTGGCCTATGTGGATCAGGAAACAGAATACACGAGCAAAAAGAAGGCCCCGTGGAGACAGGTCTAGAGAGTTAGCCTGAGACGAGCCACTGCTGTCCATTGTTCTCCTGGTTGCAAGTCTTGTGGGGCCCTTAGAGCTTAGAAAGAAAGCAAAGGAACATGTCTAAAGAAAGAAAGAAGGTGAGGATATGCTGTGGAAAGAAGGGGCACACATTGGGTCCTTTGTCTTAAAGGTTTTTTATATGTATTTTTAAAAGCAGGACTTTTAGAGGAGGTCTCAGGGAAAGATCTCAGTAGAACATCCGTCAGCTTTTTAGGTATGTCAGTTAATATGTTGACTCATCCAAATGATCATATAGGGTCAAGATCATGGTCAGCACTAGGGTAGGAGGGTCATTGGTCTTTGAACCTGCTCCTAATGCCAGCCAGAGTATCACTTCACTGCTCTTCTGGGCCTAGAACTGAAACACAACCAAGGCCTAGATGTTATTTCTAATTTTAGCGAAACCCTGTTCCTCTGGTCAACAGACCCAAGGCTTTGTTGCTAAGATTATTTGAAGCGTTAGTAACCTCATTGTTCTAAGAACTTTATGCTTAAGGGAGTGGTCCAAGGGAGGAGGAGGCAAGTGAGTCAGGGTGCCAAATGAGGCCAGTTTGAATCAGCTATGTGTCTCAGTTTCCCCTTTCTTCTTACCAAGGAACTTTTCTGGCTTCTTACTGTCCTGCCTCAGCTACAGGTTGGGCATTCCCATGACCCTCTCCGTGGGCTTTAGCAGCAAGTAAAAAATCCAGCCTATTATCTATACTTCTGGCCAAATGAGAAGTTTACAAGATCTCCTTCTTGGGTGCAATTAATTTGCTAGAGCAATTCGCCATGCTCAGAGAAAGTGTATTTACTAGATCACTGGCTTACTATAAAAGGTTATAATTTAGGAATAGCCAGATGAAAGAGAGGCATAGGGCAAGCAAGATATTCACTAACCTGAAAGCTTTTTAAACCCCGCTCTTTTTTTTTTTTTAATGGTGATTTTATATCCTAGGCATGATTGATGAAATTATTGGCCTTTGGTGATGGAACTCCATCTCCAGCCTTTGTCCCCTCCCAGGAGATTAGGGCAAGGACTGAACATTTTAACTCTTGACTCAAGACTCACATGGTTTGTTCCACTGGCAACTAGCCCCAAACCTAAGTTACCCAAGAGCTTTCCCAAAGTCACCTCATTAACATAACAAAAGACACTCTATCACTCTCCCCGGGAAATTTCACGAGTTTGGAGGGCTGGAAGTCAGAAACAGGAATAAAGACCAAATATATATGAGAAATGTGTTTTGGCTATCTGAATGACCAAAGCGATGTCTATTTTTAAATAAATTATAGTATCCCATATGTAAGTCTCACTCCAAGCAGGTATTTTTACCACCTCTCTGAAGGATGGGGTGTCTCTGAGGACAATGCACTTGTATATGTATATCTCTGCCCCATTCACTCCCCAAACATGGAGAACTTGCAGTTTTCCTTTTTGAAGAGCTCAAACATTCCTTCCTCCAATTTACTTTTCTCAGGTCCCTGGATTTTAAAGCTTTGTGCTTCTGAGATACGTTCATCCTGTGATTCTCTCCAAAGACTAAAATCCTTTCACAAGTTAAGCAGATATCCATCAATAAATTTATTAAAAAAACAAAACAAAAAAAACAAGTGGTCTAGAGCAGGGAATGGGGACAGGAGGAGAAAGAACTGTAACTTTTATCATGTAGTGCTTCTCGGTCCTGAAGAGGCATTTTCATTTGCATTAAATATATTTACCTTCTTTGCAACCCTAAATAATAAACCCTAAATGTAAGACACAGGTATTATAATATCCCTAGTTGATTTACCCAAAGAATTGGGATTAATAATGCTAAACTCATATGGTTGTTGTGTGTTTAAATGATATAAGCATATAAAGCATCTCCTAAAAAAATAGTGAGTTCCTAATGTGTGTTGCGATTATTGGTATGTATTCCGTTCACTGGAATTATCTTCAGGCTAAGAGATGTTTATTAATTTATCTAAATTAATAGAGGTTAAAGCCATGATTCAAATTAATGCCTGTGGCTCCAAACAAAACATTGTCTACATTGTGTTTCTCAAAAAGTCTTTCCTGTTTGTTTTTAAAAGAAGGTGTTTGGAGATACCTTTAAAAATCAAATTTACAAATGAATTTAATGGGCAAAACTGCCTGTGTGTTGGAAGAGGATGGCTGGCAACATCCGTATGTGATCAGGGCTATGGAGAGGAGCTTGAACCCGAGAGAAATAGATTTCAGTGATCAAGGTTAATTGGAATAAAAAGGATTTAGTTTGGATTCTATTTCAATACTTAAATATCAAAATTTGACTTTAATTAAAGCATCAGCTCAACTACAAACTATGATATTATGTTTTCCAAAAAAAAAAAGAAAGAAAAGAAAAGAAAGAAGCAGCCTCTTTCACAAAATATACATAATATGACAGTTAGGATGAAATATAGTTATCTATGCTAGAGAGACAGGATTGAAGCATGATGTTAACAGGATGTAATAGAGTAGATAAATGCTTATAAAACACTGCCTAAATTAGAACCAATTTTAGCTCATCAACTGTGACTGCATTGTTATATGAAAAAATATGTGTTTATGTTCTTTTAATTTTTAAAGGATCCCAATGTACTCATACATTGTAATGTTGCCCAATGGAAACGTACTCATTTAAAAGCAAATTGGTAATCCTATCATTTCTACAATAAATATGAAATTGACAGGGGAGTGAGTTTTGGCAACAGCAAAATGAGAATTTGTTCAATTAGCTCTTATTATCATGTCATTAACATTGACTATCAGTTAGATGAGGAAAGATACAGTGTGTGGTGGGACTGATGAATGAGCGCCTCCAATTAAGGTGAGAGATATACTAATTAGCATTACTGCAGGGTATGAAGTTTCTCTTGATGCAACATTTAAAAGTGGGCTTAGGGAAAAAAAATCTATTACGATATTATAATAATTGCTGTGCAAATTAGTTAATACTATTATGAATGTGTAGAGAATGCATAGAAATTACAGAGAATGGGGTTATTTTGTTCTTTTAAAAAAATTCATCCAAAAGATACATGTACTTAGAGAAAAACCCCTACAATTCTATGTTTAACATATCCTATAATGTACACTTTATAAAATGTACATGTATCAGTTTAAGGCTCTGGCCTGTGTGGTTCAGTTTGTTGGAGCCGCATCCTATAACTGAATGATTAATGATTTCTGATTGGATTCCTGGTCATACGAGGAATGCAAACCTGCACATACTAAGTGCAGGATTGATCCCCGTTTCATGTGCCTGTGACCCCTGATCTGGGTGAGTTTGAGAGGCAACCAAGTGACGTTTCTTTCTCACATTGATATTTCTACGTTGGCATCTCTTTCTCCCCCTTCCTCTTACCTTTCCTTTCTCTCTAAAAGCAATGAAAAAAACGAACTCAGGTAAAAATTTTTAAAAATAATAAGAAAATAAAAATAATTACATAGAAAAGAGAACACAAGCTTTTGCAAACAAATGTTATAATACTAGCAATAAAGAAAGTCCTCTTTACTGGAATTTAGGAAAAATTACAAAATAAAGCACTAATAATATGCTCTATTTTCCTACATCAGATTGCTTAAAAATATCAAACTTCGTAGCATGGAGGAGCACAGTGAACACGTAGTGACTGTTTCTGACAATGGCAAAATAAAAATGTTCTCCCATAATAGTGCTAACATATTAGTTTGTAAACACCATACTTTATAAAATGTATTAATATTTAAAAATTTGTGTATTTATCTATGATAACCTAAAAGAAATCTGATATGAGATATATTGTAAAAGTTGACATAATATGAATTACTCAGTTATTGAATTTATTTTATATTATGGTATATAAGGCTATGTGTAAGCATATTATGTTATTTTTGTTTGATAAAAGGGCTTAATTTTCTATCATATGAAATATCCAAGGACTGAAAAGTAAGGGTAAATTTTTTTGTAAAATATATATTTATTCAGTTATTAAAATATTTATTATATAATATATTATAAAGTTGACCTAAAATACTCACCAAAGGCAATGAGTACATTATATAAAATATTTTAGTCAGCATCATAAATAGTTGATAAAACTATGGATTATTTATCAATTTTTTTCATATTTATACATTGAGCAATTTTACACAAAAATTTTGTTCAGATATTTTTGAAAAAGTCCTACTTCTTTGTTGTTAGTACTACTGATGTTGTAAAGGTGGCTCATTTTCCAAAAATGGAGAAACTTTAGCAATAGTTAGCAGTTGGTAATATAAGTTAAGAACACTGAGTTTTTTTTTCTTTGATCACATTCAGAATATTTAATTTCCCCTCCATCTGATAATAATTTTGCATGTAAAAAATAATACAAAACTATGTCAATTTGAAATAACCACCCACACACCTTATGGAATTAAAATATTGTGTGGGATTGAAATCATGAATATGTTCTGTAAGCATGATCTCCAAAAACATCTTTTTTCTAAAAAAAATTTATAATAATGACAGTTGTTTAAACCAAATGACTTGATATTTTAATGTCAGGAACTTGCTCCCAATAGTTTCTGGATCTTGTTTTATAATGTTAGCTGGAACATTTAGATTTGAAGGACACAAAGTCTCAGGGTAGTAAAATATAGTAACAAAATTTTAGAATGAAAAGAGTACCGAGTCCATTACAAGCTATCATTTTTATTTTTTATTTTTTTAGCATTACATTGAGAATTTATTTTAGGTGCTTATTTTTGTTGTATGTGAAAAGACTGTGTTCTCTACCAATTCACACAATACTTCACCAGCATATGGACACAATCTAAGATATAGGTTAAACATTTTCAGGATGCCTCTGAGAGCTCATTTTAATATCTGAACAGTCTTGGCACAGTACAAATGGAACATAAAGCATGCTTTATAATTTCACAAAACTGATTGACACATAAAACATGATAAAAATAAATCTGGGAATTTTTTTTTCCCTTGCCATGCATTAAATGGATAAAATTGTTTACTGAACATACATGAGCCATTTGGAGCAATTTTCAGGAAATTTTCTTTCAAGAGCCCATGTGTACTACCTGTTTTTTTTTTTTTTTTTTTTCATATTTAGTTTAAAAGCAAAGGCAAGGGAGTACTATTTTTATAAACATGTTCCATATCTTTCTCATTGGGATAATTTTCATGCACAAAACAGTATTATAAGAAGTACATAAGAAAAGGTTTTATAAACTGAAAATGAAATGTCTAAAACTAAAAATGAAATGTTATATAGTTTAAACTTATTTATCAGCACTGTTCCTCCACTGTCCTTATTAAAATGTGATTCACTAAGTTTATACTTTAACAAAAAGAAGATTTATAATTTTTTAAATATATGGGTTACAATCTTCAGGAAGTCTAAAAGGTTTTTATTTTAATCATTGTGTTGGGGAACTAAATATTTTTATTTTGTGAAAAATGTAAATGATTAAAAGAGAAATTCATTTTACATTTTTATATTCTTAAAGTCTAAGAAGTAGAAATATCTTTGTTTATTCCTCAAATGCCATTTTATCTATTTAGCATAATGAGCACAAAGGTGTCTTTTAAAGGTAATCATTGAACAATCATTGAACAGATTTTAGTTGGTATTTTCTAGGTCCCACACTGAAACCCTAGGTACATCATTGATGAATACAAAGCATACGAGATCTGTCCAAAAGGGATCCAGCCATGTAACATGAAAAATAGAGTATTTATTGGAGAAGATAAATATATAGGAAACATTGTACATAGGACAATGACACCTCAGTCCCCTTCACAGTTGGCACCTTGGAACCTCACACAGCTCTCCGAATCACTATCAATGGCCCTGTCATATTTTCCTAAATATCATTGACAAGATGAAATCTCTCCCCTTTCAAAGGTGATTGTAGTATTGGGATAAGCCAGAACTTGCAGGTGCCAAACCTGAGCTGTAGGGTGAGGCTGAATCACTTGAGTAATTTGGTGTTTCGCCAAAAATGGTACAAGATGTGATACATGATCAGGCACATTGTCGAGATGAAGCTGCCAATCACCAGTTGCCCATAGCTGCAGATTTCCAAGTCATCTGAATAATTTTTGCAGAGAAATGTTCAAGCTTAATGCAAAATTTGATGCAGGTTTGTTGCTCTATTTACTCATTCATTTAGAATTATTTCATCATTATGTTGGACTGTTTTTTAAAATGTTAATTATTTGGATATCTTTCATTTGTAGAGTTCTAATTCTCTCTCTTAGGCCCATATATATCCAACTGGTTTCTTATTTTTGTAGGTTCCCAAGTTCATTATACCTAAAATTTAACTTTTGCTTTTAAGACTTTCAAGTTAGGAAGTGGAAATTACTACCTTTACCTAGAATTCTGTGCTTATATTAACTTTACCCATCTGAATATGAATATAAACTTGAAACTTCCTAAAGAAAGTTTGGTGTTCTTAGCTCTGGCTGGTGGCTCAATGGATAAGGCGTCAACCTGAGAACCCAGAGGTCGCTGGTTCCATTTCCAGCCAGGGCACATAACCAGATTGCAAGCCAGGTCTCTAGCCAGATCCATAGCTGGAGGCAGGTGAAAGGCAACCATATACATTGATGTCTCTCTCCCTCTTTGCCTCTCTCCCTGCCCCTTTCTCTAAAAATAATAAAGTCTTTTAAAAAAAGTGATGTTGGTTTCTTACCTCATGAAAATTACTTAATTGTGCCTGTTGTAAAATACTATCACCAAATCAGCCCATTAACAGAGAAATATATTCGCATATTTATCCAATTGCTTGTTACTATTGTGCAATCATTTTGTTAGAGGAAAACAGATGTTTGGTGAATACTCTGCCTTAAAAAAAGAGGCATAGGTAGCTTCAGTGCAAGGTTGTTTGCTGTTGAGTTGCAAATTAAATTCAACTTCACTGACATTCATTAAGTATTTATTATATGGCATTGTGTATAGATTGTATAAGAAACATAAGGAAGATGTGTATGCTGCTTTTGTGTAGTTAGTTCACAAACCTTAAAGGTTATAAGGATGTGTAAACTATTAATTAAAATATTTTGCTGTTAGTTTTATGGGAGGTCCTCCATAGAGTGATTAGGAACTCAGTATCCCAGAGCTCAAATCTAAGTTCTACTCCTTACTGGTTTTGTGACACAAGAAAAGTCACATACACTCTTGCAACCTCAGTCTTCTGTGTAAAATAAGGGATAATAAAAATTTCCTCATAAAGGTGTTATGAGAAATAAGTTTAACATCCACATGTAACATTTTAAGCATTGTGACTGGTGTATTCTGGGATACCAGGTGCCTTAATTTCCAAGTACTTGATGATTAGCTGATCCTCTTTATGTTATTCATTTCTAGTTTTCTGTTAATCTTTGAAAGAAAAACTATGTGTGTTCTGCAACTGTTTTCACAACAACACACATGTATATATTTAATTAAGTTGCTAATTGTGTTCTTTAAATTTATCTTTATTTTTCTGCTCTTTGAAATACTAAATAATTTGTATTAAAAACTTTAACATTATTATGTGTTTATTTTTTCTAAAACTTCAGCTGTGATTATGTATCTATTTCTTTAAGTTCTTTCAGTTTTATTTTTTGTATTTTAAAACTATATTAAGGGGATAGAGGGGAGAAAAAAGGGAATAGATGTAATAAAACAGCAATAAAATAAAATTTAAAAAACTCTATTAGTAGTTATGCCAAGTTTTATTGGCATAAGAGAAACACTTTCCAGTTCAATAGTTGCATACCAGGAGGCTAAGAATTGTATTGAGTTAATCTGGTTAGATGATACATCAAACCATAGTTTACATTAATCTGCTTTGCTATCAAAGGCGCATTCACTTCTGCCACCAGGAAACATGGAAATAAAAAATTCGACATGCACTTTCACTTCTGTGCCTTTTGAAATTTCCAATGCCGTGCTATTCTCCGTCATTTCTTTAGGGATATTGCACTATTTATTGGTAAATTATTTGGTAAGGAAAAGGAACATTTTTCTTTCACTTAGTTTTTCTAATCATAATATCTTTTTCTCTGTGTGTCAAACTGTCATTGTAAAGATTCAATTTCTTATGATAGTTATCCTAACTATAAATTCAGAAACTGGGGAAGTATTTCGCTTCCCATTGTCTCCCTAGGTTATGCTGAAACCCAATCCTAGTTAAAGTTTGGAAACTGTAAAATATAGAAATGTGCGTGACATGAAAAAACTGGCTTTCATTTTTAAAGCTATTATCTTAGGTGAGATGTCATTTAAAATGACAGTGGAGCTGCCCTCCCAGAAAGGAGGAGGGACCGTATCTTCTGGCAAGTACACATCCTCTGAAACCCACACTTTCCTGGTAAATCAACCAAATTGTATATGAGACATTGAACTGTGAATTTAACTGATATAGTGCTAAATATCTTTGAATGGAGAAAAATGAGAGAGATTCTTATATTAGGATATTCAAACTCAAGCATGAAATGATTCAAAGCAGACATAATATTGTTCAGTCTTTTATTCTCAACACTTGCTATAGAATCAGACATAGGATAAAACAATAAACATTTATGGAAAGAATGAATAAATGTTATGTATGGCTCAAATGTTTTTGTCAATACCATTTTATTTTATTTTTGTAACAAATATACATTGTTCCCAAGGAAAGATTAGTTTCAAATTCTAAACAAAGATGTAAAAATGAAATTTAAACAATCAATAAAAAAAAGTTGGAAAGAAATTCATATTTAAAACCTGGAAGATTTTAATTAAAAAGGAACTAAGAAATTACCTGAACAACACTATAGATTTCCAGCCTAGAAAATGTATTTAATTATCTACCCATATTGTTACTTTTAAAATATAGATTAAACATGCATTTTTACATAAAATAACTTTCAATGTCAAATTTATCATATATAGATATTACAATATACATTATTAATTTAAAAGTTTGCATAGATGGCCTTGGTTGGTGGCTCAGTGGATAGGCACCGGCCTATGAATTCAAAGGTCGCTGGTTCCATTCTTCAGTTAGGGCACATAACCAGGTTGCAAACCAGGTCTCCAGCCAGATCCTTCCTTAGCTGGAGGCAGGTGAAAGGCAACCATACATTGATGTTTCTCTCCCTTTCTCTCCCTGCCCTTCTCTCTAAAAATTGTGAATAAAAAATCTTAAAAAAAACTTCTTTAAAAATATTTTGCATAGGCATTCTTTTAGTGGAATTGTGATATATTAATAAAGTCCACTAGGTCATTTGCATGTGTTCTTCCAGGCACATTAGAATGTAAGAGAAGTTCTTTTTTGTTGTTCCTAAAGTTCTCCACTTGAAGACTAGCATGAAAATAATGTGTCTGAAGCTATTGGTAAATTATTTTTGGCAGAGAGATAGCAGGGATGAAACTGCTTCCAGTAAGATGAAAATCACTAGACAAGAAGCAGTTGCTCCTACAAAATGCAAACCAGCTTTTATGACCAAGAGTTTCTGCTAGAAACTTGGTCCTCCATTTTGGATATGTTTATCTAATTTAGCACTACCAGGAAAAGTAATTTATTTTAAAAACTTAAAGTTCTCTTTCATACACCTAAAATAATACTAATAAAAAAACTGATCACCCTTTAAGAGGAATGTATCTAATGTACAAAAAGTTCTGTGAATTTTTAATGTTATATCTATATGTATTCTACAATGTTTAAAGAAATCATTCTTCAGAATTAAAAATGGTTTCATTACACCTTTGAAAATGAAAACATAAGTTAAATTAAACCATAAAAACTAAGTTAAATAAGCTACAAAACACACAGGTTTATAAAAGCCAATATGATGTGTAATTTATTTGAAGGCTTGGATATGAAGATACTGACAGAGTATTTCCTCCCTAGAATCTTTCAATAAATAAGAACAAGAAATACTAAAAATAAAAAGGAATCACATGTCCCTTTTTAGCAAAAAGAAAAAGTGCAATAATTAAATCTTTTTGAAAAGCACTGAAATAACAAAAGATTGCCCTGTTCTTGTTCCAATCATTAAGTCTTGCTTTTATTTTTCAATAGATAATATTGAAAAAAAGTTTTACTACTACATTTTTGTAGAAAGTAAAAATTAAAGGACTCTAGTAGTAATCTCAAACATTGTTTGAGATATATTTTAAGGCAAATGAGCCTATAACCACACCAAATAATGGTAA
The DNA here is from genome assembly GCA_004026585.1 of Noctilio leporinus. Lineage (NCBI taxonomy): Eukaryota > Metazoa > Chordata > Mammalia > Chiroptera > Noctilionidae > Noctilio > Noctilio leporinus. The sequence continues at coordinate 303,236 of PVIW01001034.1, forward strand.
GAGGTGATGCAAGAGTTAATTAGCTTGATTATAGCAACCAACATAAAGGTGCATTAAATAAACACATTGTATATATTAATTATATGTCATTTTATTTGTCAATTGCATGTCAATAAAATGTGAACAATTACATAAAATAGCCATTATGTATATTGGAAGCTCTAGTGGAAAAATAGACACATGCTGGTTGGGCAATGTAAGTAGAGAGATAAAAATATGAAGGAAGAGTCAGAAGGAAATGCTAGAAATGAAAAAGACTAACAGAAATGGGGAATACATTTGGTGGGTTCCTCAGTATATGAAGCACAGCTGACAACTTGAAGATAGGTCAATAAAAGTTTCCCAAACTAAAGTGCTTATAGAAAAAAGAATGACCAAGTCCAAGAGAGACAGCAGGCCTATGTAATATATAGAAGCAAATACAGAAAGCAGGCAAAATGAAGAAACAAAGAAACAGGTCCCAAATGAAAGAACAAGAGAAATCTCAAGAAAATGAACTAAATGAAATGGGGGCAAGCAAACCACTAGATAAAAGAGTTAAAACAATGGTTATAAGGATGTTCAAAGAACTTAGTGAGAACCTCATCAGCATGAAAAGACATGAAAATCATGAAAACGAGTCCAAAAAAAGATACATTATAGGGAATCAACAGTAGAATGGATGAAGCAGATGATCAAATGAATGATTTGGAATATACAGAAGTAGAAAATGCCCAATCACAATAGTGAAAAGGAAAAAGAATCTCCCCCTAAAAAAAAATAAGGGTGGTGCAAGGAGCATCTAGGACAACTTTAAGCCTACATTTGCATAATGGGGGTGCCAAAAGGAGAAAAGAGAGAGAAAAAAATTGAAAACCTATCTGAAAAAACAGTGATGGAAGATTTCCTAACCTGGTAAAGAATATGAACTTACAAGTCCAGGAAGCACAGAGTCCCAAACAAAATTATCCCAAAGAGGCCTACAACAAGACACATCATAATTAAAATGAGAAGTTTATAGACAAAGAGAGAATCCTGGAAGTAGCAAAAGAAAAGCAGTTAGGTTTTACAAGGGAGCTCCAAAAAGACTGCAAACTGATTTCTCAACAGATACTGTAGAACAGGAGGGATTGGGACGAAATAGTCAACGTGGTGAAAAATAAGAGCAGTTCATCAAGATGACTCTACAAAGCAAAGCTATCGGCAAAGAGCTTCCCAGACAAGAAAAAAGCTGAAGGTGTTCATCATCACCAAGCTTTTATTACAGGAGATGTTAAAGAGACTTCTTAAAGAAAAAGAAGAAAAATAGTTCAAAAATATGAATAATAAATGGCCATAAAGAAGAACAAAATTCTATCATTTGCAACAGTGGGATCGAATTAGAAGGGCAGTCAGAGAAAGAAAAATATGAGTAATATAAAGAACAATGTAAATGAACAAACAAAACAGAAACAGATACATAGATACAGAGGACATATTAGTGGTTGCCATAGGCGTGGGGTTTAGGGGACAGAATGAAAAAGGCGAAGGAATTGAGAAGTACAGATTGGTAGTTACAAAATAGTCATGGGTGTGTCAAATACAACATAGGAGGAATGTTGTCAATAATACTGTAGTAACTATTGAGGATGCCAGTTAGGTAGTGGAAAGCATCAGGGGGAACACCGTGTTAAGTACTTGATTGTCTAACAAGTATGTTGTTCACCTGAAACTAATACAAAATAATATTGAATGTGACTTGTAATTGAAAAACAAACCTCTGTTAAACAGATAGATTCTGATAAAGCCAGCATTTTCAACTCTAAAATCCAGTTCATGCCTCCAAATTAAACAACTTCCTCATATAAGAGGTCTGCCTCAAAAGTATCAGCCATGCAAACTGTTTTAATTATAGTGACATTGGCTTGATACTTCTGGGACAGAAAGTATAAGGTCTTTAGTTTCTTTATAATAGTGTGTCGGTCATGTAGTGTAGTCTCAAAGGGGTATCTTACTACAAGGATCATATTAACAATAGTTTAGCTGCATTATTCTAACTTTATAATAAGAATAAATTGGGTCAACAGGGATTTGCTTTACTGGAAAAATGAAAATTTATTAAATAAGAATTACATATGAACTTAAATTGAATATTTCATATTGCTGAAACTTGTTATAACTTAAATAAAATGTTGGGAATTCAAAAATTATACATAGAACCAGGCATCCTAAAACTATAGGATATTTTCCTCAAAAGATATAATGTACATATAATTGGAACACTGGAAAAAGAATAAAGAGAGAATAAGAAATCATAAGAAACATCTAAAGTAATAATGGCTGAGAATTTTCTGAAATTAATGACAGACACCAAACAAACTGCAGATGCATGAAGTACAGAGAATATGATAACCACGTAGAACAAATATCAACAAACAGACTTAAGCATATTATTCACAAATTCCAATAAACTAATGATAAAATGTTTTTTTGGAAAAAGTCAGGAGCCTTTTAATGAAGAACAACAGTAAGAACTATAGCAGCCCTGAGCAGTGTGGATCAGTTGTTTAGGTCTTATTCCACCAAGGGGAAAACCACTGTTTTGATTCTGGGTCAGGGCACATGCCTGGGTTACAGGTTGGGACCTAGTTGGAGTGTATTGGAGAGGCAACCAATCAAGGTTTCTCTCTCACATCAGTGTTTCTCTTTCTCTCTCCCTCCCTTCCCTTCTCTAAAAAATAAATAAGTAAAATCTTTTAAAAAAGAATTATACCAAAGTCCTTGTGACAAATTAGGCAAAGCAAAAAGAAAATGGAGTGAAAAGACTCCTGATCTAGAATTATATATACAGTAAAATTATCCTTCAAAGTGGAAAACCTTTCTGAGACATACAAAACTATGTGAACTCACTATAAGCAGACCTTCTCTGCAAGAAATAGTAAAAGATTTCAGGCAGGAGAAAAATGGTGCAAGTCATAACATAGATCTATATGCAGAAAGAAAGAATTTGATCATTAGGTTTGTAATTACCAGAAAAAAAATTTAGAAAGACATATATTTGGTATAGTGAGAGAATATAAATTGTAACCATGTAAAATGATCATCAAAACCACAGAAGGCAGAAAGAGAGGAAAAAATAAAGAATAAATGCAACAATGGGAAAACACTAACAAGGCTGTTAGATAGTAACCCACATACTTATAAAAATGTTAAATACAAATCTGCATATGCCAACTAAAAATAAATTATTAGTGTTAAAAAGGCAAGAATATACTATATATTATCTAGAAGAAACTCACTTTAAGTATATAGTCTGATAGGTTAAAGTAATAAGATAAAGCCATAACATGGTAACAAATAAAAAGAAAGCTGGTATAGTTGTATTAATTCCAGACAAAGCAGACTTAGAGCAAGAAAAATTATCAAGGACATAAGGGGCTTTACATAATGATGAAGGATCTATACTTCAAGAAGACCAAATAATCCTGAATATATATGTAACTAACACCAGATTGTCAAAATATGTGAGGCAATCTGACAGAATTGAAAGGAGAAATGAACAAGTCCACTCTGATCATTGGAGACTTCAAAACCCTTCCTTTCAGAAATTGATAGACCACGCAGACAGAAAATCAGTAAAGATATAAAAGAGTGAAATTGCATTATCAATCTACCTGAATTAGTGTACATTTATGGAATAATTCTATTTGTCCAGTTGATTAGAAAACTGATGGTCACATAATAACCTGCATAAGATGCTTATAACAGCTTTATTCATAATTGGCAAAAACTGAAAACAACAAAGACAGCTTTCAGTTTCTGTATGATAAACTGATAAATCCACACAACATGGTATTATTTAGTAACAGAAAATGAACTGTCAAGCCATGCAAAGATATACTTGTAGATGGAACTTGAATACATGTTGCTAAATGAAATAAGCCAGATTGAAAAAAAAAGTATGTATTTTATCATTTAATTTATCTGACATTCTGCAGAAGGTAAAACTATAGCAATAATTAACAGCCATGTCCCGGAGTTTGGGTGGAAGGAGAGTTGAATTGGTAAAGCATAGAAGTTTTAGAATGAGGAAGCCATTCTTCGCTGTTCTATACATGACAGTATTTGTCTTCTAGAACTTTATAGCACAAAGTGTGAACTTTAACGTGTGAAATTTACAAATCATTTAGGAGGTTGGAAAACCCAGGATGAAATGCATACTGTGACAAAGGAGTATATTTGTGTCATAAATATCTGTAAAACCTTCATCAAATCCTGTGGGAAAATAGATGTTTACATAAGTAATGTTGGCAATAAATTAATTCTCTAAGACTAAAAGTAAAATTAACTATACATAAACCTGTAATCTAGTTGATAAAGCTGTTTCCCATGGAAGTGAGAATTAACAACTCTGAAACATACTGTATACATATACTGGAGTTAAACAACTAAGTAAATGGTGGGAGCAGGAGGTTACAAATAACCAAAGGGTTCCCTGTAGCAACAGGTTAGAATTGGAGACATCAGTATGAACTCATCTTTAGCTTATTTATACATTGATTGTTACATCTAGAGTTATTTACAGATATATGTATATACCCCTATAATATGTACTGGGAAGCAACCCCATCCCAGTAGCACTTAGTGTCCAGTTAGTTCTTTCCAACGTCATTTCTAATAAAAGGAACTAGGACTCTTGGAGTAATGGCTGATTTGGGGGTTGCAGTAGTAAATATGCAAGAAAGCCTGGGAACATTTTTAGGTGCCAGGCAGCAATGAAGCACTAGGAAAAAAAAATGGAGGTATGTCAAAAAGACACAGAAGTCAACTGAAAGAGGTCCCAAAAGACTTTTGTGAAAAAACTTGCTGATAGACGATATAGATGACTATAGATATAGATATAGATGTTTATATAGCTGATTGCATTATAGCCAAAGTATAAAAGATATACCCATAAATCAATATTCATGTAAATAAATGATTGAGTAAAGAAATAAATGGAGAGAATACATAAATCGCCCATGCCAAGCAACTCCAAATGATGTGTGCAGACTCTTCCCACTTAAGTAGATAGAACATAAATCTCCAATCCTTTAGTGTGGACTGCTCATAGTGATTTCCTTCTAAAGAGAAGAGTATGAAAAGGGACAAGAAAAGAGTAATTTAACAGTGGGGAAAGCTGACAAACACTACCTCAACCAGATAATCAAGGTCAACTTTAACAGTTATAATTCAGGTGGAAAGCATATACCCTTGACAAAATGTGATGAGAATGGCAATTGACCACATCCTACTTCAAAGCAATAGCTCGTCTAAGTATTAGAAACACATCAGACAAACCATGATGTATTGTAGATTATTCTACCAAATAATGTCCAGAATGAGAAACTGACACAGGCAAGAGGAAGGTAAGGAGACATAACTAAATGTAAAATTGTATCCTGGACAGATTCCTGGAATAGTAAAAAGCAGAAGGTAAAACTAAGAAAATCTGGATGGCTTTATTTAATAACATTATATCAATATCTGTTCATTAATTGTGGCACAAAGATCAAATATTGTAAGATAGTAATAATAAAAGGAATTGGATGTGTGTTGTATAAGAACTCCATCAACATCTCTGTAATTTTCTAGAAATTAAAATTTATCTAAAATCAGAAAATTAAAAAATTACCACAATTTTCTGTTGGAAAAGTCATTCGTTTTTCCTTTTAAAATTAGAGATCAGCAGATTTGAGAAGAGAGGAAGCAATGTAAACATACCAATTTGAATTGACAGTGCAGTCAAGAGAACAACACAGGAAAACAGTGTTCTCACATCAGTGTCACATATACATTTCTCAGCCTTCCACCAAACTATGTTACAGTGCAGCTCACAATTAGGTCTTGGGAAAAAACAGCCTTAAATTGTCATTATAATAGAGCATAGTAATTTATATTCATAATGACAACTCTAAAGTTATTAACCTAGCAAATTTCATTAGAATACTCTGTTTGCTAAGTCAGTGAAGTATGTAACAGTGAAAATTAATGACTTTTAAAAAATTTTAAAGATATTGAAAATTCACTTAACTAGAACACTTAAATCCCTAATAAAGTCAGGTAAATTATTGCTTAACTATATGGTAAATTGTATGTCTTGAATCCCATAACAGCAATTAGATTATATATAAATGATGTTTCCATTAGCAAATTCCCTAGGGATACAGTTGCATTATATGAAAATTACATTCTCATTTGACCTTTTGATGCAATATTTTGTGTGATTTCTAATATCAAGCTGCCTTGCATTTCTGGATTAATAAATAGGCTATTATATTCTTGCATAAATTAAATGGTTTTCTATTGCCCTTCTACATGAATGATACTTTGTTTTGATATGAAAATATTATATTAAAATGTTTTCTCTTTTTTAGAAAACAATAACTTCTGAAGAGTTTATGTAGCATAGCCTTCATTACCAGTAACATAACTATATATTTAAGCAAAATCAAAGGTGTAAGATAAAAGTAAATCAATACTCAGTCGTACCTTCTTGGGCAGAGTCATGATTCAATATTTGGTGCATTTGCTAGTTTGAATTAATTTGTTCCTTAATATTCCTATTTTGTGTGTTTTAATGAGAAGTTAGAGGGGAATGCTGAAATCAACTAACATGCTAATGAGCATTAATTTTGCACTGCCTTGAATATTGACATACCACTTTCTTTGTTATCCTAGAGTAGCATTTTGTAGGAGTCTGGCTTACTCTTCAAAGCCCTAACTAAATTTTGTGTCTTTCATTATCAGACCCTTCTAAAACTTAGAAGCAATCAAACTTGGCATAGATCTGGCAAAAGCATGATTTTTTCTCTACATCTGTTGCATCTATTACATTTGCATGGAAAATACAGGTTGGATTTCGGCTACTCTCCTGTACTAGTTTGAACCTTCCTCCTGCTCTTTATTCTGACTATTTTAGCTTTCTATTCTTTGTGTGTGTAGTCTGACCTATTATTTTAATAATTTAACTTTTTATTTACGTTGTATTAGTCAATATCCCAGAATATTGATGTACACTTCTTTATTTTTTTCAGTAAATGGTATGACAATTCAGATGGTGTTATTCTAACCTTCTTCTTGACTATTAACAGCATATCTGTAGTGTATAATGGCATTAATCTAAGTCATAATTTCTAGTCAATCTTCACAGGTAACTGTCTTTTTGGTTACTTAGGTTGAAGAATTAAATTTATTTTGATCAAAATATATTCATATTTTGTTCTACCTTTGATAACAGGCCAATTTCTCAGGTCTTTCAGCAATATTTTTCTTATAATTTTGAAATTTTTCAAAGGTTCAGCATTTCTTTTCAAAATATGGTTACTATTTTATTATATCATTGCCTTGGTTCAAAAAATGTCTGGCTACCAAATTTATTTAAAAGGCAAAATAATACAAACAAACAAGGCATTGTGATTAATTAGGCATTGTGATTAATACTTTTTGATCAAATGTTTTACTTTTAATTCATGGTGACTATCCAGACCTCTGAATGCATCCGATTGCATGAGCCTTTTTAAAGTTCCCAAACAATTCTTTATGATCCTTCTGCATTTATGAGACCAGTGGACTTTAAAATGGGCTTCTCAAAATGCTAAGCCTTTTCTTTGAGGAGCTCTGAGTCCTAATTTCCAAGCTTCAGCTAGATCAACTTATGTAGCACAAGGCTTTATCTGAACAAAATGTTTTTGCAGCTAAAAATAATGCCTATCCTATCATCCTTAAATTGGCAAATAGACAGTGTAAACCCGATACTTGAAAAATACCTCAAGTGTTTATTGGAAATATGACAAATCAGTCATTTAACCTATCAATCATAACAGAGTTACTTGTAAAAGATATCATTTCTATGCTTCAATATAACACAATCACACATGGGAAGATAAATAACAACCATCACACTCCACTCTGCAAGTATTCCATTAGGGTGAACACACTAGTTATTTCTGTTCCAAATGAGGAAGTCTTATGTTGTGTCATTTATCACATTTTACTTGAGAGCTTTGAAAATTTATACAAATCTTGCCATGATCTAACACCGTTATCTATCCTTGGTTATAAACCTGTGAGTCCTTTATTGCTTTTGCATTTTTAATAACACTGATATAACTACCAGGAAAAATTGCTGCTCTATTCACCAAAGCCAAATTCATGGTCTCGCATACCTGATATTAAGGTACATTTTTCTTTCTCTCCCTTCCTTTCCCTGCCACCGCATGATCATTTTAAATATTGTCTGCACTCATCTCACTGGATATTTTAGATCTACCTATATTTCTATACTGATAGATTTCTAGTCATTGAAATCTACCATCCCTTCCTGATTTTATGGATCAAATTTCCTGAATTTTCTAGATCTAGAACATTGACCTCAAACCCACTGACCACTTACATTTGTGATGCCTGATTGAATTCTTTTGGTCTACATAGTCTTTGAGCCATTGTATCTTGTTTAATCATATTATTACTTAAGACTTGCTATGAATATGGACTTTTATTTTTATATTCAGCTAGCACAGTTAAATACTCGATTTCCAATAACATAGTCATTAAGATGTTCCTCATTAAAAACTGGATAGAAATGAAAACCTAGAACGTTCAAAATTGAGACAATGTAGTAAACTTGCCATTTTATTTCTTGCCATATAACAATTTTATCATAGGAAATATTCAAAATAATGCTTACATTTCAAAGTATTTTGGCTTCAATCAAATCCATCAATTTATGTAGCAAATTTAAATTTAACCCTTTATAATTTTTAACATACTAAACATTTTTCCACATTTTTGTGAATGAATAGAATGACTGGAGAACCATATGGGTTTTCTCATCTTTTATATGATAAAATAAAAGCAACTGTAAAAATTAATTGAGCCCTGACTGGTGTGGCTCAGTGAGTTCAATGCCATTCCACAAACTGAAGGATCATGATTTGATTCTCAGTCAGGGTACCTGCCTGGGTTGGAGGCATGCAAGAGGCAACAGATGGATGTTTCTCACTCATATCACTGTTTCTCTCCCTTTCATTCTCTCTTCCTTTTCCTCTCTCTAAAAATAAACAAAATCTTAAAAAAGGAAATGTGAGCGAATTAGAAGTAAAATTTCCTCCACAAACCCATTAAAATTAATTGAAACAAACTAATTATTTGATTACATATTAATAAAAGATTGTATATTTACATAATTTTCCTTGAGTCCAATTTTACATTAGTGGAATAAACTATTCCAAATGAATATATCTGCTAGTTGGGAATAACATATATATGTGCATTCATTAGGGTCAAATATAATTGCATGTATTGAAAAGAGAATGCTATTGAAATAAAAATATTTTATTATTAAAATATTAATAAAATTATTTTATTAATTAATGGTTGCCAAACTAAAAACTGTCAAGCCTATTAACAATATTTTGTGACATTGAACATCATTTATGAGATATGAGTGTAGTCCTTGAGAGTATGAACTCCAGATAATCAATCTCAACTCTACCAATTATCTGAATGTTAGTTCTACCTATGATGTACAAATAGTAATGTTGTATAATTACTAGTGTTTTTATAAACAGTAAATGAAATACAGCATATACAAATTTAGGCACAGAGTACATTACATAGTAAGCATTCAACATGATATAACTAGTACCCTTATTGTTACTATTAATACTGTGAGCTTTTTCATACGGTCCCAAGATGCCAAAAACTTCAAACCAGCATATGAAATGTATAAAGGGGAGTTGCTATTTGATAAAATGCTTATATACCTCTCTATGCTTCACTGGTTCATTGACCCAATTAGGTCACACTTACATTTCTCTTCAAATATAGTATAAGCAAACTCTCACTTGTTAAAAATATTCTTGCAGGTGTCATGATTCTACCTACTTCTAAGAATCCCCAGGTATGTTCTTATACTTTTATAAATAATCATTTATTTTTATTTCAACTGCTGCTATTGAGATTAGCACAAGTAACCCCCATTCACCTTTTAGACTAAAGTATAGCTCCTAACTGATCAATGCCACTTCCCTTTTATCTCATTTGCCATTCTATCTATTGTCTGCTTATCTCAATGGCTCTTGACACTGCTGCTACCTGATAGAACTGAGGGAGCTGAATGCTTGAATAGAGGACCACACTAAAAGGAGGAAAGAACTCATCCCAAAGAACCTCCTGCTCTCCCTGGCCCCATTCCCATGCTAAATATCATGATTACCTCTGTCAGCCTCGGCTGCTGTGAATGTATTTTCTGCCAGTTGGCAATCATTCCTGTTCATGTTCCATTAGTGAGTTATGGAAGTATTTCCTAGGTTGATTATTGTAAAGAACTCTGCATTCATACTTATGTACTTGTTTACTTAAAGTATATCCAATATAAAATTGGGTTCTGCATCTAGCTCCATTGTGTTCTGTGTTGAGTAAGTCTGACTTTCTGATCTAGGTGCATTGAAAGTAAGTTTCATTGAGAGTGAAGCTTCACTTGTTTTATTATGAGTTTTTCTATCTGGCTATTTGAAAAGGTGCATGTGTTCTTATATTTTAATTTTAATATGGAATGAGAAAGTAGTGACAGTTTCAGGCCTTTAATTTCATGTTTTTATAAGACTAATGATTCACAGTCTCAGTACACTGCAAACTTGCTAGAAATGAGCCTTACTTGGGACCTACTGAATTGGGAATCCTGGGGATGCAGTCCAGAAGTCTGTGTTTTAGCAAGTCCTCCCACTGAGTCTCTTTTCTTTCATAATACAGCTCTTGACTTTCAGTTAGGTCCATAGTCAAGAATTACATTCCCAAGCCTCCTGCTGCACTATTGTGTGATGGTATGGCAAAGCTATAGCCAACTAAATATGAGAAGGGAAGTGTCACTTGCAATTTGAGAGCCATTCTCTTAAAGGGCAATGCCCCTGATTTGTCCTTCTCACCTTTGAATGCACTGAAACATGCCTGCAAAAATGTAAACAAGAACATTTTTATGTTCATTTTTATGTTCTAGATTATAAGATAGAAGCCACCTATTTCCCATGGTAGAATACTGCATCTATTCTACCATGTAGAATAGATATATCTATTCTCTATACTTTTTGTCCTGGCCAACATATATACTGACCATCATGAATAAGAGAAATAAACTATTGCTTAAGCTTTTGTTGTTTGTGGGTCTTTTAAGAAAATTGGAAGTTTATTCTCACTGAAATGCTGAGAAAGCTAACTTCTTCCTGTGCTGTTGTGTACAAATAGAGAAGCAACACATCTGTTGATATAATATAAATATGAAAAGATTAATCATGAGAAAAGCATTTGCTTTACAAATACTGGCCCTAATTCTCTTGCTCCTGAAAGTCAATCAGTCAACAATAATTACTGAGCACATTCAAAGCTCAAAGCTCTTTTCAAGGCCCCAGGGATACAATGGTTGGCCAACCAGACAAAACTGATGCCCTAAAGGTGTCTTATATTATTGGGGAGCTAAAAAGTAAGCAGGTAAATGTCTTATATGCAAAATAACTATGTCAACTTAAATAGGCATACAGATGTCTTAATTTCCTTGAAATTAAAAAATATATATATAAAGCAATTATTATTGCATCTTATTTAAAATTATTTAAAAACTATTATCCTTTAAGAAATGAAAACTTCCTGACCCTTTCTCCCAAACCATCAATTGAATCTTGACAATGTTAATCACTGTTAAGTGATTCAGTCTTTCTACCTTTCACCTATGCTTATTGGTATCCACCTGTTGTTCATTTATCTGTAAGAATATATATCCTAATTTATTTACACCAAAATGAGACAATGCTGTAGTTACTGGTCTTGATTTTCTTAGAGACACACTTAATAAATAGAGACATACCTATATTTTAAGAATTCATCTCTAGTATACCATTGCATGCATTTTATTAAGTTCTATTATTCTCCTTTAATGGGTATATTGGCCCTTTTCAAATTTTAGGTATTACAAATTTTCTGCAGTGAGTATACTTGTGCTTATATTTTTATCTCTTCATATTATTTCTGTATAATAGTTTGTAAGAAGTGGATGGCTGAATCATAGGATATGCAAGATACTCACTTTTTAAAATTTTATGGACAAAATCAATTTATGCTTCCAACAGTTGTGTCAATATATATTACTACCAACCTTAAACAACCAGTATATACTATCAATCTTTTGTTATTTGGATAATTTAGTAGAAAAATAAGTAGTCACATCTCATGCTTATTGAATATTCATATTTATTTTGTGACTTGTTCCTTTATATATTTTGCTTATTCCCCTAAGGCTTTTGCTTTATGCATTTTGCAGTTATGTTGTTTGGTGCATAAAAATTTGTGAATATTATATACCAAATGCTCAAATAAAAAATATTACTTCATTCAACGTCATTTTGTTGTAAAGTTGAAAAAAATAGAATCAGTTCTCACCAGGATACATTCTGTGTGGAGTTCGCACATCCTCGCCATATCTGAGTGGGTTTTCTTTGAGTAATCTGTGTCTTCCTATGTCCCAAAGATGTGCATGTAGGTTAACTGGCATGTCTAAATTGTCCCAGTCTGAGGGTGGCTATGAGTGAGTGGCCTTGTCATAAAGGGCACTTTTTCTAGTTTTGGTTCCTGCCTTGTGCCCTGAGCTACAGGGATGTGCTCCAGTCACCTTTAACTGTAATAGAGTATTTGAAAATAATGATCCTACTTGTTTTAATTTATCTTTCTTAAACATATGTATACACATTTATTTCAGCATTTGTAAGAAGTATTTTGGGTCTTTATTTAGAAGTGTGATGATGTTTTTGTGACCAAAAATACGCTTTAGGAACTTAATTCTTATTTATATCAAGTAGCCTATAGAAAAGCTTTTTTCATTATACATTGCTTCACTTAAGCCACAGTCAAGTCAGTTTCCAAAAACTTATTGATGATGTTAAGTGAGGACCTACTCTGTTCTTTTCATCAATTGTACTCTTTGATGTTTTTGGCCTTACATTCCACTTTATAGAGTAGAAATGTAAATACTTTGGCTTTCTTTCTCTTTGCATTTGATTACTCTCTCTGCCTATCTTTTTATTTTTTAAGATTTTATTTATTATTTTCAGAGAGAGGGGAAGGGAGAGAGAGAGAGAGGGAGAGAGACATCAATGTATGATTGCCTTTCACCTGCCTCCAGCTACAGACCTGGCTGGAGACTTGGCTTGCAACCTGGTTATGTGCCCTGGCTGGGAATCAAACTGTAACTTTTGAGTTTGCAGGCTGGCACCTTATCCACTGTGCCACCAGCCAGGGCTCTGCCTGTCTTATTTTTTTTTTAATTTTATTGTTGTTGTATTACATCCATCCCCTTTTTGCTCCCCTCTGTCCCCCTCCCTACCCACCCATTCCCCCCCTAAAGTCAATCCCACCTGTTGTCCATGTCCATGGTTCCTTTATACTAGGTTCTTGTCTGCCTATCTTTTTATCTTCAACTTCTCTATTTAGATTTAGTTATGTTACTTGTTAGATACTGTTATCTAAAAAGCTTTCTGATTAAAATTATTCCCACTCATTGCAAAAACATAATACTTATTAGATGCTTACTTTTTACTATTTTACATATATATATTTCATATTTTCCATTTTTACTGGATCAAAACTATTTTCTTAAAATTTCGATAATCAGTAAAACATTTTCTTGGTATGAAAGAAATGATCACTTAAAATATGAACACATGAATAAAGTGTTTAAAGAATAAAACAACTAAAAAAATAAAACAACTAGTTTTACTATTGATAGACTTATCTATTAACATTTTGTGGTAATATCATAAAGTCATTTTTAATGTATTATGGTTGTCCTTATGAGTGTTTTACATATAGAGATAAAATTTTATAACTGTGACATTATAACATTATCTTCATGGTCATTTTTCCACATTAAAATATTATATTATTTGTAATATATACCTTTTAGATTACATGCATTGTTTAACCATGTTCCAGTGTTTAAATTTCATGTGATCTATGGGGTTTGTCTGTTATATGTAATTAAAAAGAAAATCAGGCTGGTATATCTCTCCACACCATGCCCAACTCCATTCTTGGGCAGTGAATAAAAACTTTATTCACTTTCTTCTCCTTTTGTGAATTTTTTCACAGCCCATGTCAGCAACCACCCTGGCATTGCAGTGTCCCACATGGGAGCATTCCCTGTTCTTCCCTCTCCTCTAGCCCCTGGAGATTTGCAACTAGAAGAGCCATGGGCAGCAGAAGCCCACCCTGGCCTAACCCCCTAACTTGTCTCTGTGTGGTTTGGAGAGAGGGTTCTGATCCTTCTCTGTCTCTCTGGACTCTGTGGACAGCCTCCTCTTCACCCATCTTCACAGACAGCAACTGGCAAGTCTTTCTGTATCTTGGAGAGACACATCCTATTGAAAGTGGTAGCTTTCCCTTTGCCTCCTTGTCATAAACCACAGTACTGGCTCTATCACTTTCCAGGGGTTCAACTGAGAGGGACGCCTCCAACCCTGCTGGGTTTGGTCTTTTCTTGGGGTCCGGGACACCTGGCTCTGAGACAGATGGTTGTTTGGTCTGCCCTCAGGCTCAAGGATGCTCAGCCCTGGCCTCAGATCTCTGGGTCATTTGAGTTGGGGATGCTCTTCTCAACCCTGAGATATCCTTCCCTTTTTCATAGTTCTAGTCACTGGCAATAATACTCAGCTGGCCCCGCCCAAGGACTCCCCACTGGGATTTGAAGGCTCTGGGATTTACTGACCTCCAGCCCAAGCACTTGATTTTCTATTGTAACAGGTCCTGGCCTCAATGCAAACTGGGTGGCCAGGAAGTCTGTCCCATGGATGAATCTCTTAACTACATTACTGTCCAACTCAACCTTTCCTGTCACCCTTTGATCCCCCTGTTAGGCTTAGTTCCGGAGACAAGATTTTAACATTCAGTATGGATTCCAGGCCTCTTTCTCCTAACTCTGCCTTTTCATTCAACTTTGCCTAATTCTACCACCCTCCTTCTGCTGCTGGTATTTTTTTCCAGCTGAGCGGAAAACAAATCCCTTAAGGCCATGCTCTTTTAACCAATATTTGGAATTAGGCTGGGCTCCACTGTGCCCACCTTAAGTAAAAACAAGGGTACAAAGAAGGAGAAAATCTCACCCTACTCCCAGACTGTAAAACACTCTATATTCTTCTGCTGGGAGCTGCTAAATCCTGGCAAAAATTGGGCCTGCCTCTCAATGCAGAGAAAGAAGTGGCATTTTAAACTCATGCTGCTCTTCCACCTGATGAAACCAAAGTCCCTCTATATATTTGAAATGCAGATATCCTAGTCTTCAAGAACTCTTGTCCACGCTGTCTTTTAAATTACAAATTTTGGGGAGATAATTCCTACCAAAAAAGGGAAACCTTAGCTATAGCAAAGCAGATCCATTTAATTCATTTTAGATATTCCTTTCTAAATTGGTAACTTCCACTAAAAGCTATTGAATGTCTAGGTATGTTAAAATAACATGAAATACCAAAACATCGATTGCTAGACCGGCTTTTGGCTTTTTATCGCAAAGAGACTGTGGAGTGGTTTTGGAGTTGTAGATACATGTCTTGTGCTTTATTGGAGGTGTGTTGCTTGATAGTGAGAATGTGTTTGCCAACAGAGGAACCTGTGATGTTCTGGACAAAATATTTGATATTAAAACCAAAAAGATATTTTAAGTTTAATAAATATCTTTTAGGGTTATTTCCAAACAAAATTGTTTCTAACAGTCATGCGAAGGGTTCGTCTGTTAGTCTAGGGAATGCCGGTTGCTTCCTTTTTGGTCATTATTGGAAACTGAGGTTTCTAAAAAAGTTCAGTTCAAATTAAGTTGGAGAGAAATTGTGTGGTTTTAATAACAGAAGGCATAAAGCATAGAGATGCAACTTTGAAGGACAGGGATTGAAAATGATTTATTCTAATGATGGTTATTTCTAAAAGGGTAAGAAAGTGTGTGAAAGTTGCAGAAAGGCTCGTAAAGGTTGTCATAGTTTAAAATTTATTAAAAAAAGAAAGAAAGAAAGAAAAAGAAAGAAAGAAAGAAAGAAAGAAAGAAACCTTAGGCTCCAGTACCCATTCCTCCACCTTGTTTCTCACTGGTAACATTCTTTGATGACTCTGAGGGTACCTGGAGTGGGTTCCATCACAATATCTCCTGCCCTTGTCTGTGTGGCAAAACCTACCTGTCAGCTGTGGAGTAAATCCTTCATCAAAATATATTTTCTCAATGCTGAGCTAGAAGGCAAGGCTGCCCTCTGGACATGGAGTCACCCTACACGACTGTTCTCAGGTGACACCTGGGACATGGGGCCCAGTGAGTCAGGAACCAATCTCCCCTAACGTTTGGAGGAATCTAGTCTTTCCCCTTTAGGGCCTGGGGTAAACACCTCCATGGGTCAAACATGCTTTCTTTCCTGCTGTCAGCATGGCTCTCTCAAGTGGGCTTTCTATTGGGTCCCCTCTCATAAGCGGGTTCAATCCACTCCCAGAGCATCTGACTGGTGCTCTCATCATTGGTAAGGTCACCCTCAGGCATAGGGTAAACACATTTATATCTTTGTATTTTTTCTGCTGGTGTGGACTATAACTCCTGGTTCTCCATCTGGAGCATATATCTCTTGTTAGCAGCTTTCTGACCTTTCAGGGCACCAAGGCAGCCCTGCCCAGGCTCTTTCCTGCTGCTAGACTCCTTGGAGCTGAGACTTTATTTCTACCACTCATTAATAGTCCTTAAAACTTTTATTGACAGTCTTAACAGGTCTTCTTGCTTGGTATTTAGGACCTTCCATCCTCTTTCCAGTCTTCTTAAAAGTCATCAAAATAATAATAAAAAAAAACCTTACATTTTCTCTGCTAAGTTAGTAATTCAAATTATATGTATGGTCTTTATCTGTTCAGTCTACATGATATATATTTGTCTGTGTATTACATGTGGTGCATTTTCTGCCTCTAGATGGTATAACTGAGGTGTAATATTTTATTGGCCTAAAGATATTAAATATCTATATAAATTAAGCAGGATACTATGTTCTGGATGAAATATTTTATAATAAAATCAGTTCTAAGCTTAATAAATATCTTTTAGGGTTATTTCTAAACAAAAGTGTTTGACAAAAAATTTATGTTAAAATATTTGGGTTAAGTATATTTGACAACCTTCTCAAAATTTAAATTTTAAAAACTGAGAAATGACTTTGAGTTATTCCAGTGAGATCCTGTAATACCTCAAGGGTTTATTCTCTCTTCTTATAAAAGAAAAGTTTTTGAACTAATTAGATCTACTTAATATGCTCAAAATTGCATGGGAAGCTTTGCTAAATAGAATAATAATAACTATTTGTATACATAAATTTTTATCAAAATAGATTTTCTAGAACTTTCACCCTGCCCCAGGGAGGAACTTGTAAACATTCAAAATCAAGTTCAAACAGGAAGCTGTCAAGGGTCACATGTGTCCTGTCAATGACACTGAATAAACCAAGAGTGATGATCCCCTGTGGGAACATGAAGCAGTGGTGCTCTGGGTATTTGTAACCCACACACTGGGAATTTATGAATAGTTTCCAATGCTCAATGCACACTTCCAATAAGTCCTGTACAATGTTTTAAAATCTTGAATACTATTTTGTGTTTATATGTTGATTATATAAAGATTATATGTAAATCTAGAAATATGGGCTTTATATTGTTCTTTTATGTTATTTCATAGTAATTACTTACCAAGAAACTATTATCTTGCAATATATCTTACAAAGAAGGAAAGTTCTTTTTCAATTTCATTTTAATTGAATTTACAACCATATCATTTTAAATTTGGTCATTTATAATTAGTCAAACTCAAGTAATGGAATTACTGGCAAATAATCAAGACTGACAAAATTACCTATATGGGGTTAAATTATCTAAAGGTAATTATTAATCTTATTACTTAATTCAAAATATTACTTATTTTAAATCACTTTTTTTCTGGATATAACAACTTGACTTCTTCCCTAGAACAATTTGTAAGTTATAGCCTCATAAGCAAGATTAAAACATTTCTATTTTTCTCCATACATAATCCTTCCAGAATTCAGCAACTCTTAATGCATATTATTTTCATGGCAATATGTTTGCATAAACCCAATGAGAATCTGCTCTCTTTATAATAGCACCAGTTTCTAAATGTGGTTTTATTAACCAAGTCTTTGTCTGAAATGTCATGAAAGAGTCATGCCTAGACTATGGATATTACAAGAAAGCTTTGTGAAATTAAGATAAACTTTTGAAATCAGTAAGAGCCCCTTGGAGAAATGGTCTGGTACTTGGCATTGTCACATGGTTCATGATAGTCTTTTCAGGTAAGGAACAAAGGTTGCTTTCCTGAAAGATGGCAAGGAAGGACCCTGAAGACATTTTGAGGACCTCAGGAGCTTGAAGCCACTCACATCTACAGGTATAGCAGGCAAAGCCAGATGACAGCTGTGCGGCTTGGCTTCTGTGCCCTGAAGGCTGACTAATTCAATCTGAAGGTTCCTTGTAAAATTCTAGCAAAACAGATTTAAAAGAGCCTATATGATTAATTGCTGTTTTTGGTGTATTCATGAAATAATCAGGCCAAATCAAAATTGGACTTATATATTCAGCCACTTTAATAAAGTGAGGGTGATTTTAAGGAGAGCAATTTTGTTTCAATGGAAATTACAATGTTGGATTGTCACCCACAAACTGATTGAATCCCAGTTTTTCTAGTTTTCAACCAGGCCTGGGACGTTCACTCCTCAAATGGCATCTGGCCACATGTCTTGCTCTTTTGGGCTGTCCAATTCCACTCTCTTACCCTTAATGATCTGTACCTGGACCCACAGGCAGGGGCAGCTCTACAGCCCTAGCCCCTGTGAAGTACTTACAGAAGAGAACTTCATCCCTACACCCCGCAAACCAAACCCAGCCAGGTAAAAATAAAACATTTTAAAACCAGAGGGGGCAATGGTTTTAGCCAGTAATCCTTCACTTGCTAAGGTCAAATTCTGTTATTCTGGATTTTCTCTATTCATCACTACACATCTAATTTACCAGTAATTCTTGTCAATTCTAGTCTAAAGCACTTCCCATTGTGTCGTATAGTCTTCCCTACTCACCATTGTAGACAAATTGCTTTCATTTCAGTCTCCTCAAAATATTCTCCATGCTTTCACTTACCTTCTACAATTTTTATTTTTATTTATTTTATTTTTCAAAAGATTTTATTTTATTATTTTTAGAAAGAGGGGAAGGGAGAGAGACAGAGAGGGAGAGAGATATCCATGTATGGTTGCGTTTCACCTGCCTCTACCTTCTACAATTTTTAAATGCTATGTTGATGTATCCTCCTCCTTCTATCTCTCTTCCTTCTTTCTAGTCAGTCTGATTTTTCTATATCCCTAGCTTTCTCCTTCTTTATTACATTTTTTCATCTCTCTTATACCTGACAGTAAGGTATGTTAACAAATTACACATACCTTTACTTATGTGTATGTCTTCTTTTACGGATAGATACACATGTTCTTGTTTTTTACATAAAATCAGATATTCTTTCATATTCTTCTTTTGTTTGCACATTACATATCCTATAAAATGAAAAAAGTAGGTAATCTTACCAAATCAATGGATATAGATGTATTTTATTAGATGGAAAGTCTATAGTATATATAACAAGTTATGTAACAATTCCCTACTTGATACTTTTATTTTTATAAAACACCTAATTTCTTTTTCATTCCAATTTTTTATAACCATACAATGCAGCATTAGGTATTCTTGTGGGCATTCTTTTATCTTATGTAGAGATTCCCAGGAATACAATGACTAGGTCAAAAGTCATATAAAATTTTAATGTTAATAGATTTTTCCAGATTGCTTTCCAAAAGCACTGTAAAACATAGAAAGGTAATAACAGTTCATCTCTTTTTTTGACTTACAATAATAATGTATCTTCATTTTACTCCTTTTGGTAAATTAGTTATGTAGCATCCAATTGCATTAATTCTTTGGCAACATATTAGAAATGTAGCTTGGGCTCTTAAATTAGCATTGTTCTGGCATCTATCCCAATGCTACTTATTAGAATTGAAAAGTAAGGGGATAAAAAGATAAAAACCTAGTACCAGATAAATATATTATATTGCTCAATAGGTAGTCTAACATTCTTTCAAGATAGGTTAAAGAATAGCATAAATTGTTTAATTTGCTTTTTTAGGGTTGAACCTAAATACACGTATAAAATTTATCTTTAGTCCTTTTTCCCACTTGCATTAAATCCCAGATTTTCACAACTTCTACATTACCACCAGCTATTCAAGACACACATTCTCAAGGAGGAAAATAAATTGGCATTCTGTCCTGCCAGGTCTGACCAATATCAGCTGTAGGGAAATCTCCAGGGAATCAGAGAAATTAATGCTTGAAAACACATAGATAATATCTGGCTTATTCCTTTTCTTTTAGAGATAAAATAACTGAAGTTAAGGAAGCTGAATCATTATCTATCCAATATTTCATAGTCATTTTAATTGGACATATGTTAAAGTAGTTTCTGGTACAGTTTTAATTGTGGTAGTGTCTGCCCAAAGTTAGGTTCTGTATCTAAGATGCCTTTTTGTTTTTAACATCTCTGTAGTTAAGATGTTTTATAATCAGTGGCTTCTTACAGTTAATTGGAAGTATGTTTTCACTTACAATGAAAATAAAAAAGGATCCATCATACAATTGATGGATATTAGATTTGTTAAAATATAGTATTTGTTTTTAACAAGCCCACACACACTTAAACTCAGCAGAATTGCAATATAGAAACAGAAATATGGAGGATGAACCTGCTATTAGATAAAAATGAACTAATAATTACCTTGAAAAGTCACCATCTATTTTCAAATCATACAATAATAAAATCAGGTGCAGATAAGATTAGTCATGGTTTTTCAACACATATCTCATGAGTAATACATACCACTGTTTTTCATATTAGGATAACATATGGGTCTTTTTAAAACATTCCCTAGCATAGATTAACCTCATTTGTGGTACAGTTTTACTTAAACATGTTAACATCAAACTAATTATAAAAACCCATATGCTTAGATCTCATGTAAATACAAAACAAACAAAATGGAAATCAAATAAAAATACAATTTACAACCATGATTTTATACAACAGATGATGTTGCTTTTCAGAAGCCAAACCTTATCTCAAAACATGAATTGGTTTATGAGTACTGGTGTGCCAATCCTGATCTAAGCACATCTGATGATTGTAGTGAATCTGAGTGCTCTATGGTGATCCAGTTCTCCCATTGCTTTTCTCCAGGTTAGTTGCACACACCTTCACTCATGTTGTAGGTCATGATATCATCTGGTTGCATCCTAGGATAAACAAAACATTTATGTATTAAGTTCCTAGAATTCTCCTCACTTCTAAAACAATAAAAGCAGTAATACTTGACACCAACATGATCACAAACATGAAAGCAAACTAAAGAGATGTATAGTAACAGGACATAGTTACAAATCATCATTACATTATATGGTTTTATAAATAACCAAGAATATACCAATTATGTTAAAATTATTATGGTAATAAACATAAAGTTTTTAGTCCCAATAATATATTCTGTAACCGCCAAGAATACATCACAGGCACATATGTAAAACACTGCAGGAACTGAACTGTACTTTTTGCATTTTCTTCAGGGTGGTTCATAGAAGTGAAGGTAAGGCAGAGTTACTGGGTCCCAGAAGTGGATTGAAAATGTGGGTCATTCATTTAATGAAGTGATCCTGACTAACAGAGTGAAAACATCCAGAGGTTGTAATGATAGGAAGTAGATGTTCAGGCATGCAGTGGGGGGCAACAGATGGTTTCAAATACAGTAGGCAAACTCAGGGAAGATTTACTTTCCTATGGAAGATCCAACAGAGAATCACGATGCAGGGGGTCTAGCCGCTTGTCTGGAAAAGTAGCAGGACCTTTGTTTTACATGTCACAGCAATGACATAGTTTTGAAATCTTGTGTGAGGCAAAAGTGGGTCAGGAACAATACTCAGTTGCTGAGCAGAAACATGGTGCCCAGATTTGTGTTAAGCACAGCAGGAGCAAGGACAAGGAATAAAGTAAATCAGTATAAGCTCAGAATACAGGGAGTCTTGATTTAAATGGCAATTGTAGAAAAGGAAAAATTGAAGGGAATTTACTTGTAGAAAGGCAAAAATTGATGTGTAAAAAAAGTGGTGGCAAAAAAAGAAAAAGGCTAAAGTCACTTATTTTAAACTTTTATATTTAAATTATGAATTGTATTTTTTCAGTTGAAAAGTTAAACTCCAGTGATCTATAAATACTTTAAAATATATTTTCCCATTAAGATATATTGATTCTGTCTGTTTACAACAGCAGTTAGATAGTAAGGCTCATATAAATTCTCCAAGTCATTGAGAGAATCTATTTTTACTTTTAAAAATTAGGATGACATTGTCCCATAGAAATAATTCATGTGAAAATGGTTACTAATACTATAAATCAGAATCCTTTGAAATGATGGGAAGAGATCATGAACATCACAGAGACTGTAACACAATAGAAACTTTAAAGATGCTTACTTATGCAGTTCTATTTTTGCACCATGGCAAAGGGTAAGAAACAGAAACAACAAGATGGAAGGGTACATTACTTTATCACTGTTTTCTGATTTTAATTTATTGCCACATAAAGGTATGTTTTCTTTCTGAGATGATGGGGAAGTCAAAAGCTACCACACTGGATCATCAAGCATGTAAGTGAAAAAAAGTAGACTATTTTAAGTGACTCTTTTCAGAGATTGTAAAAATCTTTCACTAAATCTTATTTTTATGACATATGTACCATTATATAGCATATATATATATATATATATATATATATATATGCTATATAAACATTGCCAGTAGAAAAACAGTATGGCATTCCATATAGATGATACTTTGTTCCACGGGACAATTCATGTCGCTGTGGATCCTGTTTCCTGAATGAGAAAGTGAGCTTTATAATGTAGATAAAAAGCTGAATGTCTTGCCAGAAGTATTTTGAAAGAAAAGTATTTTAAAAAACTTGCTTAGACTATTATGACTTGCACACACACACAAAAACTACAATATCTGATTCTTTCATGTAAGAAGCATTCTCCATTTACTTAAAATACTCCTTGGTTTAGTTCATTAACAAGGAAAATTTTATTTTCTGTTAAAGGACTACAAATTTCCAAATCTCAAAAGGCATAATGGAAATCACACAGGTCATTAGTTGTTCCCAAAATGATGATTCCAGAGAATGCCTACATTCTCAAAGTGTAATAAAAAATAACCGAAACTATATGAGCCCCAAATAGATTTAATCTGTACATAATATTTAATGGCTATCACTTAAATATTTTTCTGATAGTATTGTGTTCATATAGAATTCTAACAAATTATTAGGTGACCTGTTCCATAGAGTACAGAAGTTTCGTAAATTCTTTCTTTCTCTCTCTCCCAAGACTTCCAGACTCCCCCAAGTGGATATCTGAGAAATTTAGCCAAGTGTCTCTAAATAACTCTGCCACTTCATAATGAACTTTAATCAATCTGCACCAACTATTTTTTTCTTTGTTTAAATTGAAGGGAGGCACAAGGAGAATTTCTTAAATGAATCTTGGCTCCCTCTTCTACCCCTTAAGTTATAATTTACTCACATAACTATTGCCTCTTTTATAAATATTTGTCTCTCTTCTTTCCCTCCTTCAAAGAGTAAAAAAAACAAACTGGCAGATTCATTTGAGGATCGCATACTATGATTTGCAGAGTCATTGCTATATACATTCTTATACATAGGACATGTGAATGGAATATCTTGAAATCCTGACCTCCAAGTAAACAAGATAAACACAATTTATATCAAAGTGCAGTTTGCTCTGACATAGGAGCATCAGAATGTCTGGAATCTGCTTTAACCAATTAAGCCATTCAAGGCAAAAGGAAAAAGCCTTCAGCAAATTCATTGAAGGCACCATCTCCTAGCCTCCCGTTGTCTGTTAATCGATCTTTTTAAGTGCAGACTAATGAATCTTACATATACCTGAAGGGATGCTCTCACCCTACCACCTCAAAGGATTTACACTTGCGCAAAGAAAGGCTCAGCTGGGTAGGAGGAAGGGTGGCAGGGTACATCCAGGCCAATGGCTTCCTTGGCCCCTTAAAATCCAGCTGGAGAAGCTGTCTTCGGGGAACCAAACACACCAGACCCCATTTTCTATTTTCCCTTAATCAGCCCATTAGTTCCTTTGCAGGAGATTTCCATTCAGGTCGCTTCTGGGGCGACCGCTTTTGTTCGCTACCAATGTCTGTAGTGGGAAAATAACTACAGAGAAATGCGGAGCAAGCTCGTGCTAACAGCTACTTTGCGTCAAAGCATCCCTTTCCTTTAAGCTTTGGCAATTTCGGAAGAACCCGGGTTCTTGGTAAAGGGGGATGAAGAGAACACCAGCTAGGTCGAGAAACATAAACCAAGAATCCCTGCTTTTGCCTACCCACTTGCACTGGCGTCGCCCCAACACCTCCCCCCTCCCCCCCCAAAAAAAAATCCCAGCAAAACTATCAACACAAGCACTTACGAGCTCTACTAATGGGAGAAGGGGGTGGGTGGGTGGATGAAGGGACATTTTCTTTCTGTAAGAATCTGAACAGGATCCAGCCTCCTAACTAAAAATACATGAAATAGAATCAAATAAGCCAAACCCAAAGGGTAGCAACTGTCTCGAGAGAGAGGCAGTTTCTGGCACCTGCCTGGATACGCTGCAATTGGAAAAAACGGGCTTTTGGTCTTGAATTATTAATTTATTTATCCCTCTTCGCTGCCTCCCCCAACCCCGACTGCCAGGCAAGAAATCTCGGTCTCTTCATCTTCCCCTCCGCCCCCACCTGATAGGAGTCTCCCACTTCTCCGTGGCGGACCGTTCCACTCCCGCCCGCGGTGCCTCTCGTCCTTGGCCCTCTGCCGCCGCGGCGCTGAGCAGGGGGCGTCCCTGTCGCTGCGCGCTCCCACTCGCGCCCCGACCCGCGCGGCCGGGTCTCGGCGGCGCCGGCGGGGGATGGGTGGGGGGCAGGCAGCGGGTGACAGATGTACTCCTCTGACAGCTCTCAGTATCAGCCCAGTGGCTCCCTGCCATTGGCTCAGTGCAATGGACCGGCAACGCCGCTCACTATAATAACACTCATGCCTGCCAGCAGCGGCAACTCCGAGCGCTGGCACCGAGCGCGGGGAATGCTGCTGCCGCCGCCGCTGCCGCCTCTGCGGCTCAGGCGGCTCCCGCTGCCCGGCTCCGCTCGGCCGCCTCGCCTGCACTGACTCCGGCCGGGTTTAGTCCTCCAGCCTCGCCGACCCCTCCCAGCCCGCGATTCTCCCGGGAGGCGCGGCGCCCCAAGGCGCAGCAGAGGAGAAACAGAGACGGAGGGCTAGCGCGGCGAGCATGCGGAGGCGGAGGAGCCGGGGCGCGCGCGGCGGAGGGGTGTAGTGAGCCTGTCGCCGGAGCGCGTGCGAGGGAGGTGGCGGTTCGCCCTCCCCGCGCGTCCCCAGCCCAGCCCAGCCTCTCCCGGCTGCTGCGCGCTGCGGCTGCCGGCTCTGGGTGCGTGGAAGCGGCGGCTGCGGTGGGAGAGGCGGCGGCTGCCCCATGGAGTGTTACTACATTGTCATCAGCTCCACGCATCTCAGCAACGGACACTTTCGCAACATCAAGGGAGTTTTCCGGGGCCCTCTCAGCAAGAACGGGAACAAAACTCTGGTAATCGCCTCTGTTTTCCTCTCTCTCCCCTCTCTGTCTCTCTCTGTCCTAAGAGGGCATTTGGAGGATTGAGGTTACTGTGAGATTTTGGTGTCGCGATTCAGTTTGGTTTATAATGCATTAATTTATTTATCTGGTGGGCGTGGGGTGAGAAATTGGTGCAGGAAAGGCAGGAATCTTATAGGAAAGCTGTGATCCAGGGCTTTGGCTGACACTTAGTGAATGCCCGGGACTGCACCTCACTCCATAATGCTGAAAATTACCACAATGTCTCTTCATTTGAAGCAAATTGTGTTAACAGGACCTCTTTTTTTTTCTTTTCTTTCCTTTTTCTTTCTTTCTCTTTTCTTTCTTTCTTTTTTCTTTCTTCTTTCTTCATTTCTTTCTCTTTCTTTCTTCTTCTTCTTTTTTTGTTTTTTTTTTTTTTTTAGGGAAAAAAAAGGAGAAAACCCTAACCTCAAGTAACCCAATAACATTTTCCTCGGTTTAGGAAGCTGAAGGAGAATGAGGATGATGTGAGTGTCCCTGATGGAGGCAGGGAGCCATGTGGTTGGTGGCATGGAGCAAATGCCGATGGTCTCAGGAGTTTGTATTCAGAGGTCTCCTGAAGGACTGGTAGCAAACTTCTCTAGTGGGAAGTTGTCCGTATTAAGCTTAACAGTGACTGCAGAACCCCATGCTGTCAACTTTAAACTAGACACTCAAAAGAGGTTGGCGATACGCGTGAGGGGCTAGACTTCGGTTACAGTCAGGGCCACTAGGAAACATGCTAGACAAGCAATCCATGCTGTGGCTGAAAGGCTCTCACTGGACCACGGAGCTTAGTGTTCCAGCATCCTAGTAGGAAGAGCACTCCTGATTGGTGGGAGATGTGCTGAGCATTGAGATAGTGCAGGCTGATAGCTATTAACTTTCTTTAAAAGCTCCTCTGAGCTACAAAACCTCCCTGCAGAACTGACTCCTGTGTATTGATATCTCCTGAGAAGTATACACTTCAATGAAGAAAAAAAAAAAAAAAAGAAGTAAAAGGAAGGCTCATTAGGCTAAATACTGCAAAGAGAGTAGAGCCAGAATAAAGTGGAAATATGCAAATGTGTGTATCATTAAAGCCTGGGACCATTAATTAGCAAGCAGCACCCCCATTCCCCACACTGTGTTGTTTTGTTTGTTTTACAAGTGATTACCTAGCCTGAGTAGGTAGAGCAGTAGTCTATGGACAGATTTAATTATTCCAAATGCAAATATGGTATTCTTAATCTATTTTTCTTTACATATATTAAAAAATGAGTCTATGTAATTTTTAAAAACTGTGCTGTGATGTGTTTTCCAGGGATAAAAAGTTCTCACCAGAAGTTTTAAGTGAATTCTGATACTGACATGATGCATTTGACTTTCTTTCTTTTCCCCATAAACCTGTTGGACCATTCCTCTAAGCTTATTTAAGACTCAGAGAAGCAGGGCTAGTTTTTTGCTTTTATTATTGTTCTAGATAAGAATCTTGGTTGTCATTGTTGAACCAGGGAAAGTAAGGACTGTTGCATTGTCTTTCCTGGAGCACTGGCAATGGTTAAGTGAATTAAGATTATTCTAGCTCAGTTTAGAGAACTCAACCTTGTAGGAAGGTAAATATTTTTTGGGGGGTGGGGGGAACCCTTCATTTTATAGAAAGCATGTTCTGGCTTTTTTTTTTAATTTTTAAATCAAGTTTCACTTATGGGAAAAGTCAAACTTATTAAGCAAGATCTCATTTTGTTGGTAATAAGACTTCACAACAGAGTTCATAGAAAAAAAATATTTGCTAGACCTTAACTTGTTAAAATTATGATAACCTTAATGCTTAAATCAACCTTGGGTTTCTAACAATATTTGAACTTATGCTTATTTGTTTGCTGTGGGTTTGAAATCGATTAGTTCTTTGTCACTCACATTAGCAAAGAATAGGTTAAAACCTTAATTTGGGTTTAAAATAGGTGTAGAAAAGCAGCTACTTTTATGAGATGGATATATCTAAATATATACAAGTATCAGAAGCAACAAATGGAGATAAGAAGGTTTGGAAACAGCCCCTATCATATTTCTCTTAGTTATAGTAAAAGGAGTTATAAGGGTTTCATAGCTAGTCCTTTCGGGTTATGTTTATAAACTGCACAAGTTTGTATTTCTTGTGTATGAGGTTTACACAGACAGAAATGATGTAGGTTTTCATGAGTGGTCCATGAAAGTATTACTATATTTGAAAGTATTACTTTACAGTATGTCATATGCTTGTTTCCTATACTTTTTGCTGATTTTGTTTTTGAAGAGAATGAGATTTATGCCTATACTTTAAGTATAACAAAAGGGATTCTAAATATATTTATACATGCACTTTCTATTAAATAATTTATAATCATTCTTAGATTCTTTATAGACATTTATAGTTACCTGAAACTTACTATAAGCTAAAACAAGAAAACTGAGCTTGAAACTTCTCAGAATTAGCAACCTTATAAAGAACACAAACATTACCTTAAAATTTAAAGTGCTACATTTTAAACATTTTCTAATAAGACTTTATGATTATCATGTTTTAATTCCTGTTTTGCGGAATGATAACTATAAGATCTGTTCTACTTTTTCATCTATTTGATTTTCACATATATTGATATTGAAATTTTCCTTTAAAAATAATTTTATTCTTCCATTTTAAACTGTGTATTAACTTAAAAGGATTTTAATATCTCCAGTGTTTTTATTATTTTTTCAGGAAACATACAGCTTACAACATAAAACCATTTAGAGAAAAGGTATTTTCATTGTCCCAAAGAATTTCTAATTATTTTCAATCCATAATAACCAATGGATATTCTTAACATTTTTTAAATTTATGTTTAAAAAATGATTTTATAACCTTCAAAATAATCATAGAACTGATATAAAATGGTCTATCACTGTTAATATAGTAATATTTAATGAATTAGAAATTACCTCCAGAATAAAATTACTTACAGAGTGAAACAAAAGTTTCAGTGACATTGATTAATTGTTTGTAGTCCTAAATCCAGAATGTAATCCTGCCACTCACAGAGGAAAGTATCAAAAATATACAGTCCTTTCCATAGATCATACTATGCCACTCACACATAAATTTTTAAAGTTCTTATAAATTAAGCCTGTTGTCAATCTTGACCCTATTCCTGAGCTTTTAAATATATTTCTCTTGACAATATTAACTGAACATATGTAAATTTCTATTATGCAACATCTTACAAGGAAAGAGAAAGGTCATCATGCTTATCATGACTTCTGTTATAAACAGCATCATATTTGTGATATATCTTTAATTCTATAGAATAAGAAATAAGCTAATATTGAATTAATGCTCCATAATATTCTGCATAAGTTATCTGGTTTAATGAGAATAAGTTAAATTTACCTTTCATGTATACTCATTGTTTTCCCTTAGACTCCCAAACCACCATTTGGTATGCAATTGTTTACTGGATAAAGACATTTGTTATACTTACATTTTCTAATAGATCCACAGAATTTCTTTCCTCTAATATTTTAAAACATTTATATATATATATATTATATAATACTGAATTTAAATAGAATTTAATCAGTTTTAATACAGAATTTAGGGTTTGCCTTTGAAACTTTTTAAATCATTACCATTTGTTCATTACATTTTGTGAGTTGATTAGCATTTTATAGCATAAGAATATAATGTCTGTTTTGCTAACTATGGAATTCAGAAGGAATGAGTGGTGGTTTAGCAGTATATAGTGAATTAATATTATTCACTATTATCCACTGTGCCACCAGCCAGGGCTCTCCCCATATCTTATCTTCGTGGGTTTCCTCGAGGTACTCTGGCTTATAGTGAATAATATTAATTCACTATATACTGACTCCAAACATATTTTCTTTATAACATATATTAAATTATGGAATTTGTAGGAATTGCTATTCTAACATTTACACTGATAAAAAGATGATTTTGGTGTCACCTATTGTTTGAAAATACTCTACTTATCCATTTGCCTCCAGGTACTTAGAAATAGTGTCTGATTCACAAAGTAATTTGAGTTCAAATTTATTTCATTTCTTATTTTCCCATATGAAAACATCAGTAATATCTGTCTAGCCTATGCCATGTTTCTATAGGCTTCCCTCCATTTCCAATATTAAGTACCAAGTTTGGCAAAATAGAGGACTTAAATTATTAATGGCTTCTCAACAAATTCAAGTTCATTCAGATTTATTGAGATGTCTCAATTGTAAATCACTATTGTACCACAGGCTCTGCACTAATTATGTGTTAAACATTACATGTTAAGTTGTATTCAGGGATGCTCATGTTCATTTTTTCTTTTTAAGATTTTATTGTTTCCAGAGAGAGGAAGGGGGAGAGAGAGACATCAATGTATGGTTGCCTTTCACCTGTCTCCAGCCATGGACTTGGCTGGAGACCTGACTTGCCACCTGGTTATGTGCCCTGGCTGGGGAATCAAATCAGTGACCTTCCAGTTTGCAGGCAGACGCCTTATCCACTGTTCTACCAGCCAGGGCCCTCATGTTCATTTTTAATGTGTTGAAAAAGTATTCACATATTTTGACATGTCTGTAGGTTTCTTGTCACTCAGAACATTTTCGTAGGTATTCATTTTGAAAAGTATAAAAATATTCTGGGATTTTCCTTTGGGTATACAAGAACTTATGAAAATTAGGTAAGGTTTTTCAAACTTAGAATATGGACTTCAATTTGAATTATTATTATCTAATATATCATTATTATTCATGTCATTTTTTTACATATTTCTATATTTCCTAGGGAGTAGAATTTGAAAGGTTTCTTCAGTCATTAAAACCCTTTTATGTGGTGCATTTAAGATTGTACATAATACTAAAAATACCAATTGCTGAATTAGTACTGGTGAAAATGATCATTGTTAGATTAATATCCTCAATTAAGGTCAAGAGTGAGGGTGAATTAGGGTTATATCTTAATATATCTCCAAACTTTCCTACTTTATAAACCTGTTCACATAATGTCAGTATCTATTCTTCCAAGTTTCTTTTAAAGTATTATACATTTGGTATTAGAGATCATCTGGTGTCTCACTTTTACAAATGTAAGGTGTCACATATTCTTCTACTATACTTGTTTTTTTAATTATTATTCTAGCAAGACTTTGAAACTTGTGCATTTTCAGGACACATTATTCAAGCAAGGAAAATATTTTAAATTATTTATGTTATTACTAAAAAATGTAAGCAATATATTACAGCAAATGTTGTCAACTGATACACATGCCTGCAACATACCTTGTTAGTTCATCAAATATTGAGTTATTTTTGATAGCTGTAATTCAAATAATGACATAATATCCTGTCTTTACTTTTCAGTTCTGTACCAGTTTTTTCTAGGTTATTGATGACTGCAATTACATTTTTACAGATCAGTAAGAGCCCAGAGACCCATCTAGTTCAAAGATGGCATACAGTTGTATTCAAGGTCAAATTCATCTGCTGAAGTAGTTTGTTTAGTGTGCACCATGCATCAAAAGTTCAGAAATAACAAGTAAAGCCAATAAATTTTAAGTACAGTACATTCTCACTTAATGTTGTTCATAGTTTCTTGGAAGCTGGGACCTCGAGCAAAATGGTGTACAGTGAAACCAGTTTTCCCATAGGCTGATTGATGTAAACAAGAGTTAAGTCCTTATGGCATATTTTTTATCACAATACGTCATTAACCTTCTAAATAAAGACCTAAAACACTTTGAATGTTAAACATTTGTTCATAGAGTTTTGGAATAAATATGACCTATACCTACATTTAAGAAAAATTTAAAACATAATTATTTTTCAACCCACTTACTCCAGTTTAGGGTGCTGATTGGCTAGAGCCTATTTAGGCAGCTCAGTGCACAGACAGGACCCCACAGGGATAGGATATCCTCTGTCTCAGGGCCACTCACACTCACACCTCCACTTACATGGATTGGGACAATCCAGACATGCCAAATCATCTAATATATGCATCTTTGGAAAGTGGGAGGAAACCAGAGTACCTTGAGGAAACCCACAAAGATAAGATATGGGGAGAGTCCTGGCTGGTGGCACAGTGGATAAGGTGTGGGCCTGCAAACCCAAAAGTCGCTGGTTCGATTCCAGCCAGGGCACATAACTAGGTTGCAAGCCAGGTCTCCAGCCAGGTCCGTAGTTGGAGGCAGATGAGAGGCAACCATACATTGATGTCTCTCTCCTCTCTGCCTCTCTCCCTTTCCCTCTCTCTGAAAATAATAAATCTTTACAAAAAAAAAAAAAAAAAGATATAGGGAGAATGTATTCACTTTACCCAGACAATGGCCCCAGCTAGAATGTAATTATTTATTTATTTTTTGTTTATTTATTTTTTCATCAGTGTCTACTGACAAAATGCCACTGAATGAAAGGATGTTATCTGAGAATCTTCTGTAGTAATGAGTCAAAATTTATTGTTCACACAACCAAAAAGATAGCTTGCAAACCAAAACATGGAATAAAGTTCAGGGGTATAGAATTGCTATAAAACATCTCATGTAGTGAAAAATCAGTGACTTATTATTCTTCAGTGAGATTGATTATATACTACCTGAATTTTCAGTGCTTACCTCATATCAACTCTCAGAAAGAGTTCATGTTTTGTTCATGATTAAGAAAGAAATAATCCAGCTCAAGTTAGTCTCACAAAATAAGCCAAATTAAACATTGTATGACTAAACTGATTTTGTCAGCTCAGGGAATTTTTAAGGCTGATCTCCATTTTTTAAAAAAATTTTAACTATTCCTCCATATTATTCTTGGTTACCAATGTTGATGTGGTCAGGCTAAAGAATCACACATTTGCTACCTCCATTAGTTGCATAGGCACATGGGAGAGACCTGTAGTCACTATCTTCATCATATGTGTGGTTATTGTTGTTTTCATCCAGTTGTCTGATCTTTTACAAATGATGGTTACATTTGCTGTGAGTGGTTGCCTACAGGCATTTAAATCCTTTGAGAATACACAAAGTGCTAGAAGAGGTTAATATGATGACTGTAAGGAGAACAATAACTAAGTATTGGCAAATTCCCCAAAGCAGAAATACCCAGGAGTCAAGATTTAATCAATGAACTCAGATGGATTATAATCAGATTCAGGTGTTCACTTTCTAGGTCAATTAACAATTATTTGGATAATGTATAACCGGATTTCAATGATTTAAGTTATTTACATATGCATAGCGTGATGTATTAGCAAACACATATCCTGATGATGACTTAGGGCAGGGTGAACATGAAGATGCTTTCTTTCAAAAGGCTGTGTTGCGAGTGAGCTTCCACCTAAAAATTAAGCCTGTATATGGTATGAGCAGCCAGGTAATTTAATGAGAGGCATTTCTATGGAAACAGAAGGAAAACAAAGGTTAATAGTTTGAGCAAATTATGCATTCAGTTTCTGAGTTTGGAGATCAGCCAGCTGAGAACATTTCTAGATGTCGGGTTGGAGGCATTTTCAGAGGGAGTGAGGGCAACTAGGCAGATTTCTCCAGTTGGCAGTTTGAATGACACTGGTGGTCTTTCTGAGTGGCTACATAACAACACCACAAAGGCTGTCCACAAATGAGCTGTTGCGGTGACCTCTCCAAAGTTTATGTCAAGTTGTCCAGGTTTAGTAAAGGGCAGTGTTATATAGTTTCATAGTGATTTCAGGTCAAAACAGTGGGAGAAAATTGGAAGTGTTAGAGAGTTCTAGATAAATAGTGGAGGGAACCTAAAGAATTTAGGATTCAGTTCAGTTTATAGATAGAAATCAAACATTGAAGCAATGAATAGCATTAGACTCATATCCATAAAGGTGTATGATTGAAATATAATTTTTCTCTCTATATTCATTCCTGTTTCTATCAAAAATATCCTTAATACTCTTTTTTTTTCCCAAGTTAAGTCTAGTTTTGATAAAATTGGCCTGACTATTTGCAAAAATAGTGGACTACCGTATAGGCTTTGCTGGATATTTTTCGTACAAAATCTCCAATTGAATTTCAAAAGCCTCCTGAGGCAAAGAAGCCAAGCCAAGGACTTGTCCAGTTGTGTCCTGTCACAGAGAGAATAAATTCTTATTGAACTAATACAACTAATTCTGATCAAACTTATGCAGATACAAATATTATCATAAAAATAAGAGTATTAGCCCTGGCTGGCATGGCTCAGTGGATTGAGTTCCCTGCCTGCGAACTGGGTTGTTGGTTTGATTCCAGTTAGGGCACATGCCTGGGTTTCGAACCAGGTCCTCAGCTGGAAGCTTGTGAGCCTCAACCACACATTGATGTTTCTCTACCTATCTTCCTTCCTTCCCTTCTCTCTAAATAAATAAATAAATACATACAATCTTTAAAAATATGTGATTATCAGCCCTGGTTGGTAGCACAGGTTAAGGCGCCGTCCTGCGAACCCAAAGGTCGCAGGTTCGATTCCCCAGCCAGGGCACATAACCAGGTTGCAAACCAGGTCTCCAGTCAGGTCTGTGGCTGGAGGCAGGTGAAAAGCAACCATACATTGATGTCTCTCTCCCTCTCTGCCTCACTCCCTTCCCCTCTTTCTGAAAATAATGAAATGAAATCTTAAAAAAAAAAAATATGTGATTATCAAGTAAGAGTTTCTGAATTCTAGAGGGATCAAGTAGGAAGAAAGATATTTCAACTTTTGTTGTAAAGAAATGCTTTAATTTACCAAGTTGCTGTAAGTTGTAGTTTTAAAGAGAGGAGAAAAAAGGGGTCTTTTAAATCTGAAAAACAAAATATTAAAGTATACCAGCAATGTTTTAAATAAATTCCTAAACACTGTAATTATTTTCATCAGTTGGTTTTGTCTGTTGTAATTAACTTTTGTTGATCTGGATCTTTTGTTAGCAGTTTTATAAATTTGTCAGTTTTTCATAAAAGTTTAGAAATTCTTACCCAATTCACTGTTATGATCTAACCAGAATCAGAAACCCGCATTTGAGAGTACCTGTATGGGTCTTTTGCATGAATTGCTATAAATTGAAGCACTTTTGCAGGAACATTTTTTAAAAAGCATCAGAATAAAACAGCTGTCTGCAAATGATACAGGACTTAAAAAATGTCTGTGGTTAAAGATATGATGAGAATTAATTATAATGCCATTCATGATGTAATTCTCTAACATATATTTTAAAATTATGACTGATAACATTATAACAGTACATATCAGATTTTTAGGAATTTCATACAAATATACCTTAGAGAAAGTTTAACATCACTTCATATATGACAATGCTTTCCAGTTAATTTAACATACAGTGAAAATTATGTAGTTGTAAAAAGTGAATCTCTTTTAACATAAAAGATTCAGTTTTCTTAAGTAACCAAAGAGCTGATAAAGACAAAACAAATAAGTATTGTTTTCTAGGCAGATTATATTGGAGGTAAAAAAAAAAAATCTTTGTTTATAATTTAGGACCACAACTGTAATTTTAGAAAATTTTGTTCTTTTAACAGAGAAAACCTAAAATTTTAATTATGTACCAGTATTCTTTGATATTAAAACATTTTTCTTTTTTTTTTTCTTTTCAATTTAAATAAAACCATTTCAATCTTAGTAAGCTGGGCCACACATAAAATTCCATTCTCAAGATTACTTTTTTACAAACTTCCTGCAACTTTCTAAATCCAGTTAGGTTGTGCTCTATCCTTTTCCTCTCTTATCTGATAAATAAGTTTAGTTTAGGGAAAAAATTACTTTCTTTTTCTTTATGAAACAAATAAGCAAACAAATAAACAATGTCCATCAATCTCTTCTTATTTAAAATACCATTCTATTTTCTTTCCTACTTTTCATATACACTAACTTTCCTTCACTCTAATTGTTCCAGTAGTTTTGTAAAAAATCTTACCTCATTTACAAATTAATTTGGGCAATGGAACTTCTACAATAGTCTATATTTTGACACCACTCACCCTCTTTTTTTCCTTTTGTCCCTGTGCATAATGTTTTATTTTATCAAGTGTTTACATTAAATTTTAAAAATGTGATAAGATTTACAATGTTAAAGGACAGGGGGAAAATGTAACTTTTAGGAATTTGGGGGTAATTACTATATAGAGTTTTCCTGTGAATTAGGGGTCAGATGACATAGGACATTTGTCTCATCTCTCTCCTCATTAATCACCATAGACCACAACATCATCCTCTTCATTCTCATCAGTCTCCCAGAACTCCCACCTCTCAGCACCCTCAACAGGTTTAGTCACAAGTGACCTCCTAGCTTGGCACAATCGCTCTCTCTAAGATTTCCAAATTATTGTTGTGTTCTGCCACTTTGCCTGGCAGTCCCAAAGCTAACAGAGTGAACAACCTCTTTCCAACTTGAGTTTCAACCTCTAGGCTTTGGTGTCCAGCTGAACGGCCCACAGCAGAGGCCAGCCCATTGTGCAGCCACTTATTTCCTTCTTTGCCACGTGTTATGTGAAGTTCTTCCAGCAACCACATCAGCATGGACAGCGTACTCAGGGTGACCCTGTACTTGTGAGGAGGTCTGTGAGCATCTGACATATAAGCCCCCCTTCGCCACATAGCAAAGGCAAACACAGAATTTGCCTGGTGCATGTTCCTTTCCCAAGGCTAGGAGACTTATGTAGGAAGTTTGTATGAATTGTTTCTGCCCATGTAACAAATTTTTCACTGTGGCAAAAAAAAAAAAAAAAAGTTTATTAATAGACATAATCTCTTTGTCTCTGTAAAAAAGTGAAAAGCTATACAAACTTATGTCTGGCACTTAATGTTTATCTTATTTGAAAATGATATAGATACTCACTGAATATCAATTATTTAGTTTAAATTAGTATAAACTTTTATCTTATTGACATGTATTTAAATTACTTGCTTCTAACAAATATACTCGGATTTGACACTATAATATTGTCATTTTTCTTGTTGACAAATTTTGACCTGCTTTTATTAAACATACAAACTTAAACTAGCATTTATGTATCAAAGATTATTATAGTTCATTTATATAGTGAATTTGAAAAATATTTGGGTTAGTTTCTATATACCTGAGAGTATATTTGATTTAAATAATGCTAATTTTTTTTTAAATAGCATTCTTTACAAATTAATTTTGGCAATACTGTGAATGTATAAAAATATCATTTATCTATGACATACATACCTAAACCTACAGACATACATAGCACAAATAGAGAGCTTATATTGCATTTGTCTTAAAATTTTTTAGCCATATCTCAGGCATAAAACTCAAAATAATGGTTGGATCCAAATCTTGTATCTGGCAAATGGACTACGTCAAGGTTACCTAAAGCCAGAGCTTTACTAAAGATTTTGTTGTGGGTGGAAATCAGGCTATCCCATGGGATCACAAGAAGAACATCATGGACCCAGGCAGGGGAGATTGTGGTGTTGTAATATTTGTTCTCCTTGAAATCTGCCCCTAGGTTTCCAATATCCCATCTCCATCCCCCCACCCCCACCCACTGACTCTTGAAAAAGTCCAATCATGTCTTCAGCAAGGCCAAAATAAAGGCGAGTGTCCAGAGTTTCTGTTTCATAGTAAAGCTTAATTCTTGGGAGATCCCCAGTCTGCTACAGGCCCTCATGGCTGCTAGGCTCACATGGTCATGTGTGTTCTTGGGTGAAAAAGAAAACAGATGAACCTAGGCAAGTTCAGGTCACGTAGTGAGAGAGTGAGTGCTCATGAAGGAATGGGGCAAATGCTCTCAACATTGGAAGGGAGGGAGTGGTGCTTCTTCGTTTCTCTGGGGTTATACACAGGAGCTTTTTCAAAATAATCAATTTCCCAAGCTCTCTTGGGCTTCTTATGGGGCCACTTCCTAGTTAGACTGTCTGGCCGCTGTGGTCAAGTACCTCTCCCTGCTTCCCACAACAATTGACAGTGCCTCTGGGGAGACTTGCTGTGCTCATAGGATTCAGTCTCCCCATGAGTGAAGGAGTCTGTGAATGCTGTAGCTTCCTCGCTCCTCGCTTTCTTAAGCTCGGTGTGCAATTCCCTTTGGTCTCTCTTATTAATAATTAGTTAACCATCTAAAGTAACAATTTCTTTTATTTGCACTGTAAGGATCCTTTCAGAGCTATTTTTGGAGTTGTGTGTTTTTAGAACCTTCTGCACATCAATCAAAGAATGTATTTTATTTTCTCTGAGCATTTTGAAATCCTCTCTTTTACACTTGCCCCTATAAATGGACTTATCTAAGCAAAGTTTCCCCAAAGTAACCGTTACAATTCCAAAATATCAGAAAGTTCACCCACGTTTTCAGAAAGGTACAAGAATCTAGTCCATAATGGGTGTGTATGTACAGGGGGCTGGAATTTTGAAGAGGAGATTTAGAGCAGTTGGAAGCCACCTCTGCCTTTAGATGGCCTAAAACAAGTCATCTGCGAGCAGCCTGGTAATGAATTCTGCTGCTGCCTAAAGTCCAGCGAATCATGGTTTTCTGCCCTCACAGATAATATGGCAGTTTACTAAGATGCTTCAATGAATAAAAAGAGAAAGCGAGGGTGCCTAGGAAAGCTGAAGAGCTCAGAGTGCAAAGAGAGCAGAAGTCAGATGCAGGACTTACCCTCAAACCCCAGCCTTGGCAAGAAAGCAGTGAGTTCTAAGGGTTCTGCAGTTCCAACACCTGGCTACTCACCAACCTCTCTGAGTCTCTGGAGTCTTCTTTAGATCTGAAGTCTGATGAGGGAGCCATCAAATTTCAGAAATAACAAGGAAAACCCATGCCTAACAATTATGCTGGTAAGTAGTGATTAGTAAATGTTTGTCGTGCACAAGAACCAAAAGGTTTGCAAACTGTAAGCACTCAACCCAAAACATGAGCAAGGATATGGCTGTGAGGCAGCTTGTGCATCGAGAAGGCAAGGGTTGTTTATTTTCACAGTAATTTTGTCTAATTTAGACTTTTCAGTGATTACTCTTATCATTCTTGGGTAGCAGATCAGGTTTTCTTTAGGATTTCCAGAGACATAAGCGAGAAATGACCCAGGCTAGGTTAGTTCTAAGGGAACTAAATGGTAATGGAAAACAATACAATAAAGATTAAATAAAAAATTAAATTTTGTTTGTGTTACTAAACTGGTTCTGTCTGCTGAGAGAAATTTCAAGTCTGGTCTTCATTTGTATTTGATTTTAACATGTATTTTAAGATACATGAGTTTAAATGCCTGTTCAGAGAAGAATGCATTTTATAGTTTGCTGCTGTCTGAATTACTTTTTTTTTTTTTTACTGTTACATAGGTTTTTCACTTAATTACATTACCTTCCTGACATATGAAAGCACTTATATTTTCTATTCTTTGTTTATTTTGAAAATCAAATTTTACATATGGAAGAGAATCATTTTTATCATTCTACATGTGCCCTTCATTTTATCAACTTTTCAAAAAATAATAGTATTCAAAAAGTTTTTGGTATATTTGTATTTGTCCTTAGCACCTGTTTACTATGTACTGGTTAAAGTGTTTAACAGCATTTTCCAGATCATACATCTAGGAATACTATAATAGTAAAGAAACATATAGCTTGAAGTTGATGCATTTTTGCATTTTAAAATTGCAACTGTCACTCATACCAAAGGTATTTTTGGTAACTTTGTACAGTTTTGTTCTTTTAAAAATACAGTATATGCAGATTGTAAGCCAGGTCTCCAGCCAGTTCCATAGCTGGAGGCAGGTGAAAGGCAACCATACATGGATGTCTCTCTCCCTCTCTGTGTGTCTCCCTTCCCCTCTCTCTAAAAATAATAAATACAATCTTTTAAAAATATAGTATATGAATGTTATTTTATTCTTTAGATGTCTAGCAATCATGTTTATTTAGTTCATATAATATATTTGGAAAATACTTCTTTAAAAGTATTATGCATAGGGGAAATAATCATTTTTAATAATGGTAATGATTATACAACATTGAAATAATTTCCCCCAATGATTCTGTTTAACTAGGATATAACTATAGAAGACAATTAACTGCATATTAGGAGCTTTAGTACTGTTAGAAAGAAAAATAAAAGAACAGCAGTTTTGATTTGTGGTGTACTAAAGTCCAAGTTTATGAAGAAATATGTAAGAGTATCTTGATTTTTCACTTTTTAAAATCGCTTAGTACAAGAAGTAAGAAATATAATTTTATTAATTTTTCTTTCTAAAAATTTTAACCTGAAACCAATTGATCTGTTTTCTCTTATTCTAAATTACCCTTTGACTCTGAGAAAATTCTTACCATATATATGAAGTTATGGTGGTGTTTTCAACTAGCATAATTTTATTAATTTTATAAATATATAACAGTATACTTTTTTAGCACAGTATAAAATGGAGCAATAAGTAATTAAAACTCAATTCTCATGGTCAAAGTCCAGTATTCTGAACTTTTTCATAATGGCTTGACACTGATGTATAAAATGTTCACAATGGCAATGCCATATTCAAATTATTATAAAACTTTTTCTTAATTATGTTTAGAAAAGTGAGCTATGATGAGTTTGATGGCTGGTTTTATATGTTAACCAGAATAAAAGCCATTATTTAATCAAATGCCAATCCAGGTGTTGATGTGAAGGTATTTTGTAGATATGATTAACAAGTACAGTCAATGGATTTTAAATAGACAAGATGATCGTTTCTGATAAGCATGCCTCATGGAAAGCTGTAAAAGCAAAACCTGAGTTCCCTGGAAAAGAAATTCTGCCCTAAGACTGAATCATCAAGTCCTGCTGGACTGCCTTGCCTATCAGCCTGATCCCGTAGATACCCATAAACCTGCAATCACTGAGTCAATTCCCAATTCTTAAAATTAATCTCTCTCCCCTCCCCCAACCATTGCTTCTGTTTATCTCATTACCATATTAAGGATTAGTTTATTACATCTTTTTTTACAATAAATTAACTCATTTTAAAAAATATAAATCATATTTGGGTTTAATTGGATGTAGATGAAATAGATATTGTTAAATTAATTAGGTTTAAAGCTATTAAAACTTACTGTGGAATGTTTTTGTTATTTTAGTAAAAAGTTTATAATAACTTTTTTAAATCTTTGCCTGGATTACAGTCTTTTAATCAATACCCACCCCCAATAAAAATCAACATATATAATTATGTAAAATACACTATTTTATCTATTTCACTCTAGTAACCAGTCACATATGCAATTACTGTACTTGAAGAAAATCAGCCTGTCTCTAAGTGAAAGGAAATAATCCTATTTATTTATTTTTTATCCTCACCAGAGGATATGTTTATTGATTGTGTTCTTACATCTAGTTTAACATGTCTTCATCAAAATACATAGTGATAAAGCATAAGCATTTAATAACCAGATGAATATGAGCTTGAATCCTAGATACACTTCTGTATCAGTAAACAGTGAGTAGAGATGCTTGTAACCAAACACCCAAATATCAATAGAACCTGAACAGCTTTAGCAATTTTTTAATATAAAATGTTCTAGTAGATATTTTTGACATTAAGTAGTTCAATCACGTCAAGGCTAAAAACTCTTGGATTTTTTTGCATTTTTCCTACAGTTATAAGGTGGTTATTTTTCAAGCCATCACATCTACATTCTAAGCTAGAATAAATGAGAAAGAACAAAAAGTTGATATGGTTTTGAGAAGTCCACTCAATGGTGTTTGTTTACATCTCCTTGGCCAGATCTGCACTTCTAAGTGCAAGGAAGGATAGAAATATTAATTAATCCAGGCAATTGCTAGTCCCAGTAAAATTAGTGTAATGTTAGAAAGAAAAAGAGGTGACTGATCAGACAAAGAGTTATCTAGCACAACTAGTGACTAGCTTTATTACCTCAGTCAAGTTCACCTATCAATTATATTTTCCTTAAATGGAGATGACTTTTGCACATCAAATGAGATAAAACATATAAAGTAAGTTGCACCAGGTTTGAAAAATAAGAAAGTCTCAGTAAATGGTAGTGCCTATTGACACATTTCATATGGAAACTTTAACATCTGTATTAGAACCTTATCCATTGAATGTGCTATAAATAAATTTACATAATTTGGACATAATGCCAAACAACATCAATATTTCCTTCTCAGTTGTCCCATGGGACCTCTTTTATACTTACTTCCACCCCAAGGTTCATAAAGTCTTCTTCTTTAAATGTGGATTGGGCCTGGAACATTTCAGAAAATAAATGAAAATTCTATGGAAATCTTCAGATATCATCCATTTTTCTGATTTATAAAGTTTGTGGAACTATACTCTGTATTTGTAGAAAGCCAGCTATTTAAGAAAGTTTAGAATTTCTTTTAACTCTCTTTCATAATAATTTCCATTCATGTGATTCCTTCTCAGTTCTTGGATTGCTGCAGTTCTGATGTTACAAAATTAATATTTAC
Organism: Noctilio leporinus; assembly: GCA_004026585.1. Classification (NCBI taxonomy): domain Eukaryota; kingdom Metazoa; phylum Chordata; class Mammalia; order Chiroptera; family Noctilionidae; genus Noctilio; species Noctilio leporinus. The sequence continues at coordinate 345,486 of PVIW01001034.1, forward strand.
ACTAGAGGGCGGCATAACATTTTCTCTTGTTCTATGGACAGGTGTAGTAAATAATCTTGGATTAATAAATTTGTTCAATACAGTTACCACACTCTTCTTTTTTCTTTCTTTCTTTCTTTCTTTTTTTTTTTTTTAGCTAAGAATCACTTTAAAACTTCACTGATCAGGAGGAATAAGTCAGTACAAAAATTACATATATGTATTTGCTATGTACTTTATTATATACTTTACCAAGTAATTATTCTTGGTTGTTCTCTACCTCAGCCACATGTGATATTGACATATGTAATAGTGGAACTAACATAGAGTTGGTATACAGCTATACCTTAATAGATGTCAGTCTTGTCTATAAAATTGTCAGTCTTTATTATTAAAATTGATGTTTCTGGGTTCTTCTGAGTACCCATAAAACAACCTACTAGTTTTATGGTTCACGATGCCCAATTTCAAAGTATAATCAAATTGTATTGACATGTTTTGTGTACTGCATTATTAAGCTAAAAGGGTAGACTGTGATGACCAATATTTGTTGAAATAAGGATAGCTATACCATAAAGAATGTGAAATTGTGAAATTCAACCCTATTTACAAGTAATGTTACAGAAAAATAGTTACAAAATACCTGAAACTCAAATTTCTAACTTTTATTAAAATTTAACCAAATATTTTCTAAAGAAATTGGGATTACATTTCTTAGGGGAAATGTGCAAATTGAATATAATAATACAAACTATTCTATGTGTGTTACTAATCACTGTGAAATTACTGATGTTACATGAGAGATGAAATTTTTATGGCTCAGGATTTAGAGGAGTTGATAATATAATACATGCGGCTACTCAAAAACTCACAAGGCTTTTTCACAGTTTGACTGTTGCTAATAAAATTTTATGTGGCATATTACATATTGCTGTCCTGGAGAACCACTTTTAAAACAATTTACAATATTATTACATTATTCCTCAGTAAAGCACTAGTGAAGGAAATAATAGTGATAATAATAATAAATGCAAACAAATTGATTCTTCTCTGAACAATGCCCAGCATAGCTATAAGCATAATTTGGTAATGCAAGAAATAATTAGAGACTTGGATATTATTTACTTATAATATTAAATTCTTTAATTAAAATACTATATCAATTATTTAATTGACACATGCTAAAGTCTGAGTGTTACTTGCCTTCCAGGCGTTTAACATTCGAACCCTTTAGACTCATTACTAAGGTACCAATGCAGTTTTGTAAATTATGGAAAGGATGAATCAGGTGAGAGATTCGTGTCTTTTCTCTCAGCACCTTACATAACAATGTAAGTACAAAATCTGCTCATCAGCACATATGAAATAGACATGCACACACCCAATAAAAACCATTCATAGTCTCTCCTTCATCTTCTCTTCCTTCCTTCCTTTCTTCTTCTTTTTTAAAAATTTTGTTGTTGTATTACATCCATCCCCTTTTTGCTCCCCTCTGTCCCCCTCTCCACCCACCCATTCCCCCCAAAGTCAATCCCACCTGTTGTCCATGTCCATGGTTCCTTTATACTAGGTTCTTGTCTAAGCTGCTCCCCTTCCTTCCCTCTGCCTCCCCCCTCCCCCCAACCCCTTTCCCCCTGACCACTGAAGGCCTATTCACTGTATTCATATATTTGGTTCTGTTTTGCTTGTTGTTAGTTTTGTTCATTATTGTCCCGTAATGGGTGAGATCATATGATATTTGTCCTTCACTGACTGGCTTATTTCACTAAGCATAATACTCTCCAGTTCCATCCATGTTGTTGCAAAGGTTACAAGTTCCTTCTTTCTTTCTGCTATATAGAATTCCATTGTGTAAATGTACCAAAGTTTTTTGATCCAATCATCCACTGATGGGCACTTAGGCTGTTTCCAGTACTTGGCTATTGTAAATAGTGCTGCTATGAACATAGGTGTGCATAGGTTCTTATGAATTGGTGTTTCAGGGTTGTTTGGGTATAGTCCAAGTAGTGGAATTGCTGGATCAAAAGGCAGTTCCATTTTTAGTTTTTTAAGGAAACCCCATACTGTTTTCCACAGTGGCTGCACCAGCCTACATTCCTACCAACAGTGTATGAGGGTTCCCTTTGCCCCGCATCCTCGCCAACACTTGTTGTTTGTTGATTTGTTGATGATTGCCATTCTGACAGGTGTGAGGTGGTATCTTATTGTGATTTTAATTTGCATCTCTCTGATGACTAGTGATGTTGAGCATTCTTTCATATGCCTCTGGGCCCTTTGTATATCTTCCTCAGTGAGTTATCTGTTCAGGTCCTTTGTCCATTTTTTAATTGGGCTGTCTGTCTCCCTTGTGTTGAGCCTCATTAGTTCTTTATATATTTTGGAGATCAGACCCTTGTCTGAGGTATCATTGTCAATTATGTTTTCCCATACAGTTGGTTCCCTTTGAATTTTGCTGATATTTTCTTTAGCTGAACAGAAACTTTTCAATTTGATATAGTCCCATTTGTTGATTTGTTCTTTTATTTATTTTGCCCTTGGTGAAGTATCAGTAAACATATTTCTGCATAGCATATCTGAAAGTTTACTGCCTATATTTTTCTCCAGGACCTTTATGGTGGCAACTGCTTATGTTTAAATCCTTTATCCATCTTGAGTTTATTTTGGTGTATGGTGTAAGTTGGTGGTCTAGTTTTATCTTTTTTCATGTTGCTGTCCAGTTCTCCCAACACCATTTGTTGAAGAGACTGTTTTTACTCCATTGGATGTTCCTTCCCCCTTTGTCAAATATTAGTTAACGATAGAGTCCTGGGTTAATTTCTGGGCTCTCTATTATGTTCCATTGATCTATATGTCTATTCTTATGCCAGTACCATGCTGTTTTGATGACAGTAGCCTTGTAGTATTGTTTGAAGTCCGGTATTGTGATTCCTCCTACCTTGTTCTTCTTTCTCAAGATTGTGGTGGCTATTCATGGGCGTTTTTGGCTCCATATAAATTTTTGAAGTATTTTTTTCTATTTCTGTGAAGTCTGTCATTGGTATTTTAATT